>JAXRJS010000068.1:3262500-3667500 GCA_037127375.1 Dione juno
GTGCGTAATCAGGTATATAAAAACTGGGTCGCACTTGCATGCTATTACTTTCATTACTAACCTGACACGACCTTGTGTTACCGATATGTTGATAATTAAATTTATGTAGAATAGTATTGTTTTAACAATGGAATGTCATTACTATTGTCCCCTGTCCTATTTACCTAACGTATTTTGTTATCTGACGTGGGCTTTTCATCATTCCGTCAACGTAATGAGATCGGTGCATTCAGAGCTGATGCTGATGCAAGAGCACTTATTGTATCAGAGGCCTAACGAGCGCGTCGAGCGGCGTCGCCTATACCTGCCCATTTATTTTTTTATTAATGACAATATTATTAGTAAAAAATATTATAACGTGTCATATCTAATCGAATATCGAACTAATACTATAAGTGTTCTATATACACATGATGCGTGCGTACACGGCATACATTGTATTTACCGCAGAGCTATTTAGGTTAGTCACATATTATTGTGTCGGTATAACAAGCAATGCTGGCTTCAAATATTATAGAGACATTGTGGAAAGGATGTAAATTATTACATTTTATTATAAAAATAAAAAAGACAACTTCGCTTATGTTTTAAT
Source organism: Dione juno (assembly GCA_037127375.1). Taxonomy (NCBI): domain Eukaryota; kingdom Metazoa; phylum Arthropoda; class Insecta; order Lepidoptera; family Nymphalidae; genus Dione; species Dione juno. The sequence continues at coordinate 3,263,093 of JAXRJS010000068.1, forward strand.
AGTAAGTATAAGTTATAACCTATTATTATTATTGTTACGTAGTGAACAGTGAAAGTATGTTATACAGAGTCGCACCTGGCCTCCCTTAGTGCGGCAGCTGTCTTTAATTCATTATTTTTTAGCTTCCATGCTGCTATACAAACACGTGTTATAATAACATAATGCAGTAATATTGTGACCTCGTTTACTAACAAAATGTAAAATACTGTTTTATTTGTTAAGAAGTAATATATTTAGTTAATGTAGGTTTTTATCTATCATAGAATGAGTATAGCTTTAGATGCACAACACTTTAACCACGAAAGAATACCTAATTTTCATGTTATGTTAAAGACAACTAATTAACCCTTTATAAACCAACTCCGAGTTAGTACTTTAATACATTCAGTCGTTTCCTTTATATTTAACACTGAGAAATCGGGTCTTCTCTTAGCATATAAGTCGACATCTTGTCGTGCAATGAGAATATCACGCCTGACCTATATCACGATTCAACGGAAAGCCTGGGACACGGCCAACTTGCTAACTCTATTGCATCAAGGGCATTTTACTGTGATAAAGAGAAAATGCGTTCCATATAAAATGAAATGTTACTTTTCATTAGAGAGACTTTCATCCTCGTCGAAAGCGTAAGAGGCAATTTGCCGTTGTTCATGAGCAGAGCCATTGAAACCGTTTAAAGCCGTCACTACAATTTATGTTTTTGGAGCGACCCATAGACACAACATTTATAATTCTTAATTAAATCATGTTAGCAGCGGTATAGCGTCTGATTGTAAACACGACGGTTGTGGATTCGATTCCCACTTAGGTAGAATGAATTGTATTCATTTCCTTCGCTCTGGTAACAAGACAAAACGCGGCGTTGGATTACAGCACTAAATTTCTCGAAAGGCAGAAAGTAGGAACGTAGTGTTTAACACTGTAACATTAGATTCCCTTTGCTTACCCTGCTATAAGCGTGATACAACGTGAAGCTAAAAAAATATTTATCGTACATGATAATAATTTCTTCTAATTTAAATCATGTACTCTGTCTAATATCATGTACGTAAAATGAAGGACTTCTATTTACTAGAATCTAGTAGAACGTACTAAGAACTGTTTAGTGATTAAGAACTAAGACAATGAAAACAAATTACATTAAGTTTATAACATTTTACCGCCATGGCGGTATCAAATGATTACTAATTGATCATATGAAATGTAACAAAGCAGTGTAACCGGTGTTTTTCTAAGGACTATTCTGAAGATTATAAATGATAAGAGTAATGGAGGAAGTTGTTACAAAGGATCATTTTTTTTATCATTATATTATTTACTAAGTTGTTTGAAATGTTATAGTTGTTTATTATAAATTCCTTTTTCTTTTAAAAATTCTGTTTTCGCATAACGTATATAAATTATGTTATAAGCACACTTACTGAGCTACTTTTACTTTATTGTCAAGAAAGTAAAATCCATTTAAATTTGATTAATGCAAAAATTTTATTAATATTACCACCCAAACTATTAAAATAAGAGCAAACATAAAACTGTTTCTATTTATATTATCTATATATTTATATATATATATATATATATATATATATATATATATATATATATATATATATATATATATATATGTCTTTGTTTATTTTACCTCTGTAATTACTAATTTGTAATATCTTATTATTTTCTACGTTTACAAGAATATTTTTAGTTGAATGGTGGTTTAAACATAGGATTGGTAATTCAGATGTAAAACCGTTCATTAACAATACTAACTTGACTGTTAAAAAGATTTCAAATATTTATTTTATCTAGATTGTTTTTACTAATTATCTTTCAGCTTGGGTTAGTTGAAAGCTGATCATTTTAAATAAAATTATTGCGTGCGTGCGTACCTCAGGTAGGGCGAAACATACTTACTCATATTAAGATTCGTTCTCGATTAGAATGTACAACCATATTTGTATTTACGTATAAATGAGCACAGAGATTAAATATTTAAAAGGAAGCAAGTATTTTCAGTATATTTTATTCAGTTATTTCGCTGCTTTGTCTTACATAGCGCGACGTTGTCTTACATTCCGCCACTCTATCTATACGCATTGTTTTGTATTAGGGCGGAACGTGGAGAACATAATACCTTTGACATTAAGTTAAAACGTTAATATATTATTAAATCTTAATCTCTTTTAATATCAAATCTACATTTTTGGTATAAATAAGAGTCATCATTTGAGAGTAAAAATATGTATCTGCACGTTCGCTCGTGACCTCGTTCTCGAACAAAATTGTTAAAAATTACCATACACGACGTAAGTGAAAAATGCTTTAAAAGCCTTGAAAATGTTTTATTGCGTATATCAATTAAAATTTTGCGGTTATCTACAAAATTAAGTTCCCGGCATCAAATAGTTTGTTTTTAATAACAGTTAATTGCGTTTGGACAATACTTTCAAAGAAAACTCTGAATAGGTTTTGAATATATGATTTAAATACATGTCTCATTACAATAAACATCTCATCACTGATGGTCACAATATCGTCGTATAAACAGACATGCGACGATATACCTTTAAGACCTAACATAGCGCTCACTGCTCAAAATTCACTGTGGTATACATGGCTTACCGCAAACTGTTATATAAACTACCAGCCTTTTGTGCGCATTTTTAGTTCAATGTTTGGTTTTTGTCTACAATATTTTGCATATAATTTACAAAATTACATCAGACATATTTTAGTAATATACAACGTTAATAGAATATCAATATATGATTTCAAAAAAATATTTCATCTGTTTGTACACGCGCTATCTTCTATAGTATAATAGAAGAGTAAAGAAATGTGTCGAAGTAAACGAAATTTGTTCAGCGCATTTTTCATTGACATTTTGATATATAAAGATCAAGGATCTGGAACACGTGATGTACAAAGCTAATAACTAAATAAATATCGGATGGCAAGTATCATGAAGTTATTGACTTGTACAATAATTTTCCATTGTGATAATTATTAGAAACAGAATGTCTTAAAATTATATACCACAATAAATACAGAGTATTTACGTGAAACCTAAAAATATGTATAAATAAGAACAAATATTATATATTTTTTTACTTATAAACCATTATGCACAAGCATTATGCATGGCTGTATTGCGGTTCACTTTTTCCTCATAATATAGTAAATCTCGTTGAGAATGCTTTCTTTATTTTCCTTTGCTGTTTTGCTTTGTGTTATACGAATTGTATTTCGTTTTAGAATCTGGAGCGCACGTAGCTAGGTCATACCTACGTATAGAGATATATCCAGAAGTGTAGCGATGATCACGATCATCACACCAGATTTTGTGTGGACTGTTTGTCAAAAATTATAACACTTCTTTATTGAATTTAAATAAGCAGCTGTACAAAAATATTTCAATAATATATTAAATTTGACCACACGTGAAAATAACGTGCTATGAATAAATAAAAGATAAATAATTTAAAGAAAAGTGTTTAAAGAATTTGTGCAATTTTTCGATGAACCTTTTTATATTGACATTACACATGATATATATGTTATCTATATACTGCAGCGTGTAAATTTCGCAAAATATAAAAAGATATTAATAAAATATTAATCTGAGGTAATGTACTGTGATAAGAATAACTTGTCGTACAAAGCTAATAGAATCGAACTGATTGACATTTGACTTAAAGGTCGACTTCGTAATTGGAATTGAGTGATACTCGGGCGACTGGCGACATGGAAATTGTTATATATAGACTAAAGGTTAGCTTCATAGACAGTCGGGTGAGTCCTTTGCGCTTCAGCGGTAAAAATAAACTGATAATTCAAACAATAGCAAGGCAAAATAACCTTTTTGAACAGCTATCAAATCATTTATAGTGTTATTTAGAAGATAATAGAAAACCATTTTTTTTAATATATACTTGTCTAAGTCATTCTGTATCATAATCTTTATAATCCGTCCCTATATTATAATTTAATAATTATGCTAATGCCTAAGAATTTTCTTAGCATTCATTACTGGCTAACTTTTAACGAAACCTGAAACAACGCTATAAGCAAAATCACTTCATCCATTTTGACGAGACCTCTTTGACATAATAATCAGCAAATAGCTAACTGTTTTAGGTGGCTTCGTCGTTAGCAAAACAAGCGTAATTGTGCGTGTGAATTCACTTAAACTTTGAGTCTTCATTATTATTGTTGACTAAAGCTGACAACATCTACACAACATTCCTATGACTTAGCGAATTGTTTAGCTGACATCATCTCCTAAATCCCAAGAAATATTTTGTTTTTTCTTCTTGGGCACGAAGATTTTTTCCAAGACTTATGCTACATGTTTCAGTATAAGGATCTCATTTTGAGCGTGAATGCCTTCATTTTTGTCGCATGAAATGGAATATGAGGGAGTTCTTTTAGCTTTTGATGCTTACAAGAGGTTGCTTTTCAAACATATTTTGAAGGAGCACCATTTAGAAAAATAACAAAAGTTTCTGTTAAAAGATATGGTCATCCTAACACGTTAGACCTTAAAGTTTTAAGCGACAATAAATAACAGATTTTTATTGAGTTAGTTTTTGGATATATTTTTGTAATTTTTGATTGACCATTTATAATGAATGATAATTTTTTTATAATATAATAATAATTTATCTATTAAAAAATAAATGAAATCACGGATGTTTTTACATGTTTTCAGCATTTTATCTTATAATAATGCCAGTTGAAAGTAGTAGAAGAAAGTTTATATAATTTAATAAATATTTAATCAAACATATTATCTACGTAACATACGTACGTACGTACGTATCAAGTGGTATCCTTACCCCCCTTTTCTACTACTCTTTTCCCCTCTCATCCTTGGCTTTTCCCACAAAAATGGGTTTTGGAAATCAGATGGCAATCGCTCCATTAAAAAGCCGCCACCTGCCACTTATATGTAAAGACAAAAGATGTTGCTGGGTACGGCTAGGGCGTCGCCGCTTAACGACGCGCAGGCACATCGCGCTACACCTGTGTTAAATGGGCAAGGGCTACCGTGTCAAGTACGGACACAGTTAAAGAAGATAGTACCCAGAAGGAAACTCCGCTTTGCAACGTGGAATATTGGCTCTCTAACCGGACAATGCAGGGAACTAGCAGATTTACTCATGAGCCGTCGGGTCCAGTGTGCTTTCCTACAGGAAACGCGCTGGAAGGGCAATAAGTCCCGTAACATCGGACAGGGTTACCAACTCATATACACCGGGTCTCTTTCCGGCAAAACTGGTGTAGCAGTAGTTCTATCTGAAGAGCTACGGAATGGTCTCCTCGAAGTTGACCGACGCAGTGACCGCCTGGTACTGGTTGAGGGGGCTATCGCCAACTTAATCAGTGCTTACGTTCCCCAGGCTGGTTGCAGCGGGGCCGAAAAGGAGTCATTCTGGGAGTAGTATAAAGAGGTTCTACTCGCTTTACCATCTGCCTTCTGCCATCTGCCATCTGAGATCTTAACGGTCACGTGGGTAAGGCTGCGGATACGTATGAACGTGTCCACGGTGGTTTTGGTCACTGTCGCCGCAATATTGAGGGCGAAAATATTCTAAGAACCTGTATTGCATCTGATCTGGCCATCGTGAATACGTTCTTTCAAAAGAGTCCACAGCATCTTATTACGTATACTAGTGGGCCCCACTCAACTCAAATACCAGGCAGTGCCATGTTGGCAAGGTAACTAACTGTAAGGTCATTCCTGGTGAAAGCCTCACGGCCCAACATTGTCTTCTTGTTATGGATTATGTCGTTACTCCGATTTAGAAATTAGCCGAGACGCGAAAGTCTAAGATCAAGTGGTGGTTGCTGAATGGACCGATGCAGACCGAGGCAGAGGTTAACAGTCAAAATTTATCAACTAACACCGAAACTGCTCAGGATGCTTGGGATCGAGCTCAGTCATCAATCATTACGGCTGGTAAAGATATTCTTGGCGTTTCTAGAGGAGGACGTATTATCGACAGTGAGATATGGTGGTGAAATGACAAAGTACGGGGGGTGATTCATGATAAGAAGACTGCATTTAAGGAGTGGCAGCGTTCCAACTCTCCTGAAGACAGACTGGAGTACATAGCAGCGAAACGTGCCAGGAAAAGAGTTTATTACCTCTATATGATAAACTTGAATCTGTGGAAGAGCAGAAGCTCATCTACAAATTGGCACGTGCTCGAGATAAAGCGATGCAAGATATCACAAAATGTCTTTGCGTCAGAGATTCCCAGGGCAAGCTGCTTTGTCATGCTTCTGTGAAGGAGACGTGGAGAAGTTACTTCTTGGAGCTGCTGAATACTTAGCACCCGTGTAGTTTTCCGTCTGAACCACATCCTAACCTGAGACTTATTGTTCCAATAACCCTTGATGAAACTTGGAATTGTCTTCGACGCATGAAGAACGGCAAAGCGGTGGGACCTGACGATCATTAAGACGGGCATTAAGATTATGAGTCACACCATGAAGCTCTTCGAGCGCGTGATCGCGCTCAGGCTCCGCCGAGAGTGTACTGTCTCTGAGTGTCAATATGGATTTCAGCCAGGATCAGGCACTACGGACGCCATTTTTGCCCTCGAAACTTTGATGGAGGCATACAAGGAAAAGAGCAGAGCTCTGCATGTGGCATTTTTAGACGGGCCTTTGACTGTGTGCCACGTCAGTGTATCTGGTGGCCACTGCGATCCAAAGGGATCACTGAATCCTATGTTGCTATTATCATCGATATGTACAACGATTCTGTTTCTACAGTTAGAACCGCTGTTGGCGATACCAAACCTTTCCCAATTACAGTAGGGGTTAACCAAGGCTCAGCTCTTAGTCCACTTTTGTTTAATGTATTGCTAGATACTGTCACGACTCGCATCCAGGACCAGCCTCCATGGCTGATGATGTGTACGATGACATAGTACTCATTGACGAGAACCGACTGATGCTGCAGCGTAAAGTGAATGCCTGGAAGGGTGCGCTTGAGAACGGTGGTCTTAAACTGAATGTGTCAAAGACCGAGTACATGGCTTATGGGAAGCCAGACTTGAGCACCTTCCACATCGGGCTTGGGCCAGCCGGTAAGTCGGAGAAGGTACCTTGGATCCATTATGCATGAATCCGGAGGCATCGACTACGATGTCCACGCCCGGGTTACCGCTGCTTGGACCAAATGGCGGGAGGTCACTGGTGTTGTCTGCGATCGCAGAGTACCGCCCAAACTCAAGGGGCTGATATACAAAAGCATGATCCAACCAGTTCTTTTATACGGCAGCGAATGTTGGCCAGCACTATCTCGGCACACTCAAGAGCTTCACGTAACGGAGATGAAGATGCTGAGGTGGCGTTACTCAGACTGACCGCATACGCAACACATTTATTCGAGGCAGTCTTGGGGTCCGCCTCTGCCTAGATATGTACCCTGTATGTGCCTTGGTACTAACTACTGAGGATGCTCAAGAACGTGCAAAGTGGAGTAGATTAAGTAGGAAAGCAGACCCTGGCAATAGGCCGAGATAATGCTAAGTAGAAGATTATCTACGTACCATTACGCACTGAATAAGAATTGGCCAATTGAAATAAAACGTTATAAACTTTTATCTAATATATCTAAAACGTTTTATTGGAAGTTATCCATTAAAATATTGTATACACTTTTCTTTGTAGGCAAGTTGCAAAATATCTATCATTATAGTGAGTTAATTGTAATTAATTGTTAATTGTATTTAATATCTTTTCTTACCTTCATTTCTAGCTTTTGTTACTTTCATTTTAAAATATATGTACGTATTCCATATATTTAACCACAAAGCATATCGAATCTGACGTATACATATACCATAAATGTTGGCGGAAGAGCATCATTTTGTATAGAAATGCAGCTGCCACTGAATTCAATGAATGTGGGCATTTAAAGTGCAACCCTCTTTTCGAGATCGCAAGCACACCGCTCTTAAAATTGTAGTTTTTTTACGACACGAGACTCTACCTACCAATTATTTCTTACATTTTAATAATTTTTACCTCCATATTTTAAAAGCTACATTACCATGTAATTTGTTGTATTCGCCAGAATTGCAAACAAGATTATTTAATTTGTAGCACATAGGGGTTTTATTTAACATGAACATTAAATTTAGAGCGAATAGCTTCACATTTCCGAACACGGTAATGCGTTTGACTCTGCTCCAATTAAATTTTACATTTCTTATGTACCATACATAAGTACGTATACTAAAATATATCTGATGTATTTTTTTCCTTATATATCTGATGTATTTGGTCAATACTTATAACAAATACTTTGTTTACAAATAGAGTTGTTTTTTAATTATTGACTATTCTGCAAGTTATATTGTAAATTGTGATGAAAATCTTTGAATGAGGTAAATATAATACTTTAGGAGTAAAAGAATCCGTTTATCTTGTTAACAACTTGCCGTGCGTATGCTCATGTTTAGAATTAACGTAGTATAAAACATTACTTCCTTCGCTCTTAACTTACTGCCCATCAGCAAGTCAATTTTTTAGAATTTGTTGACAATGTACCAAACTTCATCGTAGCACTTTTTTTTATATATATATAACAGTTAAGTGAAAATTAATACGATTAGAAAAGGGTGTCTAAAGTCTAGACTACAGACGACATGATGCGGAAGACTTCGGCCAATGCACTTACTCTTTACACAAAGAGACGTCTTTAAATTATTAATTATTATTACAATTTTTACTCAAAGCGTTATATATTCAATAAATACACCTATTGGTCGCATATTTAACAGAACAAAAAAAGGTACCTCAAAAATACTATCTTCAGCATATTTATATTTCTAAGTCTGATTTAAATATGCAATTATACGTCACTAGTATACATCCAGACATTTAATATTTCATACTGAGAGCAAAGCTTAAAACTGAGGTCATTGACCCGGCACCCCTACCTTAACATCCCGAGCCTGTCTCACCCTAAGGTTTCTCAGATACATTTCGTTTTATTGACCTTGCTTAACTATTGCATATAGCAAAATTTATTTCGACATCGGTTATTCAAGATTGTTGTTTTAGTATATGGAAATACACATCTCTTAAAGATTAGAAATTTTAGTTATGATATCTTTAATTTATTTATTTTTTATTTTAGTACAAAATATATAGTTTTAGAGAAAAAATCCCCTATGGAACAATTATCTTAATGGAATTCGACAGGGATCCTAAAAATATACACAACATAATATTAGATATTTGCATGTTTACCGAGTCGTTTCAGTAAATTGGTTACGCCTCACGCGTTGCTGACATAATTTTGAAAGTAAAATAATAACTTTCAAATTTTATAGTCTATTGCGAGCCATAATTGGTGGCAGGTAATCACTATAAATATGCCAAATTAAAAACATTGATATACACAATGAAAGAATGTATTAAAATAAGGGCATGAAAATGAAGTGGCGGTTTAATATATGCGTAGTCAGGCTTGAGCAGGGTTGGCACTTGTAAAATTTGTCTCTAATTAAATTTATCCAATGTCCTGTCTGTTTCACTGTAGACAACGAGAGCGACATGACATGACGCTTAGTGACGTAATGTAGGTTGTATGTAGGTTTTGCTGGAGTGGACTCGTATTAGAAAAAACTCATTTTATCCTCGGTCGATCGCACAGGGATTGTCAAAGTGAATATTTATAAGGCTCAGTACGACTGCTTTAATGGAAGATTCATTAATAAATATGAATTGATCACTTGAAACTTGAGCTTCTATTTAATTTCATTACTTTAACTAAACATTTCAAATGTGTTTTAATTATTTTGTTTCTAATGCTAAATATTAAAACATAATTTTAAGTATATATAAACATAAATAAATTATTGAAATATGCATTAATCTGTAGGTACATTGTATATTATATGTTATATATATAATATCACTATTTTATTTACCTTGTTTTGAACACTAATGGGTTCTTTTAATGGTAGAATTAGAACGTTTCTATTTACTTTAAGCGTTAAGTAGTTACATCAAAGTGAAGGCCCGTTAATTCCCTCTGTAGATTAGTTTAGTGTTAGCGAAAGTAAAATACTGTCGCACCATAGCGCGCTGGCAGCTCTGTTTCGCATTAACAACTATGGGCACATGCTAATGTTTATTAACGTGCACCTAATATTTATGTTAGAAAGTATCTATAGATATAACTTTCCTTCTAATGTATTCCTACGTATCTTACGTTCAATACGATTTAGTGACTTAAATACTAATTATGAAGTTACATTTACGTTAAGACGCAAGCAAACCATTTCATCGAAGATTAAAAGTTTATAATATGTAATAGTTTTGTTTTTCATTTGCTCGTAAAATTATCTATTAAGTTTTAAGATTTATTGCATACATTTCTGACATCTAAATATCTATTGTTTGTTAATGTACAATGTTGTAGGTACCTAACCTACTTGTATTATGTTTGTTAGTAACTTGACATTGGCCTAAAATACTAAAGATAAGTGTGCATGTTAAAAATATTAAATTTTAGCTTTTCATTGTTTCAGGGCGGCTACCCAGCCAAGTTAAAGAAAGTCTTAATAGTGACAGCACCGTTGTGGTTTAAGGCGCCTTTCCGAATCCTACGCTTGTTTGTTCGGGAAAAGTTACGTGAGCGAGTGCATACTGTAAGTGCACCTCAACTTGGCGCTCACGTTCCACGTGCAAGCTTGCCTCGACAACTTGGTGGGCAGTTAGAGCCTGATCACGCTGCGTGGTAAGACACTTAACTGCTTTTGTTACGGTTATAACACTCGCAAAAATTGGTACGATAACTTTATTTAAGAAATAACTATAATACCTTTGTTTCTTTGTACACTGTAACCTATTTTTCCTTGTTACTTTAGATATAGAACGTATTCAAAGAAGAACTTCTTATTTTCTTGGCACTATTCAAGACACTAGATCCACTCGTATTTAAGATAAAACGTCCATTTACGTAAAGTACTTGTAATGGCTTTTAAACTGTCAAAGCTACTGTGCTCCCATTTATAAACCTAGTTTTAAATGTTTAACCTAAATGCATTTTAAAAACTAGTAATTTGTGTCTTTAAAAGCGTAGCAGTGAAAAAGGAGCAAGTAACATAATTTCTAATCCGCCTCCGATAATTGACCCAATTACGGCGCCTAAACTTTGTCCACCTTCATATTTTCTTCTGTTAAGGGCTGTAGTTAAAACAGCTGATAGAAAACCCTTGTAATTACAGTTCACTTTCCTAAGGCAATGATTTTCTAAATTTACTGGTTCAGCGTTCATGGGTTGTTCTAAAACTACACATTTTCTGCCTGGTAAATGGGTTTTGTGGAAGACAAACTTGGAAATTAACTATAACAATGTTCGTTATTGCAAAAAATGTAAATAATAATAATAATAATATATTTAACTTACTTTTCTTCCTGATTTGAGGATTTTTGTTTAAAAAATAATATGAATGTAAGGTTTGTTTTGAAAATTTTCTCAGGTACAGACATTACAATAAAATTAAAGAAGTCTTAAAAAATTTATTAATTCAAAATATATTAACAACTCCGCAGAGAAAATGCTCAGCTTAAACAGTTTATCACGTGATAGCTTGTGTACCTATGCACTTATCTGGTTAGACTGTCTTTATACGACAGAAGGTGAAGAAGGCAAACGATTGTCATCCTTTCTTTATTTTTATTAGCCTTTTTGCTTAATCCGCAAGATGTGAGAGAATGCGAAAATACTAAAAATATATTCTATTATAATATAGTTAATTGAAGTTGAATGATATTAATAATCTAAAAAGAAATTTTAAACCAGTCCATAACGAGGTCAGATTAGATGACAAACTCTGAACCTAAGCTGAACTGCCTTAAGTGACCTCTGCGACAAATTGGATGGCGGGATTTAACGATTTCGTAATAGATTATGAGCATAATAGATTATGACAACCTGAATAAAGAAACAACAAATTAGTCAAACGTTATTATTAATAATTGCTTGTTTTATGTTCTTGTTGTTTTTTAATACATAATATATTTTATATAAAACCAGTTAAAGCTCGCAACTTCTTTTGTGTGAACTATAAAATTCTATTATTCCATTTTTCCGCTGATATTTCGGGAAATCTTTTCTTAGTACTACTACTATTGTCCCCATTGAACCTGAATGCCAAATTAAATTTTACTACGGGCATTCATATATGCATTGTTTATAAGTCGCTCAGTGAGAAACGGAATACTTTTATATATATATAGAAGATTATAAATAAGTATAATATATAAACTGATAACTATAGAGAAATAGCTCTATGGATGAATAAGCAGTATAATTTACACTGCATAAAGTCAACATTTTGTCTGGTTTAATTTCACACGGCTGTTGATATTCCATAAAAGGATTAATCGGAAGCGCAATATAGTACAAGGGAAATTAGATTATTAACTTCCATCAACTTTCAGGCTGGAACACTGCAGAAACTGTTACACGAATAATCTGAACACCAAAGTGGACGGCGCTATTGACGACTATGTAATAAGTAATCATATACCACCGGTCAAAACGCAAAATGGTAAGTGTATTAAATGCCTACATATATATATATATATATATATATATATATATATATATATATATATATATATATATATATATATATATATATATATATATAAAGTATAATCAATCATTTTGATTTCAGATGGCATATAGAAATTATTTTGCCTTCGTGGTCGTATTGGTATTGAGAGATATTGGCACTTTATATTAGGGGATATTTCATCGAGTATCATTTGTCAAGAAAACGCAATACCGTTTTAGGTACCCTCTTTTTTAGGGTTCCGTACCTAAAAGGTACTATTACAAAGCCTCCGCTGTCTGTCTGTATGTCCGTCCGTCTCTCTCTATCTGTCTGTCACCAGGCTGTATATCATAAACCGTAGTAGCTAGAAATCGGAATTTTTCACAAATTATGCCGCTATAAACAACAAATACTTGAAATTAAAAAAAAAAATATTTCGTTAGCGGAATACGGAATACCTCATGAAATATGTACGAAATAAAAAAAGAGTAGGTATAAGTAACACTAATGTTTTCTATATATAATAAAGTTAATTTAGTTCTAATTGGCAAAGGATTTTGACATATCTCAATCTTATATTTTTTCAAAGAGGTGGCCACTATTGGCTATTGCTTTATAATCATCAAAAAAAATAAATAACTATATTTTAAAGAGAGCACTTGTTCAGTTTTCCGTGAGATCTTATAATGATTACTTTCAAGTCTATGGTAACTTTTGTAAGACTGAGATAATAGGCTATTCTTTTTAAATTGACGGTTTTGAATTGACGGTTTATTTCATGTACCTAAAGTACCGATACTTTATTTTGTAAAATCAATGAATTATAATATTCCAAGCCTTTCGATGATACGATAGCCTTGATACAAAATAAAATTATTATTTTAATATTTCCATTATTAAACATGATTATGAAATGGAACGGTCCTAATAGAATATTGATTTTACGTTTTATTAAAACGATTCGTACAAGGGTAGGGTACCTCCGTCGAGCCCTCGTCCCTGTTTTTGTTCCATTATCCTGCTTCTTAGGAAAGCCATAGAAATTTTGCTTTTTAATTGGCAAGGTATCATTGACTTAATGAATATTATGTTATATAACCGTTAATGAATTCAGACTTTTAACCATACATAAAAAGAATGTTTTAATGTGATAAAATTTTGCAGAAATTCTTTAAACCGAAAATAAAAAAATCAACTACCCATGAAGTAAGAACATGATTACTTCATAAATCGATTATTACTGGATTTTATTCGCATTATTATTTTAATTTTGTGTCAACATTAGGTATAATAGACTCGGAGGAGCCGTGTGACATGAGCAGTGAGCGCGTGGCGCGCCTCGACAACGGCTCTGACATCATGCACATAAGTGGCGACCCGCCGTACACGTGCGACCCCAGCCCGCTTAGGTAAGCTATAAATGGTTCCTATAAAATGTATACCATGTAAAAATATACCTTATAAAATATATACCTTGTGAAAATAATGATACAATACAGTACAATTGTAAAATATTCTAATTGTAAACTTTGTCTAGAATCACTTTGTAAAAGTATTGTTTATAAACGAATGTTCTGTTTAACAAACATAGAATACAGAGGATAATCTTAAGACAAGTATAACGAAGTGGCGTAGTTGAACACCATCAAATTTTAAGCGCGATGTTTCTGGCATGAATTATTTTCATTTCCCTGCTGTGGTGTGGCGTTGATTTCCACCTGCACGGAATGTCTCAAATTCGAGCGGAAAGCGGATAGAACGGAGTGTTGTAATACTAATTTCGAGCTACCTCGTTTACTTTATTAAAAAAAAAGATTTTGTGAAATAAACGTAATATCTGATATATTAATTTATACTTAAATTTTTATTTTTAATATTAATTATTAACATTAGGTAGTACTAGTATTAGGTAGTACACTAGTAGAGGAACTTCGATTAAAATAAGTTCTTTAATCATGCTTTATTTACTACTGTTTTAGAAAAAAGAAAATAATTTTATAGCAAATAGTCGTTATATTATAAAATAAATACCTACTGAATACTAATATTTGTTAAAACACAATGATATAAACAATTAGATGGACCATCATTCCAGTAGTTGGCGAATAAAGGTTTCAATGTTTTTATGTGTTTATTTACTTGCAGACACACACATGGGTACAATGGCGATATGAAGGCCGGACACATACACTCAGACGAGGATGATATAGACTTAATTAGTAAGTATTTCGTAATATTTAATGAAGTTATCTGATATTGCTTTAGGAACCATTCAAATATTACGTAATGCCATTTTTGTAAATTTTTGATCCGCGATTCTACACACTCTACCACACTTATGTGAAAGTACTCCTATTTTATTTCCTTTACTAATAAATGACTTATTATACAATCAAAGAATTCCACAAAGAAAGAATTGTCAATTTGAAAGATTTCAATTCTATTCTTGTTTTATTTCAATCAAAAAACAATGTTATGTAGGAAGACGCTAACCACCCTCCCAGTGTGCTATGGCGATATTTCAACGCCCCCTAATTTTTTTTGATTATATTATTTTTCGCCTGTATCATTTGATCTATGTACTTAATATAGTTAATAATTATAGCTTAAAAATGTAAATGTACAAAAACTTTTTCAAGATGCATGTGACAATGTAATTTATATGATTTGTCAAAGTCAAACCTAATGTCACTGCTAAATTTCAGTAAATGTTTCGTTGCCTTGCAAAAGCTTTTCAATGGTTGTAATTTGTTTTTATTAATAAAGGTGTGACATCAAATACTATGACAATAGGTATGTTAATAAACAGTATCTTGTAATTAAATTTATCGCACGTGGATGGGCTGCGGCAATAATAAACATAAAGAATCAACGTCGGGTAATAATTTTTTGTATAAATTCTGTACATTTATGTCAACTTTATTGACACTGAATTAGAAAGTAAAAGATGTATGTATCTACATACATCAGCGCATATCAAAATTTCAAAACAAACTATGACTGCTCTCAAATTTCTTCGTAAAATATTGGTTTTGTATAAGAAAGTGATTTAACTTAAATAATGTATATACGTATAAGTCTTTCCACGTATCTCATTTTATTTTCTTATAAATACAATGCAATGTTTACTTGCCTTTTCAAATAAAAATATGTTCCCATTTCATTTTTAAAATTCATTATCTAAAAAACTCCAGAAGAGGCATTAAGCTGAGGAAAATAAGAGTTATTTTTATGATCTTTTATTCTTAGTAATTTATTTAGTGAGATATTTATCTCCCTACCTACGTAAGAAATATAAGATTGAAATTAGTTTCTATTTATAAAATTACTCATTGTTCTTAAGATGATTATATTGTTTTTATTAGAGACCTGTAAACTGTAAATATGTACATGTTTATAACGAAGTTCTCTTTTTATACAACATAAAGATATAATTGGTTCTTTTATTCTTTAAAATTCTTCATTAATACTGTACCTTAGTGTACTATAAACGTGACTGGTTATATATTTTATTTGTATTTGTATAATGTTATTATCTGTAGAACCGACATGAGTTGTACATAAATAGAACATTTGACGATTTCCTATTCTATGGTATGTGGTAATTGAATTTGGTTTCGTCGATGTGGTGATGAATGAGATTTATGTATTTATGTATCTATTTATGTATTTATGTAGTATATTTTAAATACCTTGGCTATCGTTGGATATCGATACAAATATGATTTTCAAATCTGTCATGGTATACCTACTAGATAAATGTACTCATGAATGATAGAATTCAGTAATCACTTGTAAGTATTTACATACTTTAGGATGCCTTCATTAAGTGAAAGTTAGATAAGAAATAAAAAATGTTAATAGGTTCTCATATAGCAGGGTAGTCAGCGGAACCTGCGGTCAAGATTGTATGTTGAGTGCCAGAAATCAACGATTGATTCGCCGTTTTACCAGAGCGAGGAAATGAAAATTATTAATTCCTTCGAGTGGGGATCGAACCCACAACCGTCGCGTGTACAGTCAGTTGCACCACGACGGAATCAGAAATAAATATATGTACAATAAATAAATTACAAGTCTTAATGATAACAATAAAACGTTAAACGTGAATGTAGCGCGTGGCACGTGGTCGTCCGGCGAGGCGTCGCCCGGCCTGTCGGACGAGGAGTGCGGCGGCGGCGGCGCGGGCGAGACGCCGGCCGCGCTGCTGGCGCGCGTGCGCTCGCTGGGCCGCCGCGGCCTCGTCGCCGAGTACGAGGAGATCCGCGCGCGCCCGCCCGCCGGGACCTTCCACCACGCCAAGTGAGTCACAGCACCACCGCCACACACAACAGCAGTGGCTCCGACCGCCTCTTGGCCAGGCACTAGTATTGTACCGTTTGTTATTGTTGTAGATAATACCATTACCAGTTCAGCTGTTTGACTGATTCTTCTATAATAATAATCATTTTGTGAAGTGATTAATCAGGCAATATTGATAAGAAAAGGCACATACAAAAGAAGTCGTCAGTTAAATAAAAAAAAAAACATTGATCAAGTGCGAATCCGCCTTGAACACCGAGGGTTCCGTACCAATTTCACTATTGTAGTTCATCGGAAAGTACAACTTATAAAAGTTGACGAAAGTGTATTATTTTGTATGAACTCACTTGAATTTTTTGTGTAGTAACGCTTGTATCTTTTGATCACGTTGAATTTAAACTTTGAATTATTCTGTGCTGAGTACGTTTATATTTCATAACGATCAATTAAATTGAAGAAATATTTTTCGAAAAATAAGATTAAGATAAATAAGTTTACATGATTACAAAGATTTTATAATGTCATGTTATGTTACAAATCTAATAAAATTTATTAGCACCTGAATATATCTAAATATCAACGATGATATCACCAGAGCGAGGAAATAATTCATTCCCAAGAGTGGGAATCCAACCCACAACCGCCGCGTTTACAGTTAGATCCTGTGCTGCGGCGCCACGAGGGCATTAGTAATAGTTATATTAAAGTAATTATTTATATACAGGTTGCCGGCCAACCTCGCAAAGAATAGGTACACCGATGTGCTGTGCTACGACCACTCGCGCGTGCCGCTGTCTCTCAGAGACGACGATCCTGCCTCCGACTACATCAACGCCAACTACGTGGATGGATACAAGCAACGTAACGCGTTTATTTGTACACAAGGTAACGTTTATTATATACGCGTTAAATAATTTGATAGAATTGTCTTTTTTTTTTCTTTTTGATGACGCAGGGGAAATCTTCAAGAAGCTCTCTTTGGGAAATTGTCCCTTCTTATTCTCACAAACGATGACTCCTTCATGTCAGCAGATTCCCTAGTCTCAATCAATGGTCCGCGAAGCTAAGCTAAGCTATGAGGAGAAGGATTGGTCCCCTCCCGGTCTCGCTCAGCAGCCTCCTTCTGAGACATGACATTTTCACAGAAGGAGACTACGGTTGTCCACGCTGATTCCCTGACCAACATTGTCCTTATTACTGCGGGAAGGGAAAGATTATGTCCAATTTCTTGCACGAGAGCTTGCCTTTCTCCGTCCCAGGCAGAACAACTTTGTAGAGTGTGCTGAGCCGTATCAGTGTCCTTTCCACAGTGTTGACAAATCGGAGTTGTCTGTCGTCCAATCTTAAACAAGTAATCACCGAAACTACCGTGTCCGGTGAATACTTGTGTAAGACGATACGTGACAATTGTCTATCTTAAGGTGGTAATAATAACAACTACCGCCTGTTTAGTGGATGTAATGCAAGAAGCTATATACATTACAAATCGTATGTTGTCATATTAACAAACATACATTTCATAATTGAATTGACACTAAAGGGGATTAAATAATATATTCTCACAAATAATTTTTTAACGTTTTTTTATATGTGTTCATATAATTAATGAATGTATAAGTAACTAACATGTACTTGCGGCTGCTGCCTCCGTGGTCGAATGGAAGTAGCTGGAAGTTGTGTGTAACACATACGTATTTTTGACCGCAAGTATAGAAGGTTATATCGATCGATTAGCAAGATGTAACACAGCCTATACCTTCCTGGATATATGCACCATACAACATAAAAATACATTTTCCATTCACTTTACTTAAATTCCAAACACTTTTCATTTAACACTTTATTTACATAATAGTTATGATACATATTCTATTTTGTCTTCCATTTTGCTAGGTAGGATGTGATGGTAGTTTGTCTTGAGTAGGCGTTATATTATAAATAATAATGGTTGAAAATAATAATAGTTGTAAAGGTAAACTTTACAACTAAAACAGGAAAACATCTCTTTATTCTTGATTTTCTACAATAATATCCTTGAATATTTAAGCATACCTAGCAATCAAATTGAAGGTAAACAATTTCTCCGAACGCGAACAGTTCCAGTAAAGGAATAGAAATTACATTTTCGCAGAATAATTCCTTTATAGAGTGAGCATTTCCCGGAAAGGCATCGGCCGGTCGCTTCGCCCACACTCACGCGCCCAACGTTCGATCGCTGAAATGGTCTTGCAGTTTGCTTTGTGTATAAAGCTGAAGTTGGCCGTTCCACGAAGCTTATTGTTTTGGCCACTCTCAATATTTGGCCCACTGCCATATTTTCCAGTTGTAGAGCGCTTCAGTCAAAGTCACCCATTGTGCTGTATACTATATGTGTTTTACAATCATTTTGTATGCACAAAAATGTTGAGCTTTTGTGAAAAACTATATTGATGATAATGTTTTATTTTTTATAAATATATAATAATTATAATATAATACGTTTTATGCAAGTAATGATATTTTTGTGATAGAAACTAACCAACAAGTGTAGTACATATATATTCACAGTATAATTTCAAAATTCGAATAAAATAGCATATAAGTAAATAAATGTCTTTTGCCCAATTTATATAAGTAAATATAGTTCACGATACAGTCTTAAAAAATTTAAAACTATAAAGCTGATTTATCGTCTAATTCTCAAAATAATCATGTATTTATACATTATTCGAAATATTTGCCCCCATATGGATGGATATAACGAGATCAAGATAATTAATTTATTAGCTAATTGATTTTTTACGTTTAGTTAATATGTCAACAATATCAGGTGGTATGATATCACATATATCATATAATATTACATTCAATATTACATTCAAAGTGAATTTATTTATTTTTTTAAATACATTTTGTTATTGCAGCTAATTACATTGTTACGTGTGTCGTCTTGCGAAAATGATTTAAAAAAAAGGGTTATTTGTGCTTAAAAAGTATTATTTTGAAAAAAAAAAGAACATTTTGTTGTAATGTATAATTGTGGATCCTATATCCACACGTAGAAATGAATTGTTTTAATTTTCCTGCTCTGGTATATCAAAGTGCATCGTTGAGTGCGACTCTGTACCATAATACGTAATGTCTGTAATTCCGGGGAAATGCTGGGTATATTTATATGAGGAATAAAGCGTAAAGACAAAAGATATATGTATTTGATGATAATAACCAACAATACCCCAAAACAGGTCCGCTCCCAAAAACTTTCGGCGACTTCTGGCGCATGGTGTGGGAGCAGAACAGCCTCGTGATCGTGATGACGACGCGCACGGTGGAGCGCGGCCGCGTCAAGTGCGGGCAGTACTGGCCGGCGCCGGGCGCGCGCGCCGTGCACGACGGGCTCGCCGTCGCCAACGAGGCCGCCGACGAGCAGGACGACTACGTGGTGTCGCACCTCGTGCTCACCGACCTGCGGGTGAGCTCGCGCGCGCACGCTCGCGTCAGACGTCGTGTCGTGGTGTCGCCGTTACGTGTAATATGGGACGTGTGTCCGTGTGGTCCCGCAGACGGAGCAGCGGCGGCGCATCTGGCACGGGCAGTACACGCGCTGGCCGGACTACGGCGTGCCGGGCGGCGGCCGCGCGGCGCCGGTGCTGCGCTTCCTGGCGCTGGTGCGGCGCGCGCAGCAGCGCGCGCGGCAGGAGTCAGTACCGCACTATACCTATTTGTGTAATGGTCCTCACCATGTGGGCTTCATCATGTCGATGTTGTAGACTACTAAAAAGGACTGTTATTTGCTAAATTAGAGTATATGTCCAAATACTCTAATTTTATATGAAATGAACTACACATATAAATTTTTTAATACAACTATAAATTTCATTTATATATTTTCCATTTATTTCCATGCTAAATTTCATAATTATAGCTCATCGTTTTAATTACGCGGTGAAATTTATACAATTCTAAAATTAATCGTAAACTCCTATCTTTTGATTGATTTAAATCAGAAGTTTTAGTTTTTTGTGTTCCAAGGAAATAGACTCCCTGGACATTTGACTCAAAATTCAGCTGGACTTTCACGAGATCTTGAGAAAAATGATCAGACAGACAGATAGACGAATAACAAAGTTGTCCTGTAAAAGTTCGTTATTTCTTTGGTTTTACGGAACTCTTAAAATGACTGAAGATTAATTCACAAATCGCGTTTAAAACCGACTATAAGACCTCACTGTTCCATTGCGCTACGACGACCTTATTGAGCTAGTTTATTTCAATTTGAAAGAAACTATTAGATTTATAAGACATTTAAAAATAAATTAAGAAATTACTGAGGAATAAAAGGAAGCATGTAAAGACTATTTTGACCAAGTAAAATATCATTATATATATTTATTATATATTTTAAATTTCAGATTAGGTGATGCATGGGCAGGTCACAGTAGAGGTCCTCCAATTGTCGTTCACTGCTCGGCCGGTATTGGAAGAACAGGTAAATTATTTGGATTATCTTTAATTTATGACCTTAGTCTATATTTATAACAAATTCTATATGTATACATGATATACAAAAATTTGTATGTGTATAGATGATGGTAATTTCATATTGAAAGTTAAATTTAATTTTACTGACTAAACGCGACGACGGTAAGAAGACAAAGCGCATCGTTCAGTTCGCAATGAGCCAGCGTGTGACACGTACAATATACAATAAATGCAGGCACGTTCCTGACGCTGGACACGTGCACGTCGCGGCTGGCGGCGGAGGGCGCGGCGGACGTGCGCGGCGCCGTGGAGCGCATCCGCACGCAGCGCGCGCACTCCATACAGATGCCCGACCAGTACGTGTTCTGCCACCTGGCGCTGCTCGAGTACGCGGTCAGTCTCGCACCTATATTTATATATAATATATTAATGTGAAAATGGAGTTTTATAATACATTAATTAGTTGCTTTTGTAACTATGTATAATTCAATATATCAAATATATATAATTAATTATAATATATTTTTAGTCATAATATAAGAGTCTGATTAACTGTGATTATATATTTTAGCTATTAAGTCTATAAAAGCAAACACATGTTTATATATCTATCTCATGAAATTTTAAATATCCATGCAATACTATTCACGTTCGTACACATACAGGTGATGCACGGCTACTTAGAATCCGCTGATCTCACCGGCTTCGATGAAGACAATGAAGAAGAATCCGAATGAAGACTGTCACGTCCTCTCTGCAACATACTGTGAATGTGTTTCAAGTGACACAACTTGCAGAGACATGCCTCGCACAAACGTGGCTTATATTCTATTTGTACCTATTGACTCAATAATGGTGACAGTGTAAGATAGTGCCAATAATAGCAACCGGAAACGCAGTTTGTGTACGCTTAATTAACCAAATTCAGTGTTAAGTGACTCTCAGTGCATAAACATTCAATCACAATGCTATTTTTATCGCAGTGTCGTCAAGTTCCCAGACTCGAGCGCCCCTCTTGTCCATCTGCAAGCCTAATAGAGTTTATTTAAAAATATATAGACGCGTTCCTGTACTACGATAAGAACACATCTGATAGGAAATCCAGATCAACTATGTATTTTCCTCAGACACAGGCAGGTACAATGGTAACCAAAATATAAATTCTTGTTTAATTAGATATTATTACCCTCTATGTTATTTATTTTATTTATTTATATATAAGAAGTATGGCTGTGTGAACATTTTTGTCTTTATTTTATGTAGATGTTTTATACTTATTTATATTTCTATATTGATTCATATAGTTTTTGTACTTGGATAGATGGAAATTTGATACTTTTAAAATGCTGTGGTGCTGGTAGGCGTAGGATAACACTATTCGAGAACTTACAAATTTCCAATTTATAATCTAACTGTGGTGTATTTATCACTTTTTATAATCTAATTAAATATGAAAATATAATTATATATTAAGCACCAATTTCGAAAACTCGATTGTCAGATGCGCTCGTCAACTGAAATATTTCTTGAGTCTAAAATAATAACACTGCGCAATGATAAATCAAGTCTAGTAAAATTAATTTATAAATATAATAATATTAAATGTTTATAGACTGAATACTGTTAATTTTCTTTAAATTTTGAAGCATCTTGTTATAATAATACACTCTGTTGATGAGAATGAATAAATTTATAGTTGCAAAAGTATATTTCACTAAATAATCATAAATATCAAAAATGTGTAATATATGCAAGCTATAAAATTACACTCCTTATAGAACACAGTTGCTGTGAAACCTGTGCAAGTTGACAAGCAGTTAGCAGTTAGCAGCTCTCGCATTAAAAACAATCATAAATGTTTTAAAAAAACCATATTATATTTCATTAATCAGTACATATTTTAATATGTAATTGATGCTTGTAAACAATTTTAGTAATATCTAATGCATTAACTGTGTTCTATACAACAGTATCTAATAAATATTATCAAACTTATAAAGTTGAAGCAGAATGGAGTTTATTTTTCAAATGATATTAATATAATATGCATGTATGACATATCTCTATAGTATCATATATGTACATTGTACCGTCCTCACGCAACTTACATATCGCATCACCTCATTGCTTCATTCAAATGCTGAATTTGCTTCTTAAAGTTAAAAATTATTTGTTTTCTTGCTACCGTCATATCTTTTTTCGAAATTTGGTACTTAGCTTGTTATGCACAAATTATTTTATAATATATGTAAGTCTTTTTTAAAGAATCGTGCATCACGATAAATTTAACATGAACAAGCACATCGAGGAGGTCTACAATTAATGCCATATTTGCACTCTTAAACGCAATAATAAAAAAAAAACGATTAGACTAGACTAATATAGTAAATAGTACAAATGCATTGATTTATTTGTATTATTTCTTCGTAGCATACAGGGAATGTTGGAACACAAAACCATGTCTGTTCTTATTAATTTTGACCTTGTAAATAGTTACCCCAATAAGAAAATATAAATAATAATGTAATACAATATAACACTAGCTGTTTCTTGCCAAGTATCTTGCTATACACGTTTCATTTATCAATTTCATTTAATTAAAAGTTTAAATAGTCATAAGATTCCCGTGTTTTAAAATTTATTATTTATGTATTTTAAAATTATTTGAAATAATTCATTTTGTGCATAAAGTTAATTGTGGACATGGTTTTAAATAGCAACAATATATACAACAACAGACAAGTTGACATGTAATTGTTGTAACTTGTTGGCTTTTACATTAAAACAAATAAAAGGAAACAAATCCTATATACCAGCCCTATAAAAATGAAAATAAACTAAAACTTAACTAAACATGAGAATAACACATTAAAGTCACACACACACACACACACAACAAAAAATACAAAGTTTAAAATATAACATAGTAAACAGACATTATTATAACTGGAGCTATTCAATAAAAATATGATATATGTTTAAATTTATTTACTAATTAGATGACAAATCCAAATAAATATTTTACTGCTTCAATTAAATACTAAACTTATATAAAATTATCTGAAGTTGACAAAACATTTATTTTTATAGTAGTTTGTGATCATTTATTTGCTTGACCAATATTTGTTTTAAGGATTCTGGGTAGATTGTGTAAATTGATATTTATTCCCACATTAGTATTACTTTTGTTCCATGTTATCTAACATATATTTATTTTTTTATTTATATCCGCCTTAGACCCTTTCACCTCAATGGTAGCCTTAGCAGTAGTATTGATTGAATAGATGCAGGACTTTATTTAATAAGATATTCATTCAAGCATAAATTGATATGAACTAGAGAAATGTATCATTCATTTAGTCTACAAATAATGTTTCTTTTTGGTGAAAAAAATGTAAATATTCCTATATTGATAAAATAATTTTTATATCTATTCCTATATTGATAAAATAATTTTTATATCTTGTAAGTGAATAAGAAGAAATTTCAGATTCTGCTGGATTCCTGTATTTTGTAATTGTTTAAGGAAATTGTTAAAATGAAATGTCTGTTGGTTCTTGTATCTGTAAATATTTTATTATTTTTATTATGTTTAAAAATTAAATTAAAACTTTTGTGAAATATGTGTGAAATAAAGAACTTGTAATATATTGAAATGGTATTTAATATTATATAATAATTTTATACACTTAATACAGGGACGTCTGTGCCTCGCACGAACAGCGTAGGGGGTAAATCCTTGCTCAGTACTTCTAGCCACGACATGAACAGCGCGGCCGACACCGAACCCTGTCACAGATATGCACGTAAGCTACAGGCTACTTTATGGTAATGCATTGTGTTGTTCGTGGGAAGGGAGAACACTCTCTTTCGTGTGTTCTCCATAAAACGTAACATTGGCGAAGTGATTTTTGCCATAATTAAAAAACTGAACTGAACACCCAAGAGACATGTCACTATGAGTACTCCCTTCCATGGTTTCTGAAACCCCAAGTTAATGCTTTGTCAATTATGCTTATTAGGAATTGAATATCCTGAATGGAATTTTTCGTAAGCACGTTTATATTGTCGTTTCCTAACCATTCGCCTTGAATTATGATCGAATATATTTATATTATACGTGTACATTGATTGATTGTCTCGTCACGAAAAAAGTCATCTGATATTAATGCAGTGGAAAAAATAAATATATATTTTTAACAGATATTTATTTATAAATTTTTTGCATCATTCCCTTACTCGCACTGGTTTCTTGGAAGGAAAATGCGCATTGAAGAACTCTAATGAATAAAAAGAGTATAAATCTTTGTATAAATAGTTTTTAAATTGTTAATCTTTAAAATTTCTTTCTTTAGTGCGCAATAGCAAATGTTATAAATAAAATTTTACTGACGTTTTAAAATCGAAAAGTAGTAATGTAATAATATAATTTTCAATGACTACAGTTTAGTTAATCTACAGATTATCTATATTTTGACGTACGCAAAATCACAAGTTTAAATTAAGCACGTGACTTCGTTCTAAACCTATAGAAACTTAAGCTAGTAATACACTAGTAAAATTAGTTAAGCTAGACAAAGAGCTTAAGAATAACAAATGTCATAACGATGACGTTTATTTGTGTACAAATTGTTTGACGTAATATCATGACCAACAATATGTGATATTCCAAAATAAAAATAAGAAATACATTTTTAAATTAATTATGAGATATGACTTAAGTATCCTATTGAATATGAAGACAAATATACAAATAAAGACACTTAGTATGATTGCTCGCGGACAGAACCACAATACATACATGTAGTCTTTTCTGTCTGTGATTATTTTCATTCGTAATGTCGTTTCTCGTTTATATAATAAGTGATAAATATTCACCAGTCTGGGGTATGGTAGCGAAAGCACAACGAAGGAAGCCTTGAAGGAGTGTTCAACGAGGAGTTCACGCAGACGCAAGTAGCGATTAGTTTTCATTTGAAGACGCCTTAGTTCAGATTCCGTTATGAGAATATCTGCAATGTAGTAGTGCTAGTAGTTGTAAGCTAGTAGCAAGCTAGTAGTAGTAATAAATAACCCAAATAAGGACAGACTAATAAGAATAATTATTTCAATTTCAAAACGCAAATAACGGTTAAAGTATGTAGTAGTTTTGTTTACATTATGAAATGATGGTACAGAAGTAAATACGGTAACGGATGGTAAATACTTTTAGTAGGTAGGAAATCTGTGGAGTAGAGATGTAGCAGTTCCTTTTATTAAATTAATTATATTTCAAAGTATTATGAATGAATACAAACCGCTGCTGATGTTGGTTCTGAACTTTAGTATCAGTTGATTAAAGAACTGCACGCTCGCTTCTAGCGGCGGCTCACTAAGACCTTGAATCATTGACAGCGACGAGTATTCGATTCGAAATTTTTGCAGCAATGCTTTTATACTGAAAATATTTGATCATGTTCACAATAATGTTGATTAATTATGGTGGTCTCAGTGGTGCAGTGAACAAACACATACATACATATATACATTACACATACCAGTGATAAGTGATTTTTTTTCTCTTATCTCTTTGAATGATGGATGGAGTAATGATAATGGGGATTTACTATCCTATACCCATAAAGGTACTTGCGCCAATAGTCCCTACTTCTACAGTCAGACATATCAACGACTACATTTATTATAATACTAAAATATACGTTATAATATATAAAATAATCACGAAATAATTTAAAACTAAATAGATTTAAAAAGATTAAATACCATTAGAAGGTATTAGATATAGTAGATAAATACCGGTGAAATTAATGAAAGAGTGTTTAAGTTAGAACTATCATCTGACCGTTGCTCAGAAAGCTCAGGATGGTTAGCGTCGCGGGGCAGCGCGTATATACGCAGCGGCATCTTGTGTATGCCGCGTTTAGCGATTATGTATGGCAGGAGGATGCTGAGGCCGCCGTCGTCATACAACCACCACGTGTCCAGATTGTTGTCCTGTTTTATTAATTTAGATTTTGATATTTTTGATTTATTATTTATATTATAAGATTATACATTTATTATAAGATTATTTTTGATAGATTTGAGATTTTGATTATTAGAATAGCTAGAATTCAGACCTACTTTTGTTTTGTATATGCTAAATATTTGATACGTACTTAGAAATAACTGCTTATCATTAAGCCATGTTTCCAAGATCGCGAGTGCAAATTTCGCTACGTTCAAAATTATAATGCGTTTTCAAAAAATTACGATAAAAGAGATTTATTAACCGACAGTGAAAAATTATTGTTAATGTAATATTCAACGTCAGTGTAATCGTATAAGTGTCATCTTTAATAATATTTTATCTTTTACAACATTGAAAATATTTTTATAAATAGGAAATATGCAGTTTAAATGCAATAATACATCACAAATAAAATTTTCTTTTTAAAAACTTTCTAATACTGTATATTTACAATTACAAAGTAAACCGTAGGTAAATTTCAATAAAGAATGTTTACAAAGTTCAAAAAAATAAAACAAAATAATCTCACGAATGTCAAAGGTTTGTAATCTCCGCTTTTCCGCATCGCTAAGCTGGACACGAGCTGACTCGAGGACGTTTTGTTCGGATCAGCAGAATGAAAGGGCATGGCATTTTCCCTTGCAACTAGCTCTAGTGCTTGGTTACTCAGTGTTACGTTGGCTGTAAATATAGAAAAGATTAACATTTAACACCTGATAAAAAATATGTTTATCATCTATGTATGCTATAGAATTTTGTCTATATATGGGCCTATATTATTATTAAATACCTCATTCTAATAAAACAAATACATGCAGTATAAATACATAAATAAGGTACATACATAATGTCGACATTAAAAAAGAAGCCATTACGGCCTTTTATGTATGTTTATGTTAAAACAACATAGTAATAGTACCAAAAACCCACCGTCATATTGTTCTGGATACGACGTATCAATATCAGAGTTAGCGTTTAAGATGTCCTCAACTGGTGTGGGAGCTCGGTCGTCATTACTGCTGCTGGCTTCGACTATATCGAGAGATGGTGTCCTTTTAACAGGTCGTGCAGTTTCAGGTACCCGCAAGATAGCGACGCCCAGATGCTCTTCGAATGCTATTCTTTAGTTTTTGGTTTAGTTGGTATTAATATTTGGCAATAGTAGCTTATATATAAAGTATACCTATGTGAAAAAATAAAGGTATCAATTTCATTAGGTAAATAAAATTACGCAATCATTAAATTATTATAATGGGGTATTTAACTCTATATAATAAATACCTACAAACTTAGAATTGGGATATCTAAATAATCCATAAAGAAATATTTGTCATAGTTTATAAATTAGCTTTAAATTTATTTAATTAAATTTAATAATAAAGCTAATGTTCAGTGTTTGCAAATTATTAATTTAAATTTTTTAAATACGCGACACGCGACGTAAAGCAGCGGCCATTATATGACGTCATGTGCGGTTTTGTAAGCGGAGTGCATCAACGCAGCGTTTGTATAAAGGTTGTTTTATATGTTTTATAGTTATAACCAATATGTACTTGTTTACATGACAAACTGACATCACAGCTGAGCTCATAGCGTCCAGCGTTCCTGTGAAAATCAAGCGAAATTTGAAATGCTTTTTAGTGAATAGAAAACAAAAAAACTTTTCAAAAGTGAGTGTACTTCATGTAATTTCTATTTTGTATTTAAGTTATCATTATTACGCACGAGGATGAAAGTCTTTAAACCTTAATAAAAATATTATAAATACAAAATTTCATAATGAAACTGACTGACAGATCTAAAAATAAATAATTTGTGCTCTACAAGGTACATCTCAATAAAACATTTTATTAGTTGAAATATTTATGATTGGACATCTCGCTAGTGACTTAAAAACCTTTTATTTAATTTTTATGCTTCAGTACACTAAAGGATAGAAAAATTAAAAAACACACTTTGACTCTATATTTAAAGAAGGTATAACAAGTTAACTTAGATAAAAGTAAAAAAAAATCGAAAGAAGTTTTTTAAATCTACTTTATACTATTTATAAAGCTAAAGAATTTGTTTGTTTGTATACGCTAATCTCAGAAACTATAGGTTTGAATTGAAAAAATATTTTATGTCAAATAGTCAATTTATCGAGGAAGGCTAAACGCTTAATAATTACGAAAATAGTTTCGATATAACCTACAGTAGGTTCCTGAAATCAGAGTTACCTCGGGTACTTAGAATTTGTTACGTGACATATTCATATATACGAGTCATCTCTTAGTTATTTTCCGAAGCCTCAGGTGAATCTAGTTAGTAAGCTAGTAACATATATATATATATATATATATATATATATATATAATATATATATATATATATATATATATATATATATATATATATATATATATATATATATATATATATATGACAATGTTTGTTTTAAATATAAAATAAGCCATACTGTAACATCCTGACGTAAGTTCTAAGGCTGGTGTGAGGACAGGTTGCCCATCTGTTCATATAGCCGACGAGCATGACATTCGGCTTTAGGTGCCCGAGTCCCGTCACTTTGATAGACGTGTGGACAGCTTCCTCAAAGGGCAGACCGTCAAGTACGATGTAGAAACCACGGTCTTTCCGTGACCGAAGCCATTCTTCACCAGCTTGAAGACGTCCTAGTCGTTCCATGTTAGATAGTGGTCTCTAAAAAAACATTCGGCAACAAATTTAACTCATACAAGCTTTTAGAAATATTTAGATATTTTGTAAACAAGATCATTTCCTATAGGTGACATTTTAATTCTAGTAATTTAATTATTTTGTAGTAGGTACTGAAAAAATACTGATTAAGAAAATAGTACTTCGTTGACATCAGCGACAATCATAAAGGAACCATGTTTTGTTATAAGATGTCCCATGTCGAGGAGCGCAGGGCGGAACGTCGGAGTGCCGGCGAGCACCAACAGCTGGGGATTGTAGGATTTCGTATTTTCATGCATATGCGACATTTGCAATAAAGCCGACACAGTCTCTTTGTAACGCTGAGCTTCTGTACTGCTTCCCCAATTTACGTCTAAGCAAAACATTCAGAAAATATATATACATTTAAAATTAAAAAATACTTGCTTTGTGTATTTAAATACTATACCTGGTTTTCTGTATAAAACTATTAGATATAATGTCATAAAAACAAAGAAAGTGAGTAACGCCATCGCCCAACTGATGATTAACATTATTATAATGCACATTAAAAAACCGGCTAGAGATAGCCACGTGTTGTAGCACTGAAACAAAATAATATATTTAAAAAAGTACCTATATTCATATTCGAATATAGACACATATAATACAATAAATGGTTAGTGTACCTGGAATGTTGGTCTCCAGTTGATAGACTTGATTAAACCAGCATGAAACGTACAAAAATTAATAAGCGCATATGATGCCAAGTAGAAGTTTGTGATTAAAGGTGCTATTGTATTTAAATCCGCTGAAAAGTAATATAAAATTATTGTTGAATGAAGTATAATTTTGACTTATTAGATATACTTAAAAATAGTTATTAACTAGTTATTACAATCGAACCTATAAGTAAGAACATGAGCGAGACAAGAAACGTAAGCACGTATCCACGATAAGGCTCGCCGTGCTTGCCGTAGGGCTTGGAGAAGAAGATCAGTCCGGGGTAGATGCGATCAATGCCCAGCGCCTGTATCAGCCGCGGCACCGACAGCAGGTTCGTTAGCGCCGTCGACAGTGTCGCCGCCCAACATCCCTGCGTAGATTAAGGCACTTGATTGAGCCATCAGCTGCATAATCTAAAAATTTTTAAAATGCAGGAGGAGGTAATTGTGACAATTTAAAGATATGTTTTCAATATTATACTTGTATAATATAGTTTTTAGGTTAAAATGACAAAGTCGACGAGAGAAAATATATGCATTTGTCTCGCTAAAGAACGAACATTTTATTTAAAAGTGAAAAAAAATGTCTATGGATCTGTTACTATTTATATTTAGAAAACGTATAAAAAATTGTACGTGAAGGATGTTGAACCTGTGCCTCTTGGGTATCGTCCAAGCACTCTATCCAATTAAGCAATACGGTCTTTTTCCTTACCTAACCGGTGCTTAATATACATATGTTTTTTGCAAAACAACTGAAATATTTGAAAAATTGTTATTTTACAATATTTACCTATTTCATATTAAAGTAGTATAATATGGTAATTCATCATTTGGAATAAGGGAAATAATCAAACTACCCCGTAGTTATTGTGCAATCCATAGTCACAATGTGGCTTGCAGGCATCGATGGTGCCAGACGCAACGTCAGAGACGCGCCCACTGGCGTCGCGGAGGGCGCCCACACCACACAGCGTCGCCATTATTAGGTAACTGCACATCGATATACCCAGGGCGAGCAGCGTGCCTTTGGGAATTGAAGATGCAGGATCCTATTTCAAGACAACGATACTAATTTGTGTGTACTGTTCATTATGACTTTTATTCTTAGAATTAGGTTTAAAAGTTTCAAAGATTATAATCTCTAGGTGTTCTCTAAGAGTGTCAATTTAGTTATAATATTTAAGTTATTATATTAATAGGTTTATTAATAATAATATTAGAAAAGACTCAACCATCTTCAAATATATTATATGATAGAAACATAAAATTCTTTGCAAAATAACAATTTACATTACAGCGAGCTTGACAGTTCTTCCTTATTCACAATGTCCTTAATTTAACACTCCTATATGTATATAAATGAATCACACAAAACTTATTATGTAATACACAATATGTAAATTGTTAATATAATTAAAATTACCTTTAGATCGCCACATATATTTGCTCCAGCCTGAACTCCGGTTACGGCGGGAAAATACATAGCGAAAACGCTAAAGAAATTATGATGTTGATCGTCATTTTTCCGAAAGTCTGGTGCAAGATTTGCGACTGCAGTTTTCACTAAACGAGATAAAGATTTTTAAAACATTGTATTTTTACATAACTAGATAATAATTTTCTTTTATATTAAATTATAGATATCTATGTAAATGTATCATACTCACCACTGAAACCTATAAAACCCTGTGCTTTTTCCAAATCAGTTGACGGGCCTATGCAAGCACCCAATATGTAATTTAAAATAGCTATTACAATTATTACTACGAGAAAATTCTGTAAATAAAATATATTTTATTTAAAAAAAAAACCATTAAATGTTTTTAAAAGTTTTAGGTTATAACCTGTGTTTTAGTCTCCCAATCCATGCCAATAGCACAAATTATGCACATCAACAAAAGAGCAAAAGTCCCGACGATGCGCACGTCTGTCATTCCGTTATCAATAATTTTTAAATTAAACGATTTCAGTAGCTCATTCAATGATTCACAAAAACCTATAGTGTTCATGCTCGCTGCAACTGCATTAGCAAAAGCAAATATAATTCCTACGGATGCACCGAGTTCTGCGCCCAAAGACCTCGAAACTATGTAGTATACTCCACCTGTAATTAAATTTTATTAGACAAAGTGATAGTTAAAGTAAAAAAATCAACAGAAAATATATTTCAGATATGAAATATACATACCTCCTTTTAATAGGCCATTCGTGCAAATCGCGCTTAGAGAAAGTGTTGTAATAACACAAACTATTTCGGAAAGAAGAATAATTACATAAGTGAGGCAGATGCCAGCTTGCGCCACGATCCATGCGATGCGCAGGAACAACATCACTCCCCAGATATTTAGCAAGCATGGTATCAGAACCCCCTAAACAAAAACACAAAATAATTCTTAATGGATTAAGAAACATATTTTATTATTACACTTGCACCTTTATACCTGAATCCATCCCAATTTGATATTATAGGTAGTCAATTCTGGAGTAGGTTCAATATTTTGACGTCTGTTGGTATCCTGAAATTTTATGAACTATATATATATATATATATATATATATATATATATATATATATATATATATATATATATATATATATATATATATATATATATATATATATATATATATATATATATATATATATAATATATATATATATATATATATATATATATATATATATATATATATATATATATATATATATATATATATATATATATATACATATATATATATATACATATATATATATATATATATATATATATATATATATATATATATATATATATATATATATATATATATATATATATATATAAGTAGGTTAATAAGGACTTAATATTAAAATTATGTCCTATAGATATTTAAGTCGAGAGTCATGCATCCTCACCTCTTCGTGTAACACTGAAGTGGGTATCAAAGAGGTGCCTACTTCATTTTGATTATGATCTTCGTTGAAACTCGCACTTGCAGGATCTATGGCAGTAAATATATGTTAATTAATGCGCACATGCCTTAGTTTTCAATGTCAGGTTAATTAAAATTCATGAATATTCACCACTTCTCCCGAAAGATTCGAGATTCACTTGAAAATTCATGTTTTGAACATGTTATACTATATTATATATTTGGATTACCAAAATACCATAAAATAAATGTATTTTAGCGAAATATTCAGATAAATATACAATATCGAATAAAAATTCTGTAGCCCTCCACATAAAGAGCTCAGACAATAAGTAAAGTCTACAGACAGTCTACTAGCAATTTGATTCCTGTAGTCAGTTTTCATGTTTCATATGTACGTGATGTTATCCCCTTTCATTGTTTATAAACATGTTACAGTTTTAAGCATTATTTTTAGTGTTCCGTACGTCCAAAGAAAGACGGAACCCTTATAGTATCACTATGTTGTCCATCTGTCTGTCCTACCGTCTATTAAAAATGTATGGAGATATCAAGTTGAAATTAACATCAAATACTCAGGTCTACAGTTCCACGGAGCACAGAAAAATCTAACTTCTGGATCAACCTAATCATGAAATTAAGTAAGAATTGATAACTTACAGTATTTTGGTACTTCTTTATGATATATTACAGAAGAAACCATTACAAATTTATATTTATAATTAATTTCATACAAAATACACTTGCATTTTGCACTTTTCGTCGACCTAAAATTACGAAATTGGTACAGAATCCTCGATGCGCGAGTCGGATACGTACTAGATCGATTTTTTTCATGCGGTATACTAGTCTCTTTACCAGATCTAAAATCTTAAGATGGCTATCAATAACGTTCCTAATATTACAAATTAGATTATGTTAAAGGATTAAGACCGAAACCTGTAGCTTACCTTTACTAATTCTTACAGTCAGTTTGTCTGCAGTCATCGCTATGTTATATTAATATTTATTACATTCGTAAATAAATTATATTTGTATTTACTCAAAAATGACATACTGCCATAAAGACACTTCTGGTTTCGTTGAAAAGTGTAAATTGTAATTATTATAATGAGGAATAAATAATGTCTACTTTCTTAATACCTGAGCGTACCGTTACAACACTGCATAATGCATTATTTATAGATACTTATGATCTTTAATTTTAACCTATTTAGTGCTTAGATAATCGATTAACTATGTCAATCGCTGTGTATATTAATAGCTTTTTACAGACAAAAAAAATATTTTAATCAGTAAAACATATATAGGTAAATTTTGTTCATACATCACATACGTTTTGACTTTATACTAGCTTCATAGCAATTAATATATATTACATAAATATATAATTATTAAATAAAAAAAATTATATCATTTTATATGCAATATTTCTGAAAGTAGACTCCTCTCTAGTTTCTCACATCACAAAATTAATTAAACACCGTATCCACTACTCACTATATAGAAGTAGTTTTGTTTTCTTGAATTTACAAATTATGTATATATAATTAATTTTCATTCTTATTCCGTTTTTTTAATATTACATTATTTTTACATATCTAATAACAACTCTTTAAAAGCACACTCGCAACTTTTTAAAAGCGACAACTGTTACTCTATCGGTTTGAGTATTTAATTTAATTCTTCATAAACAGGCTAAATAATTAATGGTCAAACGATCTTACTGTATGTGATGTTCAATCATAATTATATGAGCGAAGCGATTTGTTAACAGATTGTAGCTACACCCATGCAGCAGCCATCCACAGATATTCAGGGGGATAGTCAAGAAAAATATATAATTTTCTACTACCGATAATTTTACCTCCCTTCGTTGTATTATGAGACCTTACTTCATTATGCTTAAAGCTGTACAAGCTTTTATTTCACTATGTTATAGGGTTGGGTAAAGTATTTAAATTGAGGTCGGTTGGAGCATATCGATAGTAACAGGCAAAACACAGGACATCTTTATATTTAACGTGTAAATCAATTTTTTCTTAACACAAAATAGATAGATAGTGTACGTTACTCTCAAAAGTGCGACGCAAAATGCTCTGAAGCTCGTCTAATTTTTTTATATTTATTAATGTTTTTATACGGATCTCTACACTTATTGTAAATAATCTATCGCCCACAGATACACATATAATGAAGATTTCTAATGGTAAAGGATTGCTCAAATCAGCTCAGGAGCCTATCGTTGTCCAACAAACCAACAAATCCTTCCTCTTTATTATTCGTATAGATTAAAAATCATTAAAAAAAATCCTTGATATATTTATCAGACACATTTTATAATTTTCTTTATATAGAACTGGATTTAGTAAATAAAATAGAAATATTTTATAATTACATTGCACCTTATTGGTAATCTATTTTTCTATTTTTCATGCCTTGTGCCTTCACCCGACGCTATACGGGTGTAGAGTCGGTTAGGCACAGCCAAAGTTAAGACACATCGCTCTTCGCTTTTGCCCGATTTCGACAAACTGTGTGTAGAGGAATTGAGTATTGAACTGGCTTTCTGGTTGTCAAAAGCGGGATTGAACCGATAACAATATTTTTAACATCCGACACTATTCCACTGCGCGATGGTCAGTTAACTATATGTTTCTAAATAAATATGTAATGTTAATGTTAATGTTCAAAGTTAATTGGGATATGGAAAACGAGAATGTACTGTTCTGTACTACAGTAATGGCGTTTCGAGCGTGCTAGTTGAGCACAATTCACTTCGCCAATGTCACGAAAAACGAGAATGTAAAACAAAAGGAAAGAAGAAATGTCAACTTAGATATACCGTAGACAAGTTGTTCAATTGATAATATAAAGTCAAATGAGTGTATGTTTAACAAATGTGATAAGTGCAAAATTGTTGCTACTGAATATGATCCAAAAAAATTAGATAGCGAATTAACATGGTTTAAATGGCTCAGAGTTAACTAAAAATATGAAAGAATTTGGTAAGAAATATTTCACAAAAAGAACTACGAAACAACATATCAGCGGAACTGTGCGGCAATTGTTAGTTGAATTTTAAAACGCAATATTATTGTTTAAAACTCATATTTTCACATGGAAACCCCAGCAACATCACTACCGCCCGTGCATCGATAGCGTAAAAGATGACGAAATAGTGATTTTATGTGACTTCTCCGAAAATTTGAACTGTAAATTTGCAGAAGAAGTCCACTGTACTTTGGGGCATCTAAAGTTCAATAACCCGACATTCTGGATTCATTTACTTTAGAAATAAAGCTCAATCAATTGTAACAACCTCTGAAAATAACTGCCACGAACCTATCACGAACCTATCATATCATTTGATGCCAATTATAAAATTTGCTAAAGAGTTTACACATTTTCGCATCATTCACTTTTTTTCTGATGGACCTAGCAGTCAATACCGCCCAAAAAAAATTATTTCCTTAGTCTCTTCACAGAAAAATTAAACCTATTTTACTCAACTTAGTACATTCTCGAAATTTATATAACTGATAATGACATCGAAAACATATAAATCCAATCAAATATAATATAGACGAATAAGCTGTTTCTGTGGTGAATTATAAGGTTTGTGCAGTTGCTATTGCCCCCAAAATCATACTCTATTAAATAATAATCAATTTTAGAATATATTTGTTCATAATAATATGCCAAAAATTGAAAGGCTGGTTGCAGTTGCTTGTAGACATCAGGTTGGCAGGAAGACAGATCGTGAAGAAATTAAATGACAGGGTAAATAAAAAGAGCAATGACACAGGTAAAAGTTTTAAAACTCAGGTAGATATAAATGAGAAAATACTAGAAACCTTGTATTTGTATGATAGAGAAATAAATATAGATGAAATAAACAGCGAAAAGTATGTAGACGATGAAGAAAATAAACAGTGTGTTTATAATATGGCAATTGACTCTTTCATCGTTATTAAACCAGAGCAGAATAATGCGATTATAGGAAAACATACCGAAAATATTGAGGACGTTCCTTCCATATTCCTCTTAATGATATTGTTTTACAACCTTTCGAAAATTGATTGTACCAATCTTCAATTGATGTTCCAAGTACATCAAAAAATACCTACTCTAATTTAAATAATTTAGAACATAATTTATCATTCAAAAGAAAATTATTTGAGACAAACCAAAATACGAGTAATCATGAAAAATATGAATCACTAATAACTGATATGATTCTAAGGAAACCAAACCGTTCTTCATCGACACAAAACAAACCAATTAGAACAGGTATAACACGACTATTAGACTGTAACATGTGCAAGGAGAAGTTCATGTACACATGTAGTTCTGGACAACAAGATTTTGATTATATTTGTTTAAGTATTTAAGTTAATATTTTTTTTAAAAGCAAATTTTCGCATATATTTTTTTAACATAATTAGGTTCAATAATTACGTTGTCGTTCGAAGTTAAATTAGTTAATTAGTGAATAATTTAGGTTAAAATAATTACCTTCTTTTTTATGGAAGATAAACGTTTATTTTGTTAATTTTGCATTGGTTTATTTTGAGCTGATTAAAATGAGATTAATTTGGTTGATAAATCATATGTTGTGCATTCCGCCTTATCAGTTCCTAATAGTAACGCTAAGTTCCACGGGCGTTACTGTCCAGTTTTGGCTGTGTGTTTAATTTAGATTTATTAAGTATTAAGCGTACTCCAAGATTGCATTTAATATTATTATATTATGTTAAAACATATTAATTCTTGAGATATACTTGATTTTATATTTTATTTATAATCTGGATAATTTTTGACTCTATAATTTGTTGTTTTAGTGACGATTAGGACTATTAGAACTGTGAAACTTTTTAATTACAATAAATATTTGGCATAATATTTTGACTTTTATTAGCTTCGATTTATTGATTTTTACAAAATAACTTTGTTTCAATGTAATTGTTTATTTTTTGCTTATTTAATGACTAAATAAAGTGACTAAATGGAACAGTTCACTGCGTGACGTTACACATAAAAATTACAATAACACATAAAAATTTTCTTCGATTGATGTATTATAACATAAAATAATATGTTGATAATACAATAATGTACATTTACTATGACATTTGGTATAATTAATTTAAATATTATTTTTTTAAGAAATAGAACTGCTATTTCGTTACGGACAAACTTTTTGAAAAATGCCCATATACCTACATATAAAATGTTTCATTATTTGTTTTATTTTCATTGTTTTTTCTTAGTTTTACACCATTGTTAGCTACGGCTGTACAGTCGATTATAAACGCTTATAGTAATTAGTCTTCACTTGTAAAGATGACAATTCAAAGAATCTCTACAAATCAATCTTACTCACTGTTATGTTAATTTCTAGGAAGTCTTCAGCTTGAAATGTGTTAGTGTTGAATACTAACCGTTTAAAGTCGAGTCTCATAGCATCTGTTACTATACATGATCATTGACTGACTGACATGACAAGTGAACTGTACAAAAAGAAACACAATCAATACACTAGGTTACGTGTAACAGAAGAGATGCGTAATGAAACAACCATTAACAGGGTACAATTAAATATATTTAAGTAAAATATTGTCTTTCTACTACTGTGTAATACTTATGACATGACTGAATATGATCTGTAAGTAATATATTTTACTACTAAAATTAAGTAAATAAATAATCATACATAAAATTAAATTAAGTATCATTTAAATTAACCTTATCTAAAGAGGTATATAACTTGTAGATGATGTATACAGTATATACCTAATATAAAATTATTATTCACTTCATTACTATTTTAATCGACTGGTCGACGTTATTTTTAAAACCTAAAAAACACTATTAACAAGAAGGGTAATTGAGTTTTGAAGTTTTTATAACATAATAAAAAAGGAAGTTAAAATTTGTGGAGTTATTTAAGAATTATTCTGATTCGTTGCTGTGATATTTTTAAATAAAATACGTCGTACTTAATTCATACGTTAAATACAAAGCTATAAAAATATTACAACGATTAAACGTTTTTCGTTCGTTCGTTAATTAAAACGATTTATCATTATATTTCATTTAGATTGTCATACATTTTCATATATTCTCTGTTTCAGAAATACTGAAATAAAAATGTTTTTATAGCTGCTTTTCTATCATTTGAAAAATTATTATTAATACTCCGTACATGCACGGTGGACACACCATAGCGTCTCTCATTACTGACCTTAATAAAATATATTTGGTATTTATTAGTAACTATTCTTATCTTAAACGTCACATACATCTGAGTCAAAACTTAACTTACTTAATAGCTACAAAAATTAAATAAACTTACAAAATACATGTATAAAGAAATCTATAAGATAATTTGGTATAAAACACATTAATATAAATAGATTAAGGCTAAATAAGGTAACACGACGAATGGGAAATAGAAAACGATGATGGATAGATTGGACGATGTTATGCAAAAGAGAATTATGTATTTCTACTATAGGGTTATTGATAAAAGGTTAGCTAATGTAAAATAATAAACCATAGTGGCACTTGGGCGCGTGCTCGGAGACCTCACAGAGGTCGCGAATATACTTTAAAGTCGTGAGTGTCCAGGTGCCCGACGTGCTCAAAGACGGTGCTGATAATCAGCACTATATACTTATACAATATTTTGGAGAGATTGTATAACATTTCATTATTTAACTGGTTTTTACAATAAGTGTTTAAATGCAAAAAAAATATATACATTAAAACTATGAAGATAGTGAAATGTAGCTTTTAAAATTAATGCATATTTAAAAAGTTACTTTTTAATATCATGTCTTTATAGTCTTATTAACTATAGATTTGTACATTGCACCTGGAATAGGACCACAGATGAGCCAGCTCAGATCAGAAATATATCCACGCATATTTATTATAAGCGATTTAATATGTAATTGAATTGGATCTATTTTGCATAAGAAAGTCCAGTTATAGTGTCATAGAATAGAAAAAGGAAAAGCGAACCTACTGATTTCATTTTTAATACTGTATGTTCTAAGGGACAATGGAAACAGGGCTAGGAGTTGCATTACAGTAATACATTAGGGCTAAGAATTACATTATCAATAATTACTTAAACTTAACATAAATTAGACTTAACTAGGTATTTTAAATAAAATGTCGTATTAAGAATAGAATGTGAGCACAGAAGTGTGGTTCCCGCGCACGAACAGTACGGGCGGCAAGTCCCGGCTGAGCATCTCCAGCCACGCCATGTAGAGGTGCGCCGACACCGATCCCTAAATTTGACATTGTAGTTATTTATTAAAGGCTTAAAAATGTAAGCCTGTGTTGCGGCATAATATACAAAGAGAAATATATTTGAAAAGACAGAAAATTATACAATTGTAACACAGTAATATACATATGTATAATTGTGACATAAAAACAAATTCTATAGCTAAATAAATAAATGAAATTTACTAATTTATTAATAACTAATAGAATTAACAATTTAAAATGAATAACTGTAATTAAAGTGATCAATTGTTTCAAATATATAAGAGTGACCTTGCGCGGCATCGGCAAGGACATGACGACGAGACGCGCGTCGGCCGAGTTGAGGCGCAGGAGCTCGCGCAGCCGCAACTGCCGGTTGGTCTTCTCGGCCAGCGTCGCTAGCTCAGTCGCGCTGATGCTGCCGTCTGGGGATATACACAATTTTTTACAATTACTATTTCATTTAATAGGTACCTATATATTATTACGTGAATTTATATCTCCTACTTTTCTCCAAAATATCAATAACAATATTTGTATTAATAGTATTATAAATATACTTTTATTTAACTTTTCTGCTTTATTTAATTTAAATAGATCTTAATATGAATTACCTCCATCCTCTTCTGTGAATTTCTTAATAAGATCGTCGAACATCTGTTTAGTTTCAGTCTGTGGCGGTTCCGTGATGTCCTGCACCATGGTTAGCGATGAGTAGTCGATGCGGAACTTAGCCAATAGGTTCGCCATACTGTGTATATTAATGTCATACTTAAACTGAATTGTTAAAGTTTTAGAACGGATTAAATATAATGACAGAAGAAAGGGATAGATCAATCTGACTGCTTATTTTCGAAGAATCTTTTTGTACCTTCCTTGTATTTGAATACATCGTATAAATGAATTTCACCACAATAAATTACAAAGTAAACACAAACTTGCGCTCCTCGAGCTCGAGCTCGTGGTGTCGGTTGGCGAGCGCGAAGATGCGCAGCGCACAGCGCGACCAGGCGGCGCGCTGCGACACGATGTACGGCAGCAGCATGGTGAGGCCGCCGTCGTCGTACAGCCACCACACGTCGATGGTGCCTGGTTCCTGCACATGGCCACAATGCTTAATGGAAGTAATCAGACGTAGTATTGAAATATATTAGTATAAAAATATTTGAAACTTGAAGAAAATTATACCTTTAATTACTTATCACTTCTAAAATATTTGAAAACATTAACTGTAAATGTATTCATTTCGATTATACAATATTGATATAACTAACAAAACGCACAAAATGGAAAAATAAAAAAGGTAAAAAGTGTTTCTTTATTTATTTTAAGTATTTTTGTGGAAAAAATATTTAAAAATTAAATCTACAGTAAATTACCTGTTTTCTCTTGAAAATAGTCATTTGTGAGAGCTGCTCAGCAGATACTTCAGCACCAGCTGCTGATTTGTAAACAATTTGTCGGTGGATGTCTAACCCTTTTTTATCTTTCTTTTTCATAGTATCATTTTTCTCTGATATAGTAAACGATCGCGATGTTGTAAGTGTCAATAGACCTGAAAATAAAATTTTTACACAAACTTATTACAAAATGTTTGCTATTTATACGCACCTTGCGTAGAGATATATTTAATAAAAACAAAAGAGTTTATTATACAATATCTCTAAAAGTAAAATCGTTTGGTTGGTTTAATATAGGCGCCGATTCAACCACCCAATGACTTAACACTTAGATATTACTGGTAGCATATTTCAGAGGACATTTGTTCGGAAAAATTTAAAAATCTATGTACCACAGCTTGCAACTACCATCGACTAACAAAAGCATTCGATATAAAATGTACACTTACTTATATTATTTCGTGGATGATCAGCCCTGATATCAAGGTCCGAGTCCGCATGCATGATGGGCGCGCGCACGCGCAGGTCGCCGGAACTGGAGGCGGCGGTGAGGCTGCTGCTTGGCTCGTCGCCGCCCACCGCGCTGTAGTCCAGTCCGCCCGGCACGCGCAGTATACCTACTGCTAGACGACTCTCGAATGCGGAGCTAATGGAAAAATCGTGTTCGTTGTGAATATCATTTTTTAAAGCTTTAAGTTAATAAAATTTATAATTATATTCCATAATGTAACGCATGCCATTCGTGTATGTGTTAATAATTAAAGTAATATTAATCAGGCTTGATTT
This sequence comes from Dione juno, assembly GCA_037127375.1. Lineage (NCBI taxonomy): Eukaryota > Metazoa > Arthropoda > Insecta > Lepidoptera > Nymphalidae > Dione > Dione juno. The sequence continues at coordinate 3,306,252 of JAXRJS010000068.1, forward strand.
CAATATAGTATAGACTATAATAAAACAGTAAAAAATTGTATCTGTACATTGATTTTTTTTACGTAAAAATGATGCAGAGTGATTTTTGTCTGTCTATCTGTTTGTCTGTTTGTACATGCAAATTTTCGGATCTTCTAGACGGATTTGAATGAAACTTGTTTTGGTGTATATCTGTTAAGTCAGGGTAGGATCTAGGCTATAATACATTTTGAAGACTAGCATACTTGATGCAAAACTATACCAGCTGAATTATAAGAAATAATGAAACGCTGCTATAACAAAAATAATTAAACGTGATAGGCACTTTCCAATGACATAAAAATTAAGGATCTGATGTAGAGCCTGTAAACTATAAGAAAGCAGAATATGGATCCTTAGTAAAAGTTGTTGAACGTGATGAGCATTTTTCATTGATATATGAAAATCCAAGATCTAAAAAAAGAACCACGCTAACGTAATTGTAGGCTTCTACTAGTGAATTATAAATGTCATATGTATTAAATGCACACGGTACTTATATATTGATATATAAGTACCATAAGTTCGTGGTAAAATACTTATATTTGCGCTTCAAAATCATCAACATCTCAATAATGGATATTGATATCAATTTCATGAAACACAGACACGTATTTCGTCATTTAAATAGGTGCCATTAGCAATATTTAGTAGTAACAATGAATTAAAATTAAAAGCTTACATAATATTAATGAATACTCACTGCAATATATTGAAATAAGCTTCAAGATGACTACTGTCAGCAGCTTCCCAATCAGCTTTATATCCCATGAGAAGTACATTAGGGGCCAGCTTGCCGACGCCGGCCGCCTGAATAAGGGCGCGGGCGCCGCTCTCGAACGCGAAGCCGTGGACGCCAGCGCAGAACGCGCGCACCTTGCGACCGCGCAGCCACTCGTCGCCTGAGCGGGTACGGTGCGAGCGCTCCTTGTGGGATAACTTTTGCTATGCGACAAAACGTTACTCGTGTTAATGAACAGTAATTACTGATGTGAATGTTGGTAAATGATTTCGATATCAGATTGTTTTAAAAATGTGGTAAATTAAAACAAATTCTATAATTTCGTCTCAAACTTAGAATATTAACGGTAGATAGTATATTTTTTATACTTTGTTTTTAACGATTCTCAAAAACGATTTTAAAGCCTACTTAAAAAGCATATATATATATATATATATATATATATATATATATATATATATATATATATATATATATATATATATATATATATATTCCACCAGTAAAACCTTTAAGTTTGTAACATTTTAATACTGTTTGTCTCGCTTAACAATAAAATTATGATTACACACATACATATGTAATGTAATGCAAATGCAAATAAAACAAGAATGTAATGCAAATAATCATAAAAACGTAGATAATGTAACGTAAGACATTAAAAGTCCCCGTTGATTAGTATATCGATGAAATTTACTACACATCCATGGTTTCCTCATCTGTACATCTCTACACAATCGCATTCAGCTGTCAATTGTTCCTGTCTTGACTTTATGCACAACATTGTGGATATAATTTGAGCATATTAAAATAAGATTTTAGAACAAAAAATAAATCGCTATTAAAATTATTTACACTTAGGTATAGGACTTACCGATGAAATATCTCCTACAATCATGAGAGATCCAGATTTTGTGATAAGGTTTCCGAGGTCTACAAGTGCGGGGCGGTCTTGGGGTTTCCCTGCGAGTACTAGGATTTGGGGCCAATAATTCTTCACATGATCGCCCGTTCTTGCTAAACTATGGACGCTGGAAAGAGCTGTCTTGTACATTTGTGCTTGCGTACTGCTGCCCCAGTTTACGTCTAGAATTTATTTATAATATCAAATTAAACATAAAAAGGCTTAGATAATTGTGACATAATTGAACAGTCTTCCTAAAAGATATTAATTTATTTGTTTAGCTTCATCCCGTATTCATTGTATCATCCCGCTAATACCAGGGCAAAGAGTACCTAGTATCAAGATAGTCCATTCTTTGCTTAAGGATTAAAATTAATGTTGCTCAATATAATTTATAATAGTAAATTATATTTTTAAATAAAGTACCTTAAATAGACAAATATTAATATTGTAGCGCATGACAGCAACTTTGCAAATAGTCGTAACTATTACCTACGTTAGCGGCTAACAGTGTGCAACACTTCACAAGTACCGATTTAGATCAATCATTGCTTGTTCCGAAGCGAGTGCTGATACACCGCTGAAAGCACTACAAAAGCCCTCTTATCCTAATTTATGAAACTCATAAATTATCATATTGTGTTGATCTTTAAGTTGAGCTAAAATAACAGTTATTTTGAAAATAATTCCTTACATTTGCCAATTTTCCCCTACTTATGCAATTTCGATTTTAAAACTGTATACACACGTATTGTTTGCAATGCCACTGAATATAAAACAAAGTAATGTAAATAAATCTCACCAGGCTTCCGATAGTGTACAATGAGATACAACGTAAAGAATATAGCGAACGTGACGAGTGCCATCATCCAACCGATGAGTAGCATGATGCCGACGCACAACAAGAAACCGATCATAGACAGCCATACATTGTAATACTGCAACCGATTTCGATGAATTATAAAATTGTTATTGTTAGAAATACAGTACGTAATAAATATTATAAAATTTTAGATAAATATTTTAAATGAATATATTATGTAGCTTACTCGAAACGTGGGTCTCCAGCCCAGTGGGCGCACAAGCGCCGCATGGAACGTGCAGAAGTTGATAAGGGCATATGATGCGAGGTAGAAGTTAGATATTAGTGGCGCAATCGTGTTCAAGTCCGCTGCGAAATTAAATAAAAACAAATAAATTATATTAATTGAACAAAGTATTAAAATTATTAGGCTTCAAAGTATAGTATTCTGAAAAATGATAATGTATTTATATAACAATATATATCACCTATAAGCAAAAACATGAGCGACACAAAGAAGGTGAGCACGTATCCACGATAAGGCTCGCCGTGCTTGCCGTAGGGCTTGGAAAAGAAGATCAGTCCGGGGTAGATGCGATCAACGCCCAGCGCCTGTATCAGCCGCGGCACCGACAGCAGGTTCGTCAGTGCCGTTGACAATGTGGCAGCCCAACACCCGCCGTATATGAGAGGACCCCATGCAGACATAAGCTGCATTACCTATAAGTATTACAAATATAAATCTTATAGTGCCTTGTGCAAAATGATAATAAAAAGTTATAGTAGTTTTCTTGACATTAAAAGTACCGCAAACTTTATTTTTACTGTATGTAACTTTTTACTAATATTGCTACATATATATATATATATATATATATATATATATATATATATATATATATATATATATATATATATATATATATATATATATATATATATATATATATATATATATATATATATATATATATATATATATATATATATATAGAGAGGACCCCATGCAGACATAAGCTGCATTACCTACATATATATATATATATATATATATATATATATATATATATATATATATATATATATATATATATGTATATATATATATATATATATATATATATATATATATATATATATATATATATATATATATATATATTTTACTTACTGAGTAACTGTTATGAAGTCCATATTTACAGTCTTCATAATTATTGCCGCAGGTTGTCACGCCGGTATAATCTAAAATATCGGTTTCATTCATTATAAGGGCAGTGACGTTTCCATTAGCGTTTCTGAGTGCGCCCCCGCCGGAGAACAAGACCATGGCGGCGTAGCTGATCATCGATATTAGTAGCGCAAGTAAAGTCCCTTTAGGAATAGCTGATGCTGGATCCTAAAACCAGATTTTAAATCGCCAAATACTTTATTCTGAAGAATGACAGATTAAATATTTCAAATTTCAATTATGTCTAACTAAATAAGAAATGATTGTAAATGGTAAATTATGCGATAACCTTGAGACCCACTTGTGTTTTATCAAAGTAATTTTTACCGTCCGCGTTTACCTCCTTCTCTATTTGAATAAATATCACAAAGTATTTATATAAGTATTGAAATTAGGATATCGAAATTCAATACGACAATGTCTTCGAAGTACTTCGTACTACTACTACTGTAAATAAATAAAAATAAGGCTTTGGTAATCGTAACCGAATATCTTAAATGAATCATGTTTGTAATAGAGAGTGGTATCAACAGTTGAGTCATAAATCTTCAAATTTCAAACGACTGATGAATGATTTCAATAAGTTAAATTGAATTCTGGCTGATGGCACATGACCGATGTATTAACCCCGCATCAATATAGCATTTCGCGTATTGGGTGAACACGACGTCTTGATATGCTAACATTAATTTGCCTATAAGACTAATCGTTATATGCAATAGAAAATTAAACATTTAACTACAATATTTTTTTATATATATCTCACTAAAAACATAAAAATATTTGTGTGACCTAATAAGTAAATATTAAAACTAAATTTAAAATAACAATCGTTTACAAATTAACTTGTTTAGGTATTCAAAGAGCAGGCAAGGCATGCTATTTTTTTATGAACGCTTACAAGATTTATATTTAGATGTGATTCATTGATCTGAAATTGGTTTAAATTGATTCAGCACTCAGAAGAGCTGTAATAAAATTCGGACATTCTACCGGTCAACGAATTTGACACCACTATACCCATTTTATTTAATATGTGCTTCTTTTAAATTGACAACACATCATTTAAGTTTTCAATGAGCTTGTTTATTACTCTTTAACGGCGCAAGGAATTGTTCGGTTGTACGTACGATGAAATATAAAGTTTCATTGAAGTAAAAATTACACGGCTAGTATTTATCTTGTACGTAGGAAACCTAAAATTACAGATGATTAATTTAATTTGCCAATTTTTCAATTTACACCACAATTAGACTCAATGTTGGTAGCATTGTTGGTGTACGAAAGCGGAAATCGTAGGTATCTGTTGTAATGTTTAAATTTCAAGGAAATATTAAGTGTGGTTTACAGAAACTATTTAGTGTGGTTTAATTTAAAGTACTTTCATATTATATGTTACTGTAACTTGCTTCAACTCTGTAGCAATAACAAATAAAATGGGTAAAACATATTTGGTAAAGACAACAAAAACGCCGACACGGCAGAACGCCGTTAAGAAATATTAATAAAAATAATGAAAGAGAATGTAAAATAAATATTATATCTATAAAACACATATTTCTATTAAAATAATATCATTGCGTCATAATGTAGCTGTAATAACCAAGTTAAACTATCCATAAATCTTAATAATTGTTAGAACTAATCGATAGTGTTAACTTCTGGGACGTGAGCTTGCGGGTGGTCATTTAACGCGTACCACCTACAACATCGACGCCAGTCAATTTGCGCTACACGTGCAATTTATATAGGTACCTACAAAATTTTATACTTTTATATTATGTTGCATCCAATATGCATGCTTTATAATAATATACCTAGCCATTCATACATTTACTTTTGATAACTTTTCAATTTATTATTTGTGTATAAGCATATAAGGAATTTACTTCCTGGTTATTTATATTTTAATGATAACCAAATATACATTGATTCATATGTTATAATGTATGTATGTATTACGTCTTACAAGTATATAAATATATAAATACATATAGATATTTCTTTAATAAAATAACTTTACGCAAACCATAAGCTCTGGACAGCATATTGCATTAGAATTATCCAAACCACGTTTCAGCTATTAAGTTTATAACATGTTTACAAAACACGTGGGTATGAGCATAATTATTTTACAAAGCGCTTTCAGGAGCAAATGCAATAAGTTTGCATAGCAGGCGGTATTGAGTATGGGCGGGCGCCGTGCACGTGTCCCATTGCCCGTCGCACGCAGGGAGTAGGGCAAATATTGACAAGTGGAGTGGTCGTCGGTTAATTTAGGCGCCAACGTCATTCAAGGCAACGACGCGCTCGATACGTGGAATAACTATTGCTACGCTATTCGTTACCGATATAAAGATGTAGAAAGAAAACAAAAGTATGTGTGTTATATGTGTATTATTATATTTTATTTTTGCGCAGTAAAGTGAATAATTCTGAATGTATCACAGTAATCGATACTATAATAACTTTGGAAATATACACACTACACGTGCCAACGATAATAACTAATTATTAACCTTAATACTCATGCTATTGTGTATTGTTTGTCTTTATTTTGAAATAATATTATTTTAAATTGCATATTTTTACATAAAAAATAGGAATATGTATAGGTAAATATACTATATACGAGTAGTAACTATATCATTATTGCTTACCTTTAAATCTCCAGAAATATTAGCACCGGCTTGGATACCAGTTACAGATGGAAAGAAGATTGCGAATACACTAAAGAAATTTTGATCTATGCCTTCACTAAACCGAAAGTTTGGCTTAAAGTTTTGTGACAATGTTGCAGCTACAAGAAATATTAAATAATTAAAATAGTAAGTTAAACATAATACAATTCTAATAAGGCTGCTTATATAAGGAAGTGTCTCGAAACATTTTTTAAATATACTGACTTGAAAGGCCAACAAATCCTTGAGCTACTTCAGTAACATCCTTTGGTCCCATAAGTGTACCAACCACAAAGTCTACCATAGCACCAATTATAATAGCGATAAGGAAATTCTGCAAAACAAAATTCAAACATCAATAAATCCATTATTCGATATTGTTATTTTAGTTTATATAAACCTTCAGCTACATATAAACTCTATCTATATATAAAGAAGTTTTAGAATTAGAAGTTACATCCATTTAAGCACTCATTATAATACGCATTGTCTCACTCGTAAATTGATTTACCCATTTTTAGTAACTGAATTAATCATTGCCCAGATGTGGATCTCACGACCATCGGATCTTTTCCGTATAAAATATATAAAGCACTACGTAAATTAACTTAGAAAGATTATCTAATTCTTCTGATAATACCATTTAAAACATTACGTTAATTAAAAAGTAAAACTTCAACTATTATTATTTTTTTAAAATATTAATCCCATAGGTATGTCAGAAGGACACGTCTTTAGTAATTATAAATAAGCTTACTTACCCCTTAGGGGGATGCAAATAGCTTTGTAAAAAAAATATTACTCTATCAGTATCTGTCCGAAATCAATTTTTAATTTAATATTCTATACCTATTAAAATTTCCACCGAAATTAAAACAATATTCTTGATTCACAAACGAATTACAACAATACTTAAAAAAGTCAGCGTAGGAAATTATTATTAATAATTTAATTTATTAAATGATCTTCATAACATTAACGACAGTAATATATGAACTATGGAACATACACATGGAAGTATGAACATACTATTTGAGTATTGGTTTACTTCTCAAAGGTCTACGTAATACAAACAAATGTACCTAACACTAGAGGAGGTGTACATAGTTACATACTAACAGCAAGTTTTATTTGTTTACGGGGAATTTTGTAAGAGCTCTCCTGTTTTATGTTACGTAATAAGATTAATAGATGCAGATAGATTTATAAAGAAATATTTCAAAAATACTGTTTATTATAAATATCTATACGAATGACATTTTTGACTTTGCTTTATTTACTGCTGGCAACTTTTCGATTCGATAGTTTGTTCATAGCAAAATGAAAAACAATGTATATCGTACCTGTGCCTTGCTCTCCCAATCCATGCCAACCGCACAAATAATGCATAAGACAAAGAGGGTAACAGCTCCCACTAGCCTCGTGTCATTTAAGCTATTGTCGAATATCTTCAAACCATGGTTTTTTAAAAGGTCATTAAGGGAATCACAAAAACCAATGGTGTTCATACTAGCTGCGACAGCATTTGCAAACGCAAAGATAATGCCGACTGATGCTCCGAATTCGGGTCCAAGCGATCTTGATATTATATAGTAAATACCACCTAGACAAAATATATGTATTAAACGGCGCAGTTGAGAATCTCTTTTGAAAATGTACTTCGATGAGTATAAATTCGATTTCAATTTATTACAATGTTAATATTTATAGATTAATTTTATCGTTTGGTTAGTTCAGGTGCCGTGTTACATAGTACATACTTCTAAACAGACGTTTGTACGTGTATTCATGTATTTGTATTGTATTTTTGTATTTTATTCATAATTTAAACAAAACAAACTCTATTTATGTAATTTATCTATTAATTTATCTATTCACAAATTGTAATGTGATACATCATCATTGGACAAGAATATGTAAAACTTATCTTATGTAACTATTGTAGAGAAATATCGTCAATTGTAATTTGTAACGAATAAATTATTATAGTTATTTAATTTTCTCTTAAGTAAAGTAATATTTTACACTGATGTTGATTTATTGAACGTTCATCAATAATTCGATATGGTGCGACGCGTAGTAGAATATTTTTATAAAGTGTTTGTGTTATACTCGACTTTGTGTTTATTCTCAATGAGCATTATATAATTAAAAAATTATATTTAAAAAAGCTTATTTCTGATATAATTTTGACAAAAATATTATCTTAAATTTCTTATTTGTAGCGAAAATAATATGTTAATTAAATTAATTAATAGGCTAAATAGTAATTATTAAATACTTGCCTCCTTTAACTTCGCCATTTGTGCATATAGCGCTCATCGAGAGTGTGGTTATGACACATACTACTGCTGATATCGCAATTATAACTAGTGATAGTCCAATTCCCGCTTGCGCCACCACCCATGATATGCGCAAAAACAACATCACACCCCATATATTTAATAGGCATGGTATGAGCACACCCTAAAATACAATCTAAACTTATTATTTAAGAAACATACATGTCAGTTATTAAAATTTCCTTTTAAATATAGTCTTACTTGGATCCATCCTAATTTTATACCCACAGCAGGTGTTGGCGACTTTGTTTCTCTTTGATTTTCTTTTTCGTCCTGAAAAGGATTGTATTTGAAAATATAATAATATAATTAATGTCACCCAGGTATGTATTGTAAAATTAAGATCATTAAATATATTGAAAATAGTAAAAAATTTTACTGTCTGAAAATGTATGACATAAATAAAATATGAAATTGAACCTCTGTTTAAAAAACAAAATATTAAGTAGATCCATACCTACTCTATACTAATATCAACATACTTATATTAATATTATAAAACTGAAGTTTGTTTGGTTGAACGCATTAATCTCAGTAACTATTGCTAAATAAATTGATGGCTTGTCCTTATGAAAACACTTAAAAATTTGTACGTAGCGGGATTTTTATGTTTTCTTTAAGTATTTGTCTATACTTAGTTCAGTATCCTGGATTAACACTTTAAAAATAATAAAAACGGTATAGAAGGTTATAGTCCGCAATGAAAATGTACAAGAAAGAGGAATGCATGGACCATAGCGTTTAGCGCACCGTCCTCTCTTTCTTCTTCTCTGCTAGGGATAACCTATCTACCGATATCAGGCACTGAAGTTGTGTCTTGGTTATACCCATCTAACTGTGTGGAAGAAGCCACAGCAGTTAGAGCTAATATTCTATATCGTTCGTTAATAATAAGCTAAAGTTCAATATAACCTGTTTTGAAATACACTTTGGAAGAAATTGGCAACGAAATATTTTTTTTTTGAGAATACACTACGACGATCATATTTTAATAAATAACATTACAATTTCTACCAGTTTAAATAACATTATACTATGTACGCAATATGTATTATAATTATGTATGAATATTGCATACATATATTATATCTGTTCAAATCTGTGCCTATATTGTAAAATTATCAGCTATAGGTGACCTCAATTCCCCTAAAGATTTTTTCACATATATATGTTTATATTACTCAATTCTTTAAACCTTAGTCACGTTTTCTTTTTTTATCTTAATTTTAGCGCTTAATTAATATTTAATTCATTGACGTTGATTGTGGAAAAAACCTGTTTTCGTACTCGATACTCGAACGGATTCCGAGTCACTTGCACGATATGATTTTGCTTTAATAAATATGAATTATTATATTCTCACGAGTAATAACAATACGTATTATACTCGATTATCTCGGCTGAGAAACGTGATATTCTTAGATAGCAAATGTATAGGCAACGTGAATGATTATGATGGACAACGGCTGTCCGTAGTGATTTATACCATGAGGCCTGACAGGACTGTTGTTGCATGGTGGCGATTGGAATTGAAACAAACAAACGGGAATGAGTAAATGTGTGGACGTTCCATTTTGTATTTACTTTGTTTCATAAGTTACATATCACTACTACTAAATAATAGTTATAGGTTCAAACACGATATGAGGCAGGTAAAAAGATATATTTTACCTTTATATATATAGATATATTTTACCTTTATTTTATAAAGTGCTATAAAGGCGGGGGAAATAAACAAATAGGTATATATCTCATTTATACAGAACACAATAAATTACACATCGGTCAGTATCGTCCTCTCTTCCGTCCGTCTCTTATTTATATTATTATATTTTTAATAATCAATATAATTATTTTAATTATTTAACACGTAAATAAATATTTCATCTTCGTTTATTAGTAAAGTACATTCATTAGTGGGTGGGTATTTACCGCTTATTGACGCGGTATTAGTACTAAGCAAACATCGTATTTTATTTAGACTCTATCTTCTCTTTCATTATATGAAAAAAATTAAAATAAAAAATGATTTTAACAATGAATCCGATTAAAATAATACATAAAAATCTTATAAAGGTGAAATTTGGCCCAAGGGCCTATCCCATAATCGATTGATCACAATTTTCATAGTCAAGGGTAGGGTATAGTCAATTTGACCAGACTATATAGGTATGTCATCACTAACAATAACATCACTATCCTATTCGTAAAATAGAATTTTTGATGGCAAAATTCATAAACTTATTATCATTATTCTAAACCATTTTATGTATATTTTTAAAGGTATTTAAACAGAAACAGATAATACATAAACCAGTTTCAATAACACTAGTATAATTACTCATTATTAAATCGTAACATAAGTCCCTAGCACGCTTCGAGATAATCTAGGGCGTACGTACGTACACAAACTATGTAATTTATTATTATTACATTTGAAAGTACCTGACTTGTACCCGGCTGGTTTAAATATAGATTATTGATAATTTATTACTTCTAAAGGAGAAGTATATAGTTTGTAAAAATCTAGAAAATTTCACTCTGAATAGAGTGTGCCTTTAAGTATTAGTTTTTTTTTCCGAGATTGCGATTTATACTATATTATTTTTATAGAATTTTATTATATTTATTTTTTGTTAGGATGACTTTCTTCGCTTTATTATACAAAAGATATATAATAGAAATTTATAAAAATATTAATGTATCGGGACTAGAATCCACGCCTCTAGAAAACTATTGAGGTTATGTATTCTTATTACGCTCTTGTCAAGGCTCGATCTACGTCAAATATTTTATATGCATTTTATAACTTATTTTTGTGGTTAGACGGTTCGTGTGTTCCCCTTTTTAAAATAGTTTAACGATATAATGCTTAATGCTAGTAAAATGTAAAAGATAATATAATAATTCACTAAATTACAAATGTACAACCAAAATGACATTTTTACCTATACAATATGACAATTTGAAACTAACGACCATATTTAGAATATGATAATTAACAGACCATACGAGAAGGTCAGATCTGTGTTAGGGACATACATATTACGATAAAATTTAACAAATTCTATACAAATAGGCACATACTGTGCGGAATACAGAATAATGTGAGATGTGAATCTGTAACAATGAAGTAAAAGTAGTATTGTTATTAACTTACAAATAAAATAATAATATACATATACGAGTACCTATAGGTAATACGTATATATATTCTATATATGTATACCTATATACAAATAAGTAGTTGTTTTTACTAATTAAATCGACGATAAGATTTAATTTTTTAGTAACAATAAAATTTATTATTAGTAACTGGAAGAGAATCGACATGTTGTTATATGTATATCTTGTAGATCTCTTAAATTGTAAATAATTGAACCAGTCGTGGCGGTAGACTAAGTACGAGTACTTGTAAGAATTATCTCAAGTAAGCAAATCTAAATAGCTTCACGCTTCTTCCCGCAAATAGCAGGAACCCAGTGACCCAGTAAAAGACTACTTTCAGTAGTAAGACACTACTAGTGTTCACCGTATCGTATTTTTCTTAATTTTTGAGAATCGTGTTGTGTAGCGGAACACAATGCTGCGCCTTGTCTTTTTAAAAGAACACTTTTCATTTTAAAATGTTTATCTAAACTAATAGATGCTATAATATATAGATCATGTATAGGGAAAATAGAGGCTGCACTTGCACGCTGTTTGAACGTCAATACAATTAGGCACATGTTATGATATATGCACACTCAACCGTGCACCTTATTAACTTTAATCATTACAGGAAACACTTAGCAGCCTATTGCACTAGACTTTATAATTTAACACCTACTTCATAATCTATTCGAGATTAGATACAAGGGTAAGGGGTGTTCGCTGCACTGTCTGTCCATTACCGGTTAATTCCAGATCCCGGCAATTTCATCGTGCCTTCTAATGGCATCGAGAATATGACTCATTCTATAAACGCTTCCGTTGATTTGTGACTGAATGAATACAAATAAAAATTCAGACCAATTACCTATGTTTTATGTCACACGTCACGTCATAGGAATAACCAACTGCCATCTATATATGGAGTATTTATTTTGCTTTATAGAGTTATATATTTCACTATATAACTCTCTAAAACAAATCTTTCGATATCTAGAGGCTTCAGTACGGCACATTTGTTGTATAATGACTTGAAAAATGAAAATAATATTTTAAAAGATAATTAAGGCATTTACGCAATTTTTAATGTTTCGTGTCTCAATTCCAGCCATAATTATTCTAAATTTTCTTTAACGATATTTTAAGTATCCTGAGATTATACATATGATTATATACTTTTGTATTCTTCCACAGTACTTAAGCGGCTCTGATTCAATATACTTTCAAACTACATTTATCCAAAAAATGTTTTTTTAATATCTAATAGAAATAGTTACTATTACGCAATAGTTAAATAAACTAATTTACCATTAACTACTATAGTAAAAGACCAAAAAAAAATTTTCTATAATAAAATTGTCACTTACCTCTTCTGTGATAAGGTGATCTCCGTGTAATTCACCCAGACTCGGCCTTTTAAGAGCTCGCTTTGAATTTCTGTAATTTTCCATTCTAGGCAAGGCTTCTCTTGTAAGTTGTGCGAGCGATCGCTTTCTCCTCCAGCCGGCATCGTGGAGCCACGTGTCGGGTTGAGGGTTGGTTTCCCCACGTTCCATGTTCTCCACTGAAGCCCGTATTGGTCGGGAGATAATACTTGCTCCCATGTGGATACCATTCTTCTTAGATTCTGACTCAACGGTCGAAACTGAGAACCTACACACAAAAACGTCTCAATATCAATAGATTATAAAGCTAACAGCAATTTAATTTTTATTTTTACAATATAACGACAGATATCAAACCTATTTTCCACTCCCGCCATTGTCCTTGGTTAATTTATAAGACTACCGGACAAGTGTAATGTGTTTCATAATATTCACTGCTCCATTTTTCTATACAAATTTTGAATAATATTTCTGCAAGTACTCTTTATTTTCATACTGATCTATATTTGACCTAGAAAAAAATTTTATTAAATTATTTTGAACGTAGTACCTTGGAACATAAAATCTTTAAGGAAAATGGCGTTTTATTATACAGAAGGATAAATTAATAAATAAAAAAAAATATTTCACGTAATACATTTATGCTATTATTTTAGATTATATTTATTTATTTAAAACTAGCGGACGCCCGCAACTTCGTTATTTTACGAACTTTATGATCTTAGCCACCCGATTTTTGTTTACCGATTTACCATTTTTTTCTTATTTTATATACCTCAGCTTATCTATTATCGTTCTACATCTAATATAATTCTGCATCATGTATGTTTGTCTTTAAAAGTCTATTATAGCCTAGATCGTGCCTTCACGTAGGTAATAGCTATACAAAAAAAAATCCAATTCCTTTCAATATTTCCGAAGATGTATATGTGTGTAAAAAAATATTTTAAAAATCATAGATTTTTATATTCTATTAGTATTTTTACATCTCACTACAGGCACAATTTTTTTTTTGTTTTATTATTGGGGAGAAAAAATGGAATAGTTTTTTAATGAAAATGGCATTTTAGTTAAAGTATTGTACCTATAATTCAGGAAGATAATTTATATATTACTATTAAAAATACGTAACACACACACACACACACACACACACACACACACACACACACACACACACACACACACACACACATATATATATATATATATATATATATATATATATATATATATATATATATATATATATATATATATATTATATATATATATATGTTGAAAATAATTATATAACTGAAGTTAAATGTGACATCGAGAAGATAACTACATAACATAATCTACGACAATTACAAATGAAGTAATTACGTTGAGTTACATATATAAGATATGTAACGAGCCACTGTAAACATTGTTATGATAATATGATCTCATTGTATTGTACTTATACATCTACTTATCTATCGCATTTTACAGGATAAGCAAAGAGAATGTAATAGAAATCGAGAATGAAAATCTATCGTCGTGTTGCTGTGTTAGCTTCTGAGTGTAAACGCGATTTATTTACATTTTCCCGCTCTGGTAAGAGTGTCAGTTCTACCATCAACGCGCAATATTTTCTATAAGGGCGGATCTATCTTTTTAACTGTTGTGTGACCAGACGAGAAAATATTTTTATATTGTATAATATTTTAAGTTTTTAATTTTTTTTAAATAAATTATGACTTTTTCGTAATTACTTTTAATTTGTGCAAAGAAAACACTGTCGTTGGCTTAGCATTATTTACATAAGATAATAGTTTAATTGACTATACGAGTACAGCTATCATACAGCAAGTAGTTAAAGGTAATAAAAAAATCCCCAAAAATATTGCTGAATAAAGTTAAAATGTGATTTTGTTATAATTATTTAAACAGATATTATAAAACAAAATCATACACAATTTTTTTTTATTTCATTCCAATGTCCTAAACAAATGTATTACTTAACTAAAAGGTACCATGTGTACGTATTTTGTACAAAATGATTAGTAGCGCCGATTTAATTTCCCTTATCATATCATGTGAGACACACATATTATGTGAGAAAATATAAAACAATACATAAACACATTGCAAAAGAGGATGAATAATTCGGGTATCTCTTCATCAGTCATACATTTTAGGTGTAAAATTTGTCTTTTTGTAAAATGCAGATTAAATTCTATCGCCATTCAGCTCTCAAGCACGAGGGTGTGCGTACGCCGTACAGGTACTTGACCGCAAACACTGTATATTATTGTTTTTAGAAAACAACCACAAGTAGTATTATCTACACTACTTCAATGCTGTAGTATGTGGTTGACAGTATCAAACTACTCATAATATACTCGTGAACATTATTCCAAAACCTAAGTGCGGAACTTCTGTTAGAGCGTGTTTGTATGCATATATGTTATGATGGTATATAATACTTAGAAATATTTAGAAGCTAATATTTAAAAGCTTTCAAACTCAACTGGTAAGCAAATTTATTAGAAATATAAATATAATAGATTGTATTATATAAAATTTATTGAAAAGTACTAATAAAAATATGAAATATTACGTACATAGGTACAATATTTCGAATTTCCCATAAGCTATTATCTTTAATATCCTAAAATCAAATTGATATTTCAGACGAACTTTTACTCCTACTTTTTACTTACTATTCCTACTCTCTTGGGGAAATTTCCCAAAATTTCTTTCTTTGTGCGCACTTACACTATATAAAGAACCCATCTGCTAAATTTCAGGTTTGGACTTTCATAATAAATCTTTTAGATAATAGATATGTCGGTGAATATCAGTGGTAAAATCTATTATATTGATAACATAAAATCAAAAACTAAAAGTAAACTAAATACACATTTCGCCTATGCACTTAATGATAACACACATGTGTGCACATTGTGCACTTTTGTAAGTATATGAAATATATACTTAATACCTACTACTTAATCGTTGTAAATTATTCCAATATTTTTATGATAATTTGATATTGGTAACATTAACTGTTTAAATTTATATAAACTACTTTCTTAAAAAGAATAAGCAATTCCAAACCACTTTTAGTGACGTGTGAAGCTCGCTTTATGAACCAACGTCATCGAATTGCGAAGCTCGTTAGGCGAATGGCAGCAGGCTTTCGCGCCAGTTCTATCCGGTTAAAATCGGTTTAGTTCACGTGCTCGATCACGGCTCCTTAGATACCTACATATATACATGTGGTGAATGTGAATAATCGTACAACACTTCCACTATGTTATTATTCGTTTACTGTAAAGTCCTAAGAAGTTATTAAAATAAGATTTATTTATTTTAGACGCTTTACATGCAGGCCGGCAATTTTTTATTTATTAAATTTTATTACCATATATAACCTTATACTGTACTTAAATGTTTGAAAGCTTATCAGCAACCTGCAAAGCTTTTGTGAATTTTTATATGTAAAAAAACTGGAACTTAAGTTGTTTTATCTGATTTCAATGTGAAGAGAAATTTCTGTAGCGTCTCTTAAAAACTACATACAAATTCAAATTTATTTACGATATTTTAATAATTAACGAGCATTTTTCTGTAAATTAGCTTGCAAAAAAATTTGATGTCAGCGAAATATATCAATGTGTCCATATATTTCAAAGGTATTTATAAAGAGCACTCTACAAAAATTCGGTCAAGTGCAAGTGGAAGTCGCTTTCTTATAAAAGTTGACAAACTTGTATTTGCGGGCGAATGCACTAAACAGAAAAAACATTACATACTTATAACAAATATAAGTATGTAATGGTTTTTCCTGTGGTATACCTATAATATTTTAATTTAATTGTTTTTACTTATTTGTTTCTAAATTCTCACTTATAACATAATTCTAGGTCAACGGGTAGTGCACTATAGGTTTCAATTATGCGGCGATTTTCATACAAAATGCGGTAAAATTGAAGCGCTTGTAACTTTTGATTACGTTAACTAAGTTTGACTTTTTGTGTGTGCATAGATATGTGCTATTAATTATAGCTTGAGAAAAATTGTGTTGACACACAGATAGACGGGTAACAAAAGTACAAATGCCAAATATTAAGGCTTATATTTTTGAATAGTTTTAATTTAGAGTGGCGTTGTGGTGACTGTAAACGCGACGGTTGTGTGTTCGATTCCCACTCAGGGGAATTAATTAAATATATTATCTACTCTCTGGTAACAAGACAGAGCGTGGCGTGCTTGCTGCCTTACCTGTTACATATGTATATATACCAGTGCAGGATACAGTGTGAAGGTAATAAAATAATATTTTTCTATTTTATAAAATTACATATCAAAAAGTATTAAAAAGTATATAAATAAGTAAATATTTAGGTATTTAATGTGACCTTTACATATATTATTTAGGTCTACTACTCATATAGATAGTCAACATTATAATACATAATATAAAATAAACATTTATTATAATAATTGTATCTTTAATGAGAAACTTAAATGTATGTTTTATATATCAGAATTAACATAAATATTATTGAGGACAAACACTATGTACTACGTTATACAAGACTATACTTGTCGTTAGTATCTTTACTTTAAAGACAACTTTATTTAGGCAACCGACAAAATTTACAACTTTACAAGGACTCATTCAATTTGTTAAATATTTAGTTAATAAGTAAGGAGACTTCACACCTTCTAAAGGCAGCGGGGACCTTGAGAAAAAACACACGCAGTCATAATTTAAACGATTAGATCAGTAGACAACAAAGTATACTGTTCTCGGACATCGCATGTCCATTTTAATAAAGGGTGTTTACAGGTGCCTTGAGACAAGACGTGGATGGCAAACAATATGACTATTGTACTGATAAAAAGAAATAAGAAATGATAAAATTAATAAAGATAAATAAGAAATGAAAACATTAGATAGTGTTAACGTGCTATCTTTCGTTGTTAAAAATGAAACAAGGTTTTATGTAAAATTGAATCATCTGTTTGTTTAAATGCGCTAATCTCAGGAGCTGTGACGGATAGTTCATTCATCGAATACAACTGGCTACAGAATATAACATCACGATAATCGTTTTGATGTTAACCACTGTACCTGCGGTCAGAGCTACCTCACGCACTAATGCCAGAGTTAACTCATACAATATGTCATATACTCATCTTAGTTATTTCCACGTAAACGCGGCAACGAAACCACGAGTAAAAGCTAGTTTAAAAATACAGTTAAAATAAAAAGGCAAACATGTTTTTCTTTAGCTCCTAATTAATTATTATGGAATAATGATTTTATCAATTTCATTTGATATATCTATATTATGGAACAAGACTGTTTATGTAAATTATCAAGATCCACTAATAAAATATATTTACCGGTTATCCTAGTTTATTTTATTTGTGTAACTGTTGAAGAGAAGTAGTCCTATTGAGAGCTTTGTAGTTATGGAATTTATGCGGCAAATTCATAAATTAATTCCCATTCATGAACACCTTCAAATATTAGAATTGGCAAAGTTCCAAAATTAACAAACAATTACAGCCGGCACAAATGAAAATATTGTAACAACACTTCTTCCGCTCCGTACTCTACAGTCTAAGTCATAAAATAGAGTGTGCTAGTATTCAAGATATTGTAAAAGCTCTTCATTTGTATATTTATCTTTACAATATAAGAAAAATTGTTTTACGTTCACGCTGAGCAAAGTGTTGTTTTAATGTGAAGTCGTATATAATATATCATCAGGTAGATACAGACAAATAGATGATAAATAAATTATTTTATTATTAAATAAATTAAGTAATACCCGACAGGCTTAAAACTTATTTGTAAATAAATAAAGAGCCATCCAAATATTTTCATGATTTTTAATAAAACGTACTAAAACAATAACTGCGAAACAATGCATAATTATTCGTTTGTATGAGCCGTCTAACGTCTATGCTATTATAAAATCATGTGATATATTTTAATAAGCAATGAAAATACACAATATAATAAAACAATTTTATAATTTTGCTATAAACGTATCGACGGCTATGTACGGAAGACTATGAATATTTTCCAGTGATATATAAAAGTCCAAAGTCTGGACCATATCAATAAACAGTACCAATTCTTATCCAGTTAACCTTTTCCACCAATTATTTGCTTACGTAGTAAATGACAGGCTCTTAGAGATAATTTTTATTCGCGGCGTGTGTTTATTTTGCTACCGCTATACGCTACTAGGTTTTCAGTTTCATTGCCATTAACATATAAGCCTAATGATGTGCTGTGTATCGCGTCCAAATATACGAATGTTGTTTTAACTCAATATTTACTGTTATACAGATTACCATATAAAATATTTTAATTATTCACAAACGAGGGCACAGATTTCTGACTTTAAAGAGGTCAAATAAAAAAAAATAAGAAATTGAAATTGTCAAATCTATGTATTTATATAGATTTAGAACAACACTAACTGTAGCTTAATATTTATAATGTAGCTAGACTGTGTATTCATGGAATTATATTTATATACATCGTAATGGTAGATACTATAAACAAAAGTTATTTACGACGTTTACTAAATTAATAAAAGTCTTCCTTCAATCAAAGGCAGATTTCACGATTACAAGAAGTGATCAACTATTTTTATGATGTTTCAAATAACTATTTTGGTATATCTATGTACTTAGTTACCACAACTGTATAGCATTGAATTTCCGCATACGTTTATGAATTTTGCAAAAGATGAAAGCATTTTTTATACAGGACATTCAAAATCGTATAGTCTTATAAACATTTATGTTTTAAAATATATTGCTCTACTGTGGTACATTTAAGTAAGATACCTATACGATATGTATTTATATATTTTTTAGGGACTAGACATGCACCTGTATACGCCCACAAGTCCTGAAAAACACATTAAACCTTCAGAGTGGCCAATTGTCGGTCATTCAATACAAATTACTATAATGATAGCTATACGGTATACGAGCTATCAACATCCCACATATTTCAAGACGGCAAAATAATCTACCTAAGAATTGAAAAGTATATATACATTTTTGGCCAATTTATATACTTGGAAATAGTACATTAATAATGCACTATAATAGAAATCATAATGAGTAACATTTTCAAAATTATAGTAATTCCTTGTAGAATTTTGTAATACGCACGTACCTATATTTTACCGAAATAAGCAAATTGTGGCTGACTGGTATTGATTGTACATATGTATAACTACAATATAATTATCTTGTATTTAAAATCCTTATCAGCATTTAGTCTAATTGGCCTGTTTGCGAAGGGCAATTAACTTTGTCACTTTCGAAACAGATGTTGGCAACGTATAATAACGTGAAGCGAGGCGCGGCTCACGTTTTAATCAAGTAATAGACTGATGAAGCGCTTTGCGTAGTTCGTAGCCGACGGCTGAAACAATGTATGTAGTAACTTATTCAGTAGAACAAGTATGCACATTGTTGTTTAGGTACTAGTAACGAAGGCTGCAGTTGGAGGTTGATATGGTTTCGAAGATTTTCTAACAAATTATTTTAATCTACTTTTTAAGTATGACTTATTTTAACTAACCATAGATTAACCTATGACTTATAGATTCAATGTCAGAACCACGTGTGAATCAAAGGAAACATTATTTTTCCACTGTTGCTGTTAACCTTAGCATTTCATCGCGTCAGATCACACTCTATTATATATATAATAATTATTCTTTCACCTGTGACATCGAGTTATATATTTTAATTATTAATTGACATCGAGTTATATATTTTTATTTTAACAGGGTCAATGCATAGAGTGCTGCAAAGATAGTGCACTTAGAACTTGTTTCGCTCGATCTAAGATGACTCAAATAATTTTGAGATTAAGATTTTCCTGGTTTCCAAGTCGACCTTTTGTCAACCAGTTTCCTTGTTTCCATGCACTACTAAAGTTCCGTTTTTTTACGAGGTCAAGGTGACAGCCTTGAATCTTTAATAAATATGGCATTTAGCCTATTTCTTTAATTTTGGTTTGAAGAAAATTTTAAAGAAAATAACGTAAACGTTTCAACCATGACTTACAAACAAGATTTTAAACGTACCCAAATTATCTTTAGAAAAATCTGCTATATTTCACAAATGGCACAATTCCATCTGAATCAACATATACCTAGGTAGAAATAAACTGTTGATTGGTTGCATTTCAAATAAATAACTTTATTTTATTTAATTATTAAACAATAGTTACACTTATTTATTAATTCTTGCATAATTATATTCATGATATATATATGTATTATTAATATTTAGCAATAAAAATAAAATACTGTTGTAGTCCTGCTGGTGCATAGGCACGTAGGTACCTATGTGTACATCTTAAAGTACATTGTTGCTCTTGATCACTAAGCACGCAATGCTTCTAATTATGTAAAAGTGTAGAACGGTAGTAACTATTCACTCCGTTTTGTTTTCCACAATTAAGTAGAATAATAAAAAAAATATTAACTATACTTTGAGCCAAAATAAAATAAAATTATACTATTATCATAGAATTAACCTATTATTCTAGGTTATACCTAATGATAAACAAAAGCAACTTTCTTTGTTTTCTATAAAATTATAATTAAATATTTTTCATATTAAATATTCATTCTTTTTTCTTAATGATTTTACATCTTATTTATATTAACTAGTTACAGCCCGCATCTTAGTTTTTCAAAGCTTTTATATTTATAACCATTCCACAATATTTCTACTTATAACCCGCTTTCATTGAATATTACGCTACAGACTGTACTTTACTATCATGAAGGTTCAGACAAAAACTGTAATTTTTTTAGTTTGTTTAAGTATATCTTTAGAACGGCTGGACCAACAAAAGCTATTTAGCATAATAAATTTTCTGCTTAAGTATAAAAAATTATAGGTCTGAAACATGTGATATGAAACGCTAAGAGAACAACTAAACGTATTTAAATATGGCGCTCTAACAAAAATGCTGGGCATGATTAGTATTTTCTGGTGATATATAAAATAAAATATCTGAAATATCTTGTGTGTACTTGAAGGGGCGCGTAAAACAGTAAAAAAGCCTTAGCAAACGTGCCTTAGTAAAAAGTAGTAAATGTATTTATATCATTTCAAATTTTCTCTTTATTTATACTGTAAGTTCTCACTTCTCGTAAAATTTTACAAGCCTAGATCAACGTAGTACAACTTACAAGAGTCGACAAAATATGAACTAGAGATATATGTTTGTAATGGTTTTTGTCTGAGATATACCAATATTTTTAAATTTTCGGATTTTCCTTTTTACTATAAATTCCCACTTATTGCCACGTTTCATTCATTGTGACTCAACGGGAAATACCCTGTAGGTTTTGATTACGCGGCGATTTGCACACAAATTGCCAATATATAAACTAATAATTAATTAAATTGCCAAAAAAAATATGCTTATTATAAACGCTCATATGTTGTCCGTACAGTCCGTTGTCCGCTCAGTCTGTACTGACACTATCAACAAAGTGATTTTTGGAATGGAATTGGAAGTCCCACTAGCTACTTCATAAGACAAAAGGGAAGTTCAGCCAAGACTTAGGTTAGGATGTTTTCAAATGAAAATAATACTCTCCAGTATGTTTATACCTATATTAACACAATTGGGAGTACTCTCTTATGCTGGAATCAGTATCGACTTAGCTCAATTTAGGTTCTGAAATGAAAATAAGGCTGTGCATAAAGTCCACGCGAGTAATGTCGCTGCCACCACCGCCTCCTCCTCTCTCTCTCCTCCGACACAATACAATTTATTTTGAAAACAGCTACTTTAATCTAATGTAACGATGAAAATACATAATCAAAAATACTTAATTATAAAATACTAAATAATGGTGCACTTTGAGTGTTACAATAACTGAATTATAAAAAAATGCTTGCTATCAACTTATCATAAGGGTTATTTATTTAAAAATCTAGATATTATAACTTGAGCAACGAATTCACTTACGTTATTTATTACACTTAACGTATGCTGCTTTATTATTATGTTTATATATATATATATATAAACATAATAATAAAGCAGTATATGTATATATATATATATATATATATATATATATATATATATATATATACATGAAACAAGTTAAATTAGCTGTAAATATGAATAGAGATAATATGAATGAATGAATAGAGATAATAGTAATAATATCTGAAAACCAAGATTTCATATATTTTTTTTTAGTTATTTTAAATACCTTGGTTATTATTAGAGCATCAGATGTATTGTATATATATATATATATATATATATATATATATATATATATATATATATATATATATATAGATATATATATATATATATATATATATATATATATATATATATATACTATATATATATATATACATATATATGCGGTTTGTCAAATGATATTTGCAATTATCCATATGGCATAGTCAATCAATCCTTATGAATAAAACTTGTTGCGTCTAAACGAAAAATAAACAGAAAAGTACTTGTTTATTTTGATTAAATATTTTTGTCATAATAAAAATAAACGTAACTAATATATAAAATATTATATATTATATATAATAATCTATAATTTATTGTAAAGGAAAATGGTTTGTGTATGTACCCACTTTCTTATTTATTTCGTATCTAATTACAAATTATATGAAGGTGAAACATATAAAAACATTACGATGTTGCACATAGATAATGATCAACTTACCTGTCAGTTGTATTCTGCTGAAAAGTTAACTTCCTTACGAAGATGAGATAAAAAACTGTTATCACATTTTTCACTAATCACTGAGAGTAAATAATCAAGAAAATTTACTATGATATTGTTATTTTATAAAACTATTTATTTATATATTAAAAGAGATTCTTATTTAGAATTAAGTGACGAAAGTGAACAGTTTAGCGAAGGATGTGCGAGCAACACGTGCTGACGAGTGCGCAGTCAGCGAACCATAGGCGTAAAGCCTCCGCGCCCGCTCCTTATAAACGAAACGCCCTTAATTCTAACAAACAATAATTTTTAATTACACCAATTATTCATTCTAGTTATGACAAGATTCCTCCCAGTTTCAGCGGCGGCGGCTGTTGCCTGCGGGGCGCCACCCAAACTTCACTCCCATTTTGTGCACGGATATTTTTAGTTGTAACGTATTATTTACCAGCGAAGCAATACGATATGAATCGCCCATACAATTTTCTCACATCAATAATAGTTAAACACACAGTATAACAGCATAAAATAATGATTAAACTTTTCTAGATCACCGCTGAAAAAAATACACGTTATCGTCTGGAATGTCTACAGATCAAAAGCTCTAGAAGCTTTTAATTGCTTTTATGAATAAATAATGCCAATTTAACATCTAAATGCTGACGTGTGCATGCATTTAAATATAAAGTAGTCCTTTACAGTTCAAATCGTCTCTCACTAGAACTGAATTGAAATCTAAAATTTTATAAATATATATTTTTTTAAATCAATAACAAAGAAGACTACACTGTTTACGTAATGGACAGATGTATTTGGCCTTTGTACTTAAAATATTCATATTTACATCTTCTCAAACGCAATAAAATCAACCTTTTTTATTTATTAACAAGAAATGTACAATGGGTTATAATATGTGGAGACATGACATTTTTAATTCAAATAAATTCTTTGTTTATGGCTTCTAAGTTCTAACCACTGACAAGTGGAACGCATTTTGTAAACTATATGCCATCAGATCTACAGTAGATATGTATGATATGTAGTGGAAATTACGTGTTTGGTGATGTCAATATAATAATTTAGCAGCCAATGTTATTTTATGTCGAATTATTTTCGACAGTTTGCAATAATTACTTATTCAAAATGAAGAATAGGGGTCAAATGTAGGTACTCGCGCATCGAGGGTTCCGTGCGATTTCCAGAATTGCAGGTAAGCTTTGTTGAATTTTCCTTCTTTGCTATATAAATTACGAGTTTTCTGATTTTTCCCTTTATTTATAAATAGTAAATGTACAAACAGACAATCAGTAAAGATTAAATGCTGTACAGACAGACAGAAGAGATTTATAGATTCATATTCTATTAGTGTTCTTACATCTCCCTTCATCACTTTTTCATAAAAATATTCAATGTACAGACACAATTTTTTTCTTGTTTTAATATAGTATAGATGTAAGAACTTGCTTTTTGTCAAATTTTAAGTCTAGGTCATATACATCCGCTGTGCGACATAATATGTAAACAAATAAAAAAAGATACCGATTGATAAATTTAATAGACGTATTTTAAAATTTAAATTTTTTTTATATATTTATTGCATTTAATAAATTTATATAATGTAATATATTTATTTATTGTTTGGGTTTATTATCCTTATAGTTAAGTACCTTCTAATAAAACTTGTGTAATTATATGTAAAGTACATGATGTAAACTATGTTACAAGAGAAACTAGATACATAGTATGTTTTAGCATTGGTCACCCAAATTTCGACAATTTAATATTATTTTTTATTTAATGGCTTTTGTCCAATATAATATGATAACAGTACAGCTAGCTGCTTGCATACAATTGTGAAACTATAAAATAATTTTTTTTCTATGATGTACTAGTAAATTTCCAATTTTCAGATATTTGCCTTTATTTGTACTTCTCAAATTTGAAAATTGTTGGTCACCGGGAAGGTTAGGGCTGTTAAGAGTTAGGAAGAATAAACGTTCATATCTTTTTTTTGACGTCTTTTTATTTTTACCGTGCTTTAAGGGACCACCTGGATATTTGATTTGATCAGATCACAGATCTTGATATAATGGTCTTGATAAACAGACAGACAAACGGACAATAAAGTGCTCCTATAAGGGTTCCGTTTTTTCCTTTTGAGAAACAGAACTCTATAAAGGACGGGACTATCACAAGATTATACGAGAAATCTTTATAATGATATGTCAAAAAGCTTGGATTCGCGATAATTTTCGAGAGAGATACAACCTCTTTGTACAGAATGCTGTTTAATTTCTAGAATGTACTTCGAAGAGTGGGAGAAGTTCGGACAGTGGAGGTGAGCTTTGATGAATTTTAAAGGAGGACTCTAAGTTTCCACCTGGCTCTTAATTCTCAGGCGCTGATGTGGCCTCCTCTCTCTCTACAACGCAATGGGCCCGGCACTGAACAGTGAATCGATGGAATGCTAAGGTAGTTTTATGTAGATTATTTTAGATAATAATAACATAAGTGGCCATTGTGAAACACGTACGTACGTATTCGCTTATCATTATAAGGTGTTATTATCAATTAAATGATCTACATTAAAAAGTACTCATCAACCTTGACCTAGAGTTGCTTACGTATTTGTTATTTAACTTAAAACATATTTTATGTGAGATGTAAAATCTTTTACTCAGTAGTTGAAAAACCAGATTTTATACTTTAAATATTTGATTACATATTCAACGTTAAAAAAATGTAATGAAAAACAAACTACTACAGCTCGATCAAATCAGCTTAAAACAAATAATCCTATAAAGGTTTCATTATTTTTTGAGGTACTGAGCCCTAAAAATAGATGCCTATTTAGAATTGTATAGAATAACAAAAGTCTTTCCCCAATTGATTTTTATATATTTCTCAAAAGATGGCAACTCATAGTTCATTGCTAAATGGGAGTATCTACTACATAGCTGTATGTTCTGTTTAATTCTGTGTAATGCAAACAAAAAATGTCGTTGTTTTAAAATAAAAATAAATTATTATTTATTATGTAACATAAAAAAACAATATTTTATTGAATTATAATTTTATGCAATTAAATAAACATATTTCTTTAAAATCAAAAGCCAAAAGCACTAATCTATTAGTAATTCCGTAAAGCTGCAGAGGTCCCTGTAGAGATTTTAAATAGAATTATGTAGTTGTGATTAGTAAGTGAATTATGTGTATTAGTAAGTTAATGAGAAACCATTAAATCGTGCTCATATAGTGTTACTTCTTTATAACTGTAGTACTGTAAAAACATTTCTTGAAATCTATACACATAAATTTCGTTCAATAAATGACTCAATCTTTTCCACAATATCGAATCAATAATGACATAATTTTTATTCGACATTACTTGCAATCAACTTAATCATAGTTCTGTGAAACCAAAAAAGTTTTTATATTTGCGTCACTTGAAAAAATCACAAAATAGAATCAATATTTTTTATTGTTATTAGTATTTATTTAGTAGTAGTAGTTTGTATATAGTTTATGCTTTATTTCACATATAGATGGATAATTAGAACAGAACCTAGACACTTGCGCTTTCCGCCCAAGTTAGAGACATTGCTTGTCGAGTGAAAATGACCTCGCACTTTGCCTTACCAGAGCGGGAAAATGAAAGTACGTAATTCATTCCGCGAGTGTGGCTCGAACTCAAAACGATTGCGTTTACAGCCGCTGTCTCACTGCGCCACGATGGCATTTTTTAATGTTTTATAATTAATTAGCATAATATTTGCACGATTCGTCAACACATCTGTCAAACAGAATAACTTTTTCAATAATTAATTATAAGGATCATTATTGAATTTCAGGCATAAAACAGGGTAGACAAAGGGTATCTAGTGTAAACACAACCCGTTCGATACTTTCTACCCAATTCTGAGATATTGCGTGTTGAGTGGTGGAACTCAATGCTGCTTTTTGTCGTGTTACCAGAGCGAGGAAATGAAATAATTTATTATCTTCGAGGGAGAATCGAACCCACAACCGTCGCGTTTAAAATATTATAAAATTTCTATACACCAAATGTTGTTTATACAATGTGCTATCTTATTTACACAAAACAGTTTATTCGGGAACAATATATTCGTATATATTGTCCCTTCTTTAATCAATAACGTGAATACAACGGAATCAATTAAGACTCACGAGTATCAATTTGTTACAAGATCATTTCGCGCAAATAGTATCAACATGAAGTCAGACCGAGGAGCGTTGTCATCTTGAAATTTATAAGAAACAATATAACCTTTTAAATTACTTATTAGGATACCTAATCAAGAAACCTATATATTCCAGACAGTGCTGGACATTCGTTATAAGATCATATTTCAAACATCATTCACCATGATTAGTACCTACTTGCAATTATAAATGACTAGTCTTCGGCTCACGTCTTCACCCGCGTCGACAACACGATTATGGGTATTTAATTATTTAAATCAACCGTTTTGATAGATATGGGCACTAAAATATATTTTTTACACACATGTAATGTGAAATGTGATAAGATATGGTCTAAAAGAGATAATAAGTGTATAATCTCTTTTATAACATTAGGTTTGATTAAAATCTGTACTGTCTTCATTATATATTTTTGAACAATTATATATATATATATATATATATATATATATATATATATATATATATATATATATATATATATATATATATATATATATATATATATATATATATATATTCTTTATTGCAATCAAAATATGTTGAATTACATACATAATAAAATATAGTTCCAAAGGGTGGACTTATCTCTAGAAGAGATTTCTTCCAGCCAACCTGTGAAAGTGGGTGAAAGCAGTAAGTAGCGAGGTGACTCTTAAAATGCAATATAAAGATAAAAATTACGTAATTACATAAAACTAAAAAATAACTTAAAAAATATCCTATACATAAAGCATAAAAGATATACATACATACCAGTAATAATGTTAAATAAACATATACTTATACAAATACATATAAATACATACATACGCTATAAAATGTATAAAATTTCAACACAAAAAAAAATAAACACATAAAAATATAATATAAATAAAACATAGTTAAGTTAAATAATTTTCATATACTATTAAGTTCGTTGATGAGATGTTTTTTCAGTTGCGACTTAAAAGACAAGATTGATTGGCTCTCTTGAATAGCTTTAGGGACTTTATTCCAAAGGAGTGGAGCCTGTACGGAAAAGGAATTTTGAAGGAATTTGGTATTGCTCTTTGGAATGTCTAGCATTGGTAAAACAAAAGACCTCCTCGAGCGTGTAGGAGAGGGAAGGATTTTAAAACGGGAACGTAGATAAGGAGGGAAGTTTTAGATATTATTTTAGAAATTATTTAAGTGCCCAACGTAATTTTTTATATTTTACATTAGTAGGTATGTTCTTAGAATTTCTCAATAGTTCGTAAAAAGTGATTGAAATAAACTATTCTTAAAGATTTCTAAGTTATAAATGTACCTATAATAATAATTTATGGAGAGTATCATGCAACAAGTCATTCGGTTTTCCAAGTTCCTCCAATTTAGAAACATTGCTGCTGTACAGTCAGAACGCTGCTTTATATAAAACTAAAGTAAGGAAATGAAAACATTTTTAAATTTATAGTTACGACTATACATACGTTTTACCCTTATTCCGTGTCCGACAATCATATTGTCGTCTGCAGATCAAGCAGTCAAAATCATAATTTTGGTGTTAATGTGTTTACTGCTACCAAAATTCCTACGGCACAAGAATATACTGCAAGCACAATATATAATATATATATATATATATATATATATATATATATATATATATATATATATATATATATATATATATATATATATATATATATTTTCATTTCCTAGCTGTAATAAGAAGACCGGATAACAGTCGTGGTGCTCAAATATTAAAAAAAATATATGCTTCAGTATTTTTTATTTATTCAAAATATTTAAATCCACCATAAATGGACATAATATCAAAAATATCGACACAACTATTCGTTTTAGTAAGTTGTACCTAGCTAACTTAACTTAACTAATATTTACTTTTTAAGCCAAATTAGATATCATAGGTAAAGGTTGCTGCATAGTAGGTAACCACATCGCCAAGATAGTATCGCAAACATATGACAGAAATCGTTAACACCTTGTATATCACATACATTAAACAAACCTTGATAGATTGTCAAGAAATAACAATAACAATCAGTGGCGTAACTGTACTGTTTAGGGGCCGTGGCAAATTAACCTGACGTGGCCCTTTCTGTTCCAAAATAAATAAATTCAAACATCGATATATCAATATTTACAAAAATTACTTAAGTATTAGCAGTAACCTTTTATCTGAACAGCGAGACTAAGAGAACAAATTTTCATATTTCCAAAAATATATATATTTTGTACCCTTTTGGGGAATAGTAAATACCTATTAAGTATTAGGTATGTACGTAATAATTAATACGTAGATACTTATTACTTTCGTTTAGTGTTTTTTTTCTTTCACTATACTTTTTTTTACAATAAAGCAACTTAAATATTTTTTGATCTTTTTGTTATCATTTCAGTTGTGCAAATATTCCATCAAGTTGACATTTTCTTTCCGCGGACGAGGTTGTGAAAATTAAACATCTTAGGTAAATGGGCCATTTTACTATATTTTACTTATATATTTTTAAATTATCAAACTCATAATTCCTCTTGCGTCGAGAAACTAGAAATGTCTGTCTTTAGATTAATAGTGTTCTCAAAATCGCGTCAATTGTCTGTAACATTTTACAATAGAAAACTTTATTTTACATATATATTAAAAGACTGGAAAAATCTATTCTGTTTATGAAAACTTAATTATCGGTGACAGAAGCTAAAAACCACTTAACTAAATTTTTGTCTGTTTGTCTGTCTGCTTATTTGTGCGCGTATCACACAATAACTACAAGACAGAAATAGATGAATTTTGGTATGGTAGAGTCTTGAGTCTGGATCAACATATTTCAGAGGTTTTATCCCGATATTTCAGACTTCAAGAAACATGATCAATGAATGAATGAATGAATGAAAAGACAATATATTAAAATTATTTTGTATTTTTTTTTATCTAAATCATGATTATACGAAATATTTTGATGATTTTTAAAGTGTTAATCCACTAAGGATAGAAAAAATACTTAAAAAAAACATAAAAATTGGACGGTTTCCATAAGGTTCAAATCCCGCTGCGTTTAAAATTTTTATTTGTTTTCTTTAAGTATTATACGAAATAATTGTAATAAAAACGGAACACACTTAACATAATTAAATTTTAAAATAATTTCTGAGTAAGCATAGGGAAGTGTTCAGAGAATTTGAACGTACTGAACGAACGTTGCGTACGTAAATTGAATAGTTGGCGAACGGTGACTTGACTCTCACTAGGTAAGGTACTTATTTGCACGGGCACAAGATTGGCAAGAAGCAAACGAACGGAGAGAGGAGCTTACGAGCGGGTTTCTGTGTTAAATTCAGTACTTTATTTAGTACAACACAATAGGACATAGACTCAATTTTAATATTTAACAAATAAGGAATTCGTTAGATATTAAAATTGATATTATGTATATAATATATTTCATCTTGTAATTACGTTGCCCAAAAGTATCCTGGCATAGGATATGAAACGATACCTGCTATTTTAATATATTTTTATAGCATATAAATTAGCATATATACCTACTTAAGGTTATAAAAATACGAATTGGTATTAATACATATCCATTTAATAATTTTAATATCTTCATTGATTTTTAGCGGCTAAGCAGAAAACTGGCTGGTATTTAATATAACTTTTCTGAGGCTGTAGAAAAAATAATTCCAGATTGATCTTTTTAACTATCTATCTTAAAAACTACTAGTAAGTATAAAAAAATAATTCCCAAAAAATTAAAGCCGACGCTGTTTTCTTAAAATATAATTTTTTCAATTTTTTATTTTGTTTCAAGTTTTATAAAGCGATGATTTATATATATATATATATATATATATATATATATATATATATATATATATATATATATATATATATATATATATATATATATATATATATATATATATATATATATATATATATATATATATATAAAAGGCATGGTATATATGCAAACATTTTTTAAACCCAGTTTCTTAATTACTCTATTCTTTGCTTTTTTCCTCAAGTAAGAAGGAAATGAGTGTAAAAATAATATTTCTCTTTAAATTCAACTTTAATTGATCCCTTATAATTTGTAGGTAAACATGATATTTACCTATTGAATATACTACATATGCTTAAGTGACGTCGTTTAACCTTTTATGTGATGTAGTAGTGGCAATTGTATGAAACAGAATACAGGTGATAATTCGTGAGTCCATGTAGGGAGTTCATATAAAAAAAGTGTTGTGTGTTAAACAAAGCGTCTATGGTATTGTGGAGTTCGGTGAAGAGTGGATAACGCCGGCCGCCACCGGTTTCATCTCGCAAAAATGAACAGCGACCGTTTGCAGAGACAATGGCATGCACTCTTATTAACCCGACTATTACGCAGCGCGTAACCACGCGCTGCGTTCTCGTCTTGTTGTTACTTAACTACTTAATTAGTATTTTATTAAAACTTCAATCAAGTCAAAGTTAAATAAATAGTTAAAAATATATTTTTTTTGAATGTTATTTTTTTGTTCGAATCTTAATATTAAAATATCAACCTGATTTAAATTTAGCAAGCAATTTTTATTTTAAATATAGAATTTATATAATACTAACGTCCAAGTTTTCAATTTTGTATTGAATACAAGATGCCATATTAATTTGTTTACATACCTACCATATTTTACGCGCCACGGTTAAGAGCTATTATTAAGGTTTCGTGTCTCAAAAGAAAATATAAGTGCGAGTTGTGCTCGCGTACTGTGGGTTCCGAGCCAATTTAATGATAGTTCTAAGTTGACAAACTTAAATTTGGGAGTGTTTAAAATTAAATTAATTACACACACATGTTTGTAATGGTTTTTTTTCTTTGATAGGCTTATTAATTACCAGTTTTCTATTTTTTGCCTTCATTTGTACCGTAGGTAGGCTCAGGTATCGTAGGTATTCAACCCTTGCCGTGTTTCATATTTCTAGGTCAATAAGAAGTACCTACCGTATAGGTTTTGATTACGTGGCGACATGACACATGACACGACACGTTTCATACAAAAAGTTGATCAACGAAACAAAGCGCTCGTATCTTTTGATTGCGTTGACTTGTAAATTTAATTTATTCTGTGCTCTAAGAAATGAGAGCTCCATTTAAACTTGATACCTCCATGCAATTTTGAGAAAAATGGTCTTGACTGATGACAGACAAACAACAAAGTAATCCTATAACCATAAGAGTTCAATTTTTGTTATGTGGTACGGAACCCTAAAAAATGAAAAAAATTGAAAGATCAATTTGTTGTTCGTTCGTCTGTCTGTTTAGATTATTTTTAGATTCCATATGGCAAAACAGGAGAGCACTGTGAATCGTGGGAGCCCTAGGCTAATTAGTATTTTAGGGCCCTGCTAATAAATAAAATAATTTTCATTAAGTTAAAAAATATGTTTTTAATACAGATTTAATATAGGTGTACGGAAAAAAAAAGGTCAAGTGCTAGTCGAATTGCCGCACTGAGACCTCCACACCAACCAATTTTCTAATAGTAGGTCCACGTAAAGTACTTACCTACAACGTATAAAAGTTGACAAAAATAAATCTGCAGACTCTGTTATACGTCTATAATTTGATTGATACTGATTTATTTTATAATGTTATTATATAAATAACAAAATTTCGGATTTTTGTTTTATATATATGGTAAGTTTTAATTTCTTGCCAAATTTCATAACTCTTCGACCACGCCCCTACACGATACTATTACGCGGTGTATTTTAATTGCGATGACTTAGAATCTTAATTTCTTCAAAATCCAATTTCAACAAATTTAGATTCAAATCAATTTATATCATTTATAAATGATTAAATGATTTAGCCGATTATTCGACTTTGAGCAAGAGCGCTCTGCTTCACTGCTAGTGACATCAATGTGTTTTATACCATAAAATATACAAGAGATGTACCTATGTCTGAGGCTTAGACTATAGTACCATTTGAATAATAATCCATAACATTATGTAATTTTCAAATCTGAGCTTGCAAGCCCATTATAGATTGAACTTGTATTTGTGATTGAATTGACTTACTGTAGCATTGTAGTTTGTATTTACTTTAATATTTAGCGTGTTTTATTAAATCTTATTTTTCTTATTCTTAAATCTGCAGGTAGGTATCTGTTTTTTAACGGAATTTTATGAATGATACATGGTAGTAGAATAGATTACAGCATACCTGGCAAAATTTTGCCACAATCAATCAATTTTAATTATATTTAGATTTATAATTATCTTCTTCTTCTTCTTCTTCTTGTCATTAGTCTCGGCTTTTGCCAGGGTCTGCCTTCCGACTAAGCCTACTCCACTTTGCACGGTCTTTAACATCCTCAGTGGACAATCTATTGGCTCTCATGTCTTGTGTCACGACATCCAGCCATCGCTTCCTTGGGCGTCCAGGTGGTCTAACTCCAGGGACAGACATGTCAAGGTCAATCAGTCAAGTGTCAATTTAGATTATAATTATATTTAGAGTAATTAATTTTTGTTATTGAATTGCAGATATATATTTTTTAATATAAGCCCAACATTATTTGAAAGAAAAAGGGTTTAAAGAGTCGAAAATAATGGATGCCAGCTCTCAGTCAGCCGCAACCATGAGTTGCCAGGTGTAGGGGAACACGGGGGAATTGGCGCCACATAAGAAAAAACTCCTATATCTTTTAAAAAACATAGCTTATTAATAGTTTTAATTTTTTTACAGTATCACTAATCACGTTTTTCTTATTATGGCAGAATTTAAAAAAATAAAACAAATAAAAATATTTATACTCATTTGTAATAAAAGTGTCATTGGCCAAGATTGCCCAAGAGTATGGGGGTAATTAGAACTAGTGATAGGGGTAATGAGATCCACCGGGGAATTGGTAACCAGGACTAGAATATTTAACAAAAATTATATACCTATAACATTTTTAAACATGTGCTTATAATTTGTGTAAGAAACTTAAACGTAGTTATATTGCATGCAAAATCAGTCTTATAATACAAATAAATGATTACTTATTGCTTGGTACAAAAATCACTAATCTTTGGCGGAATCATTTCCTGAACATGAGCGTGTGCTCACTCACCACAGGTCCCTGTATCTTTACCACATTTCGTTAGCATTTTCCACATTTTTCATTAACTCTCGTGATAACAGTCTAGTGCATCCAGACTTAAGTTTTCACATAATTATCAAGATATAATAACTCTTTTGCTATTGGATCGTTCTACGTTATTTTATAATAACAAATCTACAATTATGAACAGGAGATTTTTACCATAAAATAGTTTTAATACTCAATATTTGTCCTGGAAAATCGTAAAAAACTAGATCAATTCTCCGAAAAACAGCAGTGCGGTCCGTTTGCACTACAAAAGCTAACAAACTCGCGATGCGTCGAGTCACACGTACGTCTCTCCCGTCCTTCTATGTTCTCAAATAAGAAAACACGATCTAACTTATTCAGATACACGTAAACTAAAGTGGTTCCATTACTCCGTGGCTCCAAATCCCCCGTGTCCCCCTACATAGATAACCTAATAACATTTGCTCTTATACATTATTACAGGTGAATTACACCAAATTAATAAAGTAATAACTAATATTATTTTATCTACACTACTGATATTAAAAATATTATCAAAAACGCAGATTTAAAAAGAAAATAATAAAAGAAAACATTGACAAATTGTCATCAACATTATATATACTTATATTTCTCACGCTTCTCGACAAGCAATCCAATCTTGTCTTCTACAAAGAAAAAAGAAAGTAGTGTCTATTACTATCATGTAGCTTAACTATTTTAGGTTTTTATATAAATTTCGTCCACGTTTTATACTATAGAAAAATTTACAATAAACATCCAATGAGTCTCATAAAGGAAAGTTATTAGTTTCCTAGTGTAAATCAAAATTAAATATATGTTACGTGTAATAAAGTACGTACACAAAATTTTAGACTCGATAAAAAGGTATGGCTTAGGGGACAGATGAGACTTGGACGGTTACCAAAGAGGCGCTGATGTTCAAATCCTACTACATTCAAATGATTATACTTATATTTTCTAAAAAGGCAGTCCATTGTTTTCCATATATATTAAATTTAAGCAAGGGTGGCTTAAGGTAAAAGATACTTGTGTCCCTAGACGGTATACACTTTTCATACATTTTATCTAGAAAACAGTATAGTAGTAACAATTACAAGTTAGTCATCGTGAAATTGAATTGAAATTGAATGCGTTTTAATTGAATAGTGCTTTGTGTAATTTCTATTTATTTTAGTTATAATTTATTATATAATTAATTCAATCAATTAATTTGTTACCCATTATGTCATTGCTTTTAATAGATATGGGGGTCCTCTAAATCGGGGCCCTGGGCCTGAGCCCTAAAGTCCCCTTAGTCTGTCCGTCCCAAAAGGAAACATGGTCAAGAGTCAAATCAGGTCAAGTACCAATTTAATGATCAACAGAAAATTCAACATATAAAATGTCACATTTTATTATAATAAAATATATATCCTAAGATGTTCAAAGAATACATCCTACCGGTACCGATTATTCTTAACAGGGTTGCGATAGGGACTAAAGTCCACTAGTCAGTCGTTCGTAGATCTGAAGAATCGAATTCTTAACAGAAGGGATGGAACCCAAAGGATAAACCAATCGACGTGGCAGTAAGATAAGGAACATTTGTCACATCGGTTGTTATTCTAGACCGGGCCGCGGCAAGTGTAATGTACCACCCACCGTGTGGCCACCTCCAGCTAGGTAGAGAGAAAAATAAAAATATACGCTATCCACGTTTCACGGACAAGATTATACACTTTATAAGTAAATTGTTGTATTTTTCATAACAACACAGCATAATCGGTATTATTTGTTGTTTGTTACATTATAGCCTTTTACTGATTTTTGATATAACACATTTATGATCTCCACCATACCTTACATTTGACCATATGTAATTGGTCACACTAAAGTACTATTGACTGTAGGGTAAATTGAAATATTTTAAATTTGATAATTACTATACCTTTCCTTCACGCTTAATTTATCTTGGATTTACTCTGTACTGCGACTGGAGAAACTTACGAGTAATCTTTAGAAACCTAGCTGTCTCTAACCGCTGGGCCCGGCCACGCCAACGCGCGGTCGGAAAGGCTGGTAGGAAGGAACCTAGCACCTGAGTATTAAAACACTTACTAGCCCAGTAGGAATTGACCCCACAACCATTGCTTTAAACAGAAGCTTTGCCACTGCACCATGGCAGCCTCAATAATATCACATCTATAAACTTAAGACCTACTTTAAGAATTATTTATTACAAAACACCTACTGTATATATATTTTACTTTACACCCTTTTTTACTAATAAATCTTTCAATATGATTATTACAATATATTCTTCTCTTCATACAAAGAGAGATTGATGATGTGTCCAATTGGAACACTCAAAATGTGATTAAGAACACTCATATCTTAAATGGTTCATAATAAGCAATAAGTCTAACATGAAGAAAAAAAAACACATAAAAGTTTCACAAAAATACTTTATTGTATCATTGTGTTGTTTTTGCTTAGCCTAAGTGAAGTTTCCGCCTACTTAAGTGGGATAAACCTGGAGCTGTGAGTAGCACCAATACCTGGCCTACCATGCTTGACAGGCTTGTATGTAACAGAAAATTCACCA
This sequence comes from Dione juno, assembly GCA_037127375.1. NCBI lineage: Eukaryota > Metazoa > Arthropoda > Insecta > Lepidoptera > Nymphalidae > Dione > Dione juno. The sequence goes on from JAXRJS010000068.1 coordinate 3,344,188, forward strand.
AGGTAGTGACCAATCATCTCAGGCTTGATTTCAACCTAGAATTAAAACAAGTTTATATTTAATACAAAATGATGTGTGTATACAATGTCTAAAATAATGAAACTTTTATAAAATAATAAAAAAATTGCTAGTTATGTACAATAATATATAAACTTCTTGAATATTAGACTATACAAAACGCTAATACCTTTATTTTATCCGTATCCAAACTAGTACTATTCATATATTTCATTTATAGCATATTAATTTTATCAAATAACCTAATTAAATAATAAATCTATTCATAGATGATACAGTCTTGTTTAAAGCTAATAAATAAATAACTTGATTAATATATTTTTAGAAAGTCATTGTTTTTTAATTTATTTTAAAAAGTTGCTAAACCAAATGGTTTACCATTACCATTAATATATATTTTAAATCATACTGCTATTTGATTAAATTTGTCAACAGATAAAAATGAAGACGAAAATAATTTTTTATTTATTTTTTTATTCTATACCAAAAAAAATTACCAGCATTGGAGTATTAAATAAGGTTTAAAAGATTATTTTTTTATTGTTGGCAAGCCAAACAAGCTGGAAATTATTGCCTTATCATTTGTACAACATATTAGTTTTATTCTCTAGGAGTCATTAACAATATATTTCTATATGTAGTATGATGTTAACTTTTCTAGTCTTTAATAACAAGTATGTAGTTCAAAAATTGTAGTATAAGCTGTCATACTAGCGTGATACCAGCATGTTATTAATAATGAAAGAATTTTGATAAAAATATCAGGTATTTTAAATTGATTAATAATAGGATAATTCTTTCTTGTTATATCTTGACAAAACAACTAAACTGAAAATTTCTTGCTTAAAGTTTTACATATTATAACCTATGCAATTATATTATTTAAATTTATTAAATTACAACTAACCTGGTTGAAAGTTTTTCCGTTGTAAATTCCTACAATAGATCCAACCATTTCAGGTACAATGATCATGTTCCGCAAATGAGTCTTAACAATTTCTGGCTTTTCATTTGGAGGTGCTTCCTTCTTTGCCCGGCGAAGTTTTTTCACCAGAGCCATCGGCTTGCGCTTCAGGCCACGAGCAAATCGCCGACGGGCACGAGCATGCATTAGCTCCATGAGTTGCTCACTATAATAAGAAGTGGAAAGTTAGTTTAAATGTTTATTTAGGTTATGTTATCGGCTAAATTCAAAAATTGTAATATTAAGTGCATCAAAATTATATAGCTCCTTACTTTGGCATATCCAGAAGCTGGTCCAGATCTACTCCTCGGAAGGTAAACTTCCTGAAGGTACGCTTCTTCTTAAGAGTTTCGTCTACCTGAAATACGTAAATATTTATGATCACAAACACAAAATAACACTGGAGGACACATATCACCGGAATACATTTTGGTTCACTGTAATTCACTTAAATAAAATAACTATGATTAACAATATAATTCAAGATTAATTATTTATTAAATTAACAAACCTCAGCCATGTTTCAATTCGTTTGACAGAACCAAAAGAAAGAACTTGAAACCTGTCTTATGTCAGAAGTGTGTTATTGTCTATGAAGTATGCCACAAATCAAAAATGGATCTGTGAGTATGTATAACCTGTGCTAACATTTGTTTTAATATAACTTCAAAACTTAATTTTAAAACGAATAAAACGCGAACTGATTTTTCTAATGCTCGAGAAAATTATACAATAATATAATAAAATGGAGCCTGAAATAATAGAGTAGAGCGAATCAAGTATAGATAGCATGTTAAAAATAAAAGTAATACTTTTGATATCTAGATAAATTTCATATATAGTAGTATAATTTATTTAATAGTAAACTATTTATCAAATAGTTTACTATTAAATAAATTATACTACTGCTAAATATTCTCAACATTTTATAATGCTACATCAAAATAATCAAAAAATACATCAAAATATATGAATAAAGTCCAAATTATTTAGGATTTGAGCTGAAATAAAAAATAAAAGGTTTGGTTGTTTTCCTTAGTTTCTATTTATTCATTGGTGGATTTTAATAACTTTGACAATCGTTTTCCAATAAGCTTTGGATATGTTTTTGATTTTATTAAAAACTCTTTTGATTGATGAGTGACTGCTCCATTTTCTAATTGAAACTTGCAGAGCATATGTAAAGGCTCTATTAATTGTTCTCTATAAACTGTGTTACTTTCTAATTGCGACAATGCTTCAGCTGCAGTTTCTAGTGTACTCAAACAACCTTCTGTTGGTTGAGTTCTTATAATATAATTACTAGTTGTATTTGTTGCAGTAAATTTAACTTGTTTTATTCTATGTAAAATTGGGCTTGATGCATAAATAGCCTTAGCTTGTGGCCATGTTCCATCTATTAATACAATATTATAGCAAACTGCATCATGGTTCAATTCTTGTATATCTATAGCAGTCTTACTTGGATACAAAAGCAAAGTGTTAGGATCTGTGAGAATTTGCTCTAAATTTTCATGCCTAGGTAAAGGAAATCTTTTCCCTTTGAATATAAGGCATTTTTTCTCTGCTAAGCCAAGTTGTAAAATAGGGGCAGTGCGTAAGCATCTTTTTTCTTCAGCTGGATGTTGCAATAAAATGACATTACTTTTTGGATTAAGTCTTTGTGGTGGCAGTGCTGAGCACCAACAAACTACTGCAGGTCTCCTGAAAATTAAAGTAAACAATTATAAATAATAGTTTATTTTAAAACTGATCAAAATATGTTTTTGTGAATGTCTATTTACTTGCATTTCTCGCATAATTCACGCATCAAAGGAGGATCAGCCGGAATGTTAGCTAGATCCTCCCATACGTCTGTTTCATTCATAGTTCACTAAAATTTCTTAGAAAAATAGTAAATATATTCTATAAAAAACTAGTTTATACATCAGTATCAATTAAATATTAGGTCTTGTAATCTCATAACAAAAAAATTAATGTAAGCAGAGAAATATAATAAGGTAATTACACAGCATTCTGATCTTTTAAGAAATAAACTGTTTTTTTCTTGATAATTACAATTCATGTACAAAAAAACTATAACTAATAAAATATATCAACATCATTTTTTAATTCACTTAAAAAAAGGTTTATTAGAATATAAATACGAGTACTTAGACATAAGTACAAAACAAAATACGAATTACGAGTTGTGTGTCATTGCCGACTGTCAATAATAAGGTAATGTAGATAAGAAATATAAAAAATCGTAAAGAATATAAATTAATATTAAAGACGCTTAAGTTATTTAGCTTTAAGCTAACTACTATATAATATTTAAATGTGTGCATATTTAGTTAATAATGTATAAATATTTGAAATAAAATTTTGATTGGAACACAGATTGGAACAGATGTTAGTATTTTTTTATATTTAGTTTTCTTGTTTTGTTATAGATGGCAGTATCGAGACTGTACTCCGATTTCGTGATCTGAGTAATAAGATCAAGATTGAACATCAAAATAACATAAATGATAGTAACAAAATGAATAATGTTAAACATAGTAACGAGCTATAATTTATGAAATAATAACATTTCTAGCTATATAGTATATATCTGACGCCATTTTGCGCCGCAATTTGAACCTATTATTATGATTTGATTCTCTGTCTAGCAAGAGCGGCTAACATAAGTGTGAAAGAATAAGCCACACAATTCACTAGCTTTCTCCCTTTGTACCTAAATTTTTATGCGAAAGATTTGTAAACATGGTGGCCAGGGATGTAAAAATTAAGTGCTAAGCTAAAATAATCGGTTTTATAGTGAATTTCTTAAGAATATTGAAGTGGTTTGTGTATGTGTACTTTTTTAAATGTAGTGAAGTATAATTTATAACCTATGGAGTACTATATTGAGCATTTTAATTAAAACTATCATGTAAACGTATGCATTTATTTGGCGCCAACGTCGTTAAAAACCGTTAAACCCATTATATCAATTCCTATTGCTAAAATCCAGGGTTTATTAATTAATTATATGTGAAATTTATTACACTTGAAAAGGTGTGTAAAACCAAGTTTTTAGTTACATGGTGAAATAAAACTGGTTCAACGAGTGTCGTCAGATCTGTCATTCCGACAAATTAGTATTGAAGTTGCGAAGAGAAAACGATACTTTTTTTAATAAACTGTTCAATACAAAACGTAATATAATACATACTGTCTTTCAGATTATCGCAATGTTTACGGATACCCCATAAGTGAAATGAAGAAATTCATAGTTCTATATTTTGGAACATCTTGACCAACCTTGAAGTAAGTACATACATCTAGCGTCATTAGACATTAACTCAACTAGTTTACAAATTACAAAGAACTAATAAGAAAGACTTAGGGTCTTGTGTGACTGTCAAGTTATAGCTATAAAAGAAATATGATACTGTTAGCTTCGAATGTCCTCTAGGTAATATTTTTGTTATAACTAATAGTTGTTTCTATTGTTATTATTTAAGACATAAGTGTGATGTGAATAAGTAATTATTATTTACATCAGAATTTATACTAACATAATTTGTGTCACTATTAGGTTAACCTAACCTACACAAGATTTGTAATTATAACAGTTTAGTATATAGTGTAAAATTATTTGATGTCAATTTAGAAATGCATGAGGATATGCCCAATCATAAATTTTAAAAGAAATATTATCTCATTACTTACTTTAATGAATTGCAAAAATATTTACTGTAGAAAAAAATGCTGCACAATATTTACTACTGGTTTTTCATACTAAAATATAATCATAAATTTTAATGAAGTGTAAAATTTTAATAAAATTTAAAAATGTACCATTAAAATATATTCATTGAATATATTATTGTTTCAGAAATGGGCACAGAGGTGCCAAAAACTCAAGATTCAAGTGGTGATTCGGATTCTAATAGTGATTCCGATGTAAGTAGTATATTATACTAGTATTAATTTATAAATAAAAAAATCTTCTTTTACTATACTAAAATTTATATTATTATTATTAAATAATGTATATAAATTCAAAATAAAATGTGCTGACAATATCATTAATAATGTGTTAATAATTGTGATAATTTAAAAATAATTTACTGATTTTTATTTTTGATATTTATAACAAATATTTCTTTTATATTTACAGAATAGCAGCTCAAATGAATCTTCAGGAAGTGACTGGAAATGTTCTGGTAATATACAAACAAATAACCGGAAAGCACAATTTTCGGTCACATCTTGTGATACTGGATTAAAGCTAAAAATTGCAGCAATCCAACCAAGAAAACCAACTCCCAAGAAAAATGTTAATCCTTCTGTAAAGAAAAAACCTAATGAAACTAAAACAAAAGACAAAACTGAAAAACAGAAACTATCTGAGAGTAGCTCTAGCTCTGAATCTTGCAGCAAATGCTCATCAGATTCATCAAGTGAAGATGACTTGCCCTTAAAGGCTGTCAAGAAGAATCTACCATTTAAATGTTCTCCACAAAAACCTTCAAAATCCAGAAATGTTATCAAAAGTGATAGTGATGAGGAACTGTGTGATAATAAGGACAATATTAAAATCAAGGATAAGCAAAGTTCCTCAAAGACTATTGTTAATGTGAAAAAGAATAAAAGTGAAGAATCAGCTGATAGTAATGTGAAGAAGGTACCAGGAAGAAGAACTAAGGTAAGCCTTTGAATTAAGCTTGTTTTTTATTATTATATTATAATATGCTAAAAACGTATCATTTATTTAAACTGAAAATATATCATTTATTATAATTTTTTATATGTTGCTATATTATCAACTAATAATGTGAGTTGTGAGGGTACTTGGTTAAACATAAAGTCACCCAATTTAGGTTAATTTCAATCTTTACACAGTTTATAATGTGTATATGTTATTGTACAAATAAATCATTCACCGTTATATGATGATATTGATGATTTTATCATTATCTATGTTAGCACAATGTATCATAATTATTATTGAATTAATATTGATGAGCTTTGAAATTATAGAAAAACTGTTGAAAATTTGTTAAACTTCCATTGAAGTTTTTAAATAATAATAGAAATATGCATTAAAATTATTAACCATAAAATACACTAATAATAATGATTTTATGTAGTTAACATTAATTGTGCTAAATGTGTGCTTAAGTGATTTAAGACAATTATATTTATGACATTAAAAAATGTCATTATAAATGGCAATATATAAATATAAAATACATAAAATATATATAAAAAAAGATTACTTATCATGACATTTGTCTCTATATTTTCTCTGACTACCCTGCTAAGTGTAAAACATGAATGGATGAATTCTAAAAAAATCTTTTCTTTAAATTAGTCTTCACAACCATTGTGTTTACAGTTAATCTATACTTATAGTTTATACATGTTAAAGAAAGATATGTAGCATAGATGATTAGAGAATTGATAGTTTTGATATGAGCTTCAATTAAATTAATAAATTTTTATATGAATAAACTATGAATAAATATCAAAGCAAAGTAACTTAAGTGCTTAGCTAACTAAAGCTTGGCCATAAGTTCTCTTTTGAGATGGTGGACCCAATTTCATTGGTGTAGACTTGCCATCCTACGGACTGCTATCCTTTTTCATTAAGATTCATGAGATTGTATTTCACATGTTAGTTTTTGTCATGACAACGAAAATGCTCATTACGCTCAATAATTATTACTAAGGACACTTTCTTGTTTTTAGTTTAGCTTATATTTTGGTTCCACATCAGGTGTTCTAGATCTTTGATTTTATATATAAAAATGTTAATATAACATATCCATCACATACAATGACTTTTATTAAGGCACCATTTCTGTATTTCATGTAGTATATAGTTGGACATAATGGTTCTTCATGCAATGTTCCAGATCTTGGATTTTCATATTATAACAAAAAATACCCATCACACTCAAAAACTTATACTAAACAGCCATTTTCTGGTTTCTTATAGTTTAGATGTTCTATTGTAGTTCGACATAAGATCCTTGATTTTTGTATATAATAGGCAACTGCTTATCACATTCAATTATTCTTATTATGGCAGCATTTAATTATTTCTTATAATTCAGCTGGTCTACTATGGTTCTGCATCAGATATGCTAGTCTTCAAATTATATCCTAGATCCTGCCCTGACCTAACAGATTTACAACAAAAAAGTTTAATTCAAATCCGTCCAGTAGATCCGATGATCATATTCTGTTAGTGTTTTTACATCACCCTGCATAATTTTTTCGTAAAAATATTCTATGTACAGGTATAATTTTTTTACTGTTTTATTATAGTATATATTTGGTGGGAGTGTAAATATTTTTGATAGGTAAATTTGATTATATTAAAAGTTATTAATGAACAAAAGAGCCAAATATAGAAAGAACTTAGCAATACTTATTTTTCCATACAAACTTAACTTTATTATAAAATAATGATTGTTTCATCTAGAGCTAGGAGACTTAAAATGTAACATTACATTTAAGCAATGTCTTGAAAATGTAGCGGAAAGTAGAAAATGGGATGTCTCAACATTATGTTCCCTCTGCTAACCATTTTTTATCTGGGATATAGTGTGAAACTATTAAAATTCATTAAAAATTATGATTTTATTGCACATTAAATATTTGCGTTGCACATTTGTTTGTAATTACAACCAAGCAATTATGGTAGTCTAGTACATACATATGTTATACTAAAATTGCCATCAATTTTAATTTAGGAACAGCTGTGAACATTTAGTTTCATATTTATACTTACTTGCCAGCTAATAAAAAAAATAACAGAAAACAAATATTTTATAATATCACAAAAGGTGTCAACAGAAGACACATTACAACATAATTAAATTAAATGTGGTTACCTGCATTGTCCAAATATTGTACTAATTAAGGTGTAGGTAGTATTTTAATTGCAATATTGATTCTTCTTCTTGGCATTAGTCCCGGCTTTTGCCAGGGTCTGCCTTCCGACTAAGCCTACTCCACTTGGCACGGTCTTTAACATCCTTAGTGGACAATCTATTGGCTCTCATGTCTTGTGTCACGACATCCAGCCATCGCTTCCTTGGGCGTCCGGGTGGTCTAACTCCAGGGACAGACATGTCAAGGCACTTCCTTCCGACATAGTTCTCAGATCGGCGCATAACATGGCCATACCATCTCAGGCGACGCTCTTGGAGCTTATCCGCTACGTCACGGACCCCAAGACTACCTCGAATGAATGTGTTGCGTATGCGGTCGGACCGCGTAACGCCACACATTCATCTCAGCATCTTCATCTCCGTGACATGAAGCTGTGCCGAGATAATGTTGGCCAACATTCGCTGCCGTATAAAAGAACCGGTCGGATAATGCTCTTGTATATCAGTCCCTTGAGCTTGGGCGGTATTCTGCTATCGCAGACTACACCAGTGACCTCCCGCCATTTGGCCCAGGCAGCGTTTATACGGGCATGGATGTCGTGGTCGATGCCTCCAGACTCATGCATAACGGCTCCAAGGTACCTGAACTTCTCCGACTTAACAGCTGGCTCAGGCCCGATATGGATGGTGCTCGAGTCCGCGTTCCCGCAAGCCATGTACTCGGTCTTCGACACATTCAGTTTGAGACCACCGTTCTCAAGCGCACCCTTCTAGGCGTTCACTTTACGTTCCAGCATCATCGATTCTCGGTCGGTTCTCGTCGATGAGTACTATGTCATCGGCATACATCATCAGCCACGGAGGCTGGCATTGGATGTGAGCCGAGATACTATCTCGGCTCACATCCAATGCTATCTCGGCTATACTATCTCGGCTCACATCCGCTGTTGGCGACACCAAGCCCATCCCGATTACAGTAGGGGTTCACCAGGGCTCAGCTCTTAGTCCGTTCTTATTCAATGTAGTGCTGGATACTATATCCAGCACTACATTGAATAAGAACGGACTCTTATTCAATGTAGTGCTGGATACTATATCCAGCACTACATTGAATAAGAACGGACTAGGAGCTGAGCCCTGGTGAACCCCTACTGTAATCGGGAAGGGCTTGGTGTCGCCAACAGCGGTCCTAACCACTGAAGCGGAGTCGTTGTACATATCTCTGATAACCTCAATATAGGCTTCAGGGATCCCCTTGGATCGCAATGCCCACCAGATACACTGACGTGGCACACAGTCAAAGGCCTTCTGCAGGTCCAAAAAGGCCACATGCAGAGCTTTCCTTTTTTCCCTGCCTCCCTGCCTGCCTGCCTCCATCAAAGTTCTGAGGGCAAAAATGGCGTCCATAGTGCCTGATTCTGGTTGAAACCCATACTGAGACTCAGAGACAGTACATTCTTGGCGAAGCCTGAGGCCGATCATACGCTCGAAGAGCTTCATGGTGTGGCTCATAAGCTTAATGCGCCTATAACTATCGCAATCTTGAACACTGCCCCTTCCTTTGTAAATAGGGATAATAAAGCTCTGCCACCACTGATGTGTCATCTTTCCAGTATTCAAGATACAGTTAAACAGGTCAGTAAGTATAAGCACAGCAACCAACACCTTACGATTTCCACGCCTCGATCGGAATGTTGTCAGGTCCTACCGCTTTTCCGTTCTTCATGCGTCGAAGACAATTACGAGTTTCGTCACGGGTTATTGGAGCAACAAGTCCAAAGTTAGGAGATAATTCAGGAGGAAGACTACAAGACTGCTGAGTGTTCAGCAGCTCTTTAAAATAGCTTCTCCATCTCTCCTTCACAGAGGCATGACTACAAAGTAACGTGCCCCGAGAATCTCTGACGCAAAGACATTTTGTAATATCCTGCGTCGCTTTATCTCGAGCACGAGCCGGTTTGTATATGAGCTTCTGCCCCTCCACAGTTTCAAGTTTATCGTACAATGGCGACAAACTTTCTCTGCGGGCTCTGGCTACAGCTCTTTTACTGGAACGTTTCGCTGTTATGTACTCCAGTCTGTCTTCAGGGGAGTTGGAATTCTGCACTCTTTAAACGCAGCCTTCTTTTCCTGAATCTCCCCTTGCACCCGGTTATTCCACCACCATGACTCTCTAGATGACACGTCCACCCTTAGTAACACCAAGAGCTCGCTTGCCCGCCACAATGAGATCTGAATGAGATCGATCCCAAGCAGCCTGATCGGTCTCGGTGTTAGTTAGTAGATTTTGACTCCACCTCCGCCAAGAAGTGGGTCTGTATCAGCCCATTTAACAACCACCACTTGATCCTACGCTTGCGTTTCTCAGCAACTTTCTTTTTCGGAGTAACATTATAGTCCTTGACTATGAAAAGATGTTGGGCCGTCAGGCTTTCATCGGGAAAGACCTTACAGTCGGTCAATCTGCCTATATGACACCGTCTAGTCAGCAAATAATCAATTTGAGTTGAGTGAGACCCGCTCTTACACGTTATAAGGTGCTGAGGTTTCTTCTGGAAGAAAGTGGCCACGATGGCCAGATCAGACGCAATGCAGGTTCTTAGAATATTTTCTCCCGCTGCATTGCGAAGACCATATCCAAAACCCCCGTGAACACGTTCATACACCTCAGCGACCCTACCCACGTGACCGTTCAAGTCCCCCCCAACTAAGATTGCTTCGGTAGACGGTATAGCGAGTAGGATCTCTTCATACTGCTCCCAGAAAGTCTCCTTTTCAGCCGCGCTACAACCCGCCTGGGGAGCATAAGCACTGATTAAGTTTGTGATAACGCCCTCGATCAGTACCTTTATCCGCATCAAGCGGTCGCAGCGACGGTCAACTTCAAGAAGCCCATTCTGAAGCTCTTCAGAAAGCGCTACCGCTTTTGCTTTGCTTGTAGGTGACCCAGTGTATATAAGGCGGTAACCCTGCCCGATGTTACGAGACTTATTGACGTCTCATGAGTACATCTGCGAGTTCTCTGCATTGTCCGGTTAAAGAGCCAATATTCCATGTTGCAAAGCGGAATTTCCGTCTGGGTACTGACGTCGTTAGCCGTGCCCGTACTTGACACGGTAGCCCTTGCCCACTTATCGCAGGTGTAGGGCGATGTGCCTGCGCGTCGTTTAGCGGCTACGCCCTAGCCGTTCCCAGCTTTTTTCTAATTCAGTCCATTTGAGTAGCGAATTTGGTTTTAGTGGAGCGATTGCCATCTGACCTCCAAACCCATTCCACTCCAACCTCCACACCCAAAGAAAAGGGAATAAGAGGCAGAAAGACTTGGAATATAGAGGAGGGACACCACTTACATGGATAAGATTGGGTTATGAAAGTGGTGGCTCGAGGTCCCGGGGTCGCGTACCCGTACCCGAAAACCAAATATCGGACAGATAATTGGTTAGGCTATTGATTGAAGAAATTTAAATTCAAATCAATTTATAGACAAATTATATAAAAATTTTATGTTTTAAAGAATTATAAAAAAAATTATCTAAAATACATAACTACAGTATTATTTTAAATGTGATTAATATTAAAGACATTTCGAAATATCTATACGTTTTGTAGAAATAGAGAACAATGTTTATTGAAATTTTATTGTACACTGTTGTTGGAAGTTTGATCTCACGCGGTAGGAATTAACAAAAGTACAATACTTAAGTACCGCCACGTCGTAACACGTAATATTGCTGAAATAACTGTAACAGGGAGACCTGCAAGTCACTGCAACTTACCAATTGACTCCATATATATATATATAATATATATATATAGAATTATATATATATATATATATATATATATAATATATATATATATATATATATATATATTATATATTATATATATATATATTATATATTATATATATATATATATATATATATATATATATACATATATACAGATATATACTATATATACATATATATAATATATATATATATATATATATATATATATATATATATATATATACATATATACATATATATACTTAATATACATATATATATATATATATATATATATATATATATATATATATATATATATATATAATTATATACGGGGCTTATATGTAGTAGCGTTTGATGCTTCGTTAAAATGAAAAGTATATTTGTTTACAAAAAAGTCAATAGAATATTTTTGTGAATATCACATAACTAATTTGTAACGCTAGTTGTTACTACTTTACATTAAAATTTGAAAGCCATCGAATATTCTGTTCTGCCATATGAAAAAATTGATTACCACTCATAGTTAATTGTGAAGATCACTATAATAGGTATAGGTACTACTATACGAACAAGCTACGCGTTATAAGTACTAAAATGATTAGCTGTTGGCACTAATAACTATTAACCACCCACGCCTGGCTTCCAGTACTATTAACGTATTATACATAGACAATTTTGATCATGACCTAATTCATACTGTGTGACCTATTTGCTAATATTTTCTGTAATATTCTTTAGACTATTCCTTTATTTTTCAAATTTAAGCACAATGGATGATATTCTAGTATATTTACACACTTGGCAAGCGCCTACAGACACTAACGTGCAAACGGGGTGTATGACTTGGCTCCCGGAAGATTGAAAGAGATATTTGCCGACTCGAGCCAGTGTCGGTTTTCGAACATAAATAATAGGATACTTGTTTGCTTGCTTTGAACACTCGTATGCAAAGGCACGGCATAATAAATTACCAAAATTAGCAAAACGATACTCTACGTACTTTTTTATTTGTACCAATTTCCTACGGAAGATTATTTGCGGGATATAATTTAACTTGTGTAGTTTCAGTCTTTTACCACCAAGCCGGGTGCTTACTGTGTGCTTGCTCTTTGCGCCCGAATTTGACCCTTTCCTGATGAATGGCAAAAATCATCACTGGGCTTTGTAACATCTCTTTGTCTTGTCGACTTTGTCTACATGTGAAAATAAATTTAAAGTTTCAGCCAATTCTATAAACTTCCTTGTACAAAATACTTTAATTTGATACTTTTTTATTTACGAATCTATTGAAATAAAACACACTAAATATTAAGTCAAGTTTACCGTAGTACAATGGTGACATTAAGGGTGCGAGACAAACACTGGGTTTGGGTTCCATTACATTGATAAAAACCCACAATAACAATTTTTAAGGCTCCGTACCTCAAAATGAAAAAAACGGCACCCTTAAAGGATCGCTTGGTTGTGCGTCTGTTTACTTGTATGTCCATCTGTAAAGACCACTCTCCAAATCACGTGGAGAAGTGAACTTGAAATTAATATCAAATATCCAAGTCAATAACTAACTCTTGAAGCACAGAAAAAATCAAACTTCTAAATCAACAAGTCCAGTTCCCGTTGACGTAGAGTTATGAAATTTGGCAACAAGTTAGATCTTGTAGTGCAAACAAAAATTAGAAATATAGATGAAAAAGATCCGAATGCAAGCAGATATTAGAACAAGTGAATGAAGTAGTATACATGGGAAGTATGTTGTATGTAGAGATAGAAGATCCGAAATGGATGTGAAGAAAGGCGTATTGATGCCGGTAACCGAATTAACGGTGCCTTAGCTGCATTTGAATTTATTAATAAAATTTCGTATTAAATTCATTTCGTATTCCAAATGTAACTTGATATATATTTGTTGGACGACCTGATGACATCATTAATTGCGACTTATTCCGACACAATATGTTTGTGTTTGGAGTATTATACATTTTTCCATTATGATTATGTTCAATTAGGCAAGTCCCAACTGCGTTAAGATGGCGTCGAACTTTATATATATATATATATATATATATATATATATATATATATATATATATATATATATATATATATATATATATATATCTTCTTCTTCTTCCTGGCTTTTTTTGCCAGGGTCTGCCTTCCGACTAAGACCAATCGGTCCATATGAGTGGCGAAGTGGTTTTTTGTGGAGCGATTGCCATCTGACCTCCAAACCCATTACTGGGAGAAACCAGGAAAGGAAAGGGAATAAGAGGCAGAAAGACTTGGAATATAGGGGAGGGACACCACTTACATGGATTGGATCGGGTTATGAAAGTGGTGGCTCGAGGTCCCGGGGTCGCGTACCCGTATGCCGGAAACCAAATATCGGACAGATAATTGGCTAGACACCCTCTGAGATATATATATATATATATATATATATATATATATATATATATATATATATATATATATATATATATATATATATATATATATATATATATATATATCTTTACACAAAATGAATATTGTTATGAATAATACTAAATAATACGTGTTACTATAACATTATTCAAGCTAGCTTACGCCGAGGGGACATTTGTAGATGAAGGGGTTACCTTGTGCTCAAAATTAAAACGGTACCCAATTTCTTTCTTATTATTCATCTTGCATACTTTATTGCGTAAGTACTTATTCTTGTTTACCACACATAAAGCGAAGTCTATAGGAATGGGATGATTTCATTCATGACTTCTAAAGGACCCTACATATTAACATTATTATTCTTTTATAATACCTCTCGTGTAGCGGGGTGAGTATTTGTATAGGTTTACGTTTAACAGGCGTAATAAAGTGTACCCGAAGCGTACTTTTTAAATATACAGTGAGAATTTAGTGAAATGTACTATTTTAACAATATCTTGTTATGTTATTTATGCTGGTTATATTCTAAAGGAAAATTCTTACTTTGTTGCTATGCTTTTTATTTTCTGCTTTTTATTTAATAAATTTAAAAGATTAAGTTCTAATATTATTAAAATCGTTTGATTTAAAGATAATTTATGCAAAATATTTTACCATTGTCGTGTATAGTTGAGAAAACACTAGTAATATATTTTTATATTACTGTTATACAAATCTCTATTAAAATAAAAATCTGCAGCATGATGCATTGCATACAAATAACTAACAATCGATAGCAACACGTTTCTTTCCACGTGACTAGATGAAAATGCGCATGTCGTACATTACATGTATAGAGTTAATATTATTATTATTATATATGCAGTGAACATTATTACACATTATTGCATTAAGTTCTAAACAGTTCCGTTTTCCTCTCCTAAAAAAACGCGTGTATACCGATTTTAATTCTGTCATTATTATTAAAGATATCGGAACTTAACAAAACATTATATTGATCATTAGTCATTTTATTAGCTTTAGCTTTATTAGCTTTGAATTTAGTTTTGCATGTTATTAAATCACACATAGTGGCAGATCGTGAGTAAATGTCTATTGTTAATTTGCTTGAAGAGAAAGTTCGCCCATGATCTCATGTTATGACCTAATTTTATGTAGAAATTTTTGCAGTTGAATTTTTCGTAATGTAGTTGTTATTTTGATTATAACATATATATATATATATATATATATATATATATATATATATATATATATATATATATATATATATATATATATATATATATATATATATATATATATATATATATATATATATATTAGCCTGTTGGTCAACACTTCTAGATAGTTTTGAAATAGTAGGAGTATTGAAATCCATTGAGGACTGATATACCTACTGTTTGTACCACACGAATTCGGTTTTAACGCGGTATTGGGCTGTGTCAGCACTCATCATAAAATATGTTTTATTTTCCATAGTTTTTTAGTTTTTCAACTAGTGTAATTTTTTCCTTTACTAATAATTACATAAATATAACAAAATTATGCGACTCAGATACATTTATGTAATAAACATAATATACAATCCTTTAACTTCCAGTGGCTTTATTAAACTAGCATAAATGTAGCCCGCAATGCACGGATATATGAAACCGTATACATTTAACGTTAAGGGTTACGCAATGAACTTTTTGTATCCGTACACGATTTCATTAATAGTGTGTTTCAACATATTTTCAATATATTTTATATATAGTGTATTACAACCGACAACAGTATTTTATTTTCTATTATAAGAAGAAAAGTGTTAGAAATTGTAACTTAAAACATCCCAGATTGGTATTTTGGCTTAATACTTGCTAATATTGCGATATGTGATACAGATCAAACATTTCTAGAAAAACCTATTTTCCTCACTAGCCATTCTGCTGAAAATATTATCGTACCGCGACTTTATATTCTCTTAAAATTAGTTTAATGATTGTGAGAGAGTTGTAATTGGAAATTCTTATCTTTATATAAATGTAATAAATAAAAAGAAAACAAGTAGTAATAATAATAATTGGAACTATTATGATCAGTAGGTATACAATATACATACATTTATATTAACACCGCCCACGATTAATCTGTGATAGGTCATTCACATCGAGTCCGAATAAAATGCTCATTGTTAGTTAGCGTTGACGGATAAAGTCCACATAGAGATTTATTGCTCTGACTTTCAGAACATCAGTCCGTATATATTATAAGCAATTGAAGCATTCGTAAAAGAGCTCGCTCATAATGTATTTACTTATACTTTCAGATTTTGTCTTGTCATGAATTTATTAAATAAATATAGTGTCATTAGAAATACAAAGAACAGCGTGTGAGTACGATTAACCTGAGTGATAGGTGTCGTAGTTAGTAGGTCGGGTGGTAGAGCGTGCCGCGGCGGTAAGGGTAGGTGTGCAACGTGCTGCATTTAATTAAGGCAGGTTCGCGTGCGGGCGCCGGCCGTGCACTTCCGGCGCGCCCCAGGGGCGCTGCGCTTTTTCCTCGCGAGGGAGGCCGCGATCGAGGAAAGCGCGACCGGTCGTCACCCGAGGAATTAAAATTTTTCACGTAAACTGGTTTGATAGCGCGTATGCCGTATAGTGTTGGAGTGGGGGTCGCGAATACGCGTCGCGCCGGTCATTAGCTGGCTCGCGGCGAGGCGCGCGCGCGTACTTACGTCTGCGTGTGCGTACATATTCGCGCCATACGGTCGATCGTGTTAAGTGCTTGTGGAAAATAAATAAATTTGTGAAAATATTATCAAACAATTGAATTGTGTAAGAAAGTCATTATAAGAATATATAAAATAGTTTAATGATAAAGAGACATAATTTTATTGTCGATTAGTATTTGTATAATTTTTACATTCGTTGTGTTAGGCATTGGCTTAAATTTTTTATGGTATAATGGATAAATAATATTTAAATTGAGTTCGTTTAATTGTATATGCTGTCAATAATTTGTTATGCGTGCTGACATCGCGACAGTAAATATCGTGCAAAACAAACAACGTGATAAGCGAGAAGCCTCTGTTGCGACAATCGCCGAAATTCTGTTATCAATCGCTAAGCATAGTCAAGGTCGCGTGTTATCATTCCCATACATGCGAATCCAATGGATTTGTTATGTGATTGCGCAGTTTGCTGTAAATTAGCCATTCCTCTATGATTATTATAAGATGGTTTATTGTTTTTTTTAATTATATTGTCTCCTAGATAATAATGCAATATAGTATTATTTTTTATCATATATTTCCTACCCTATCTACTTAGATATTATTTATTATTATTATTAATTTGTATTCAAATTAATTAATAATATATTCATTACTATGACAATAGAACTATGTCTACTCAAATATAAGAATAGTATGTCAATTAATTTATAAAGGCATTGTCGATATTTAAATAATTGTTTACAAACTGAAACTGATTTTAGCATAGCTCGCTATGTAGATCGCGACCCAGTTGCGCGTGATTGAGGATAAAACAATATAAATAGCTCGTCAACGTTCGGACGTGTGCGAGAGCTAACTAGTCTGTTATAACAGTGTGTGCGAGTGATAAGTGAGATTAGTGCATTGTGATGTTGGCATGATGCGGCACGCGGCCACCTCCGCAACCTGGACTGCTCCCGGAGAAGTGTGGGAGTACGTTAGCCAGCTCGTCAGCTCGTACCACGACCAGCATGACTGCCAGGTGCCACTACCACATCGTATCAATACAACCACGACACACATGCAACTTACGACAAATATTACGGTATTTTATGTGAACATAATATATTACGGCAAATACCTACATCACAATTGCACTGAATTAGTGGTCGTTGCAAAGTCAATATCATTAACTGTGACGCCTGTCGTATATACAATTATGATGTAACTTATTATGTATGGTGACATTACATGATTAAACAAACCTAAGTATAATTCCGCCATAGAGATGACTGTAAAGTAATTAAAAAACTTAATAATTACATTATTAACTTAATAATATTAATAACTTAATATCTTAACCCATTTCATTATTGTTATTGTTATAATTAAGTCTTAAGACAAAAGCCTGTCAAATAATCAAACGATCTTCATAAATTTATCGAACACAAGTATGCTTTACATATGATGTAATGTAATTGTTCGCTTCCGTTCGTGGGACCTATTTTTTAAAACAAGCAATAAGTGCCATGTAATAGACAGATCAAACTTGCTTCATTTGACCATGAAATTGTGATCGAGCGAGCGTGACCGCGTCGCGTGTTTAGACATGGTGAACATACGTCGATATAGATACTTATAATCATTTACATTTCTGCAATTTTTAATTCAATAGCGGTCTTATCAAATCTATATCAGCTGAGCAATGCGTTTCATTGTGTAAATTCCTGGTGATCAAGAGACAGTGGAATTAAATATTCTGTCAAATAGGAGTAGAACCTGCAACCCTCGTTTGTACGGGTCATCACACACTGTGCAATGGTGTCACTATGACACCTAGTTGAACATTATGATCTTTTATTTTTATTTTAAAACAAATCGTAAAGAATACATAAAAATAGCTTAAAATAAAATACTTCACTTGTTGGTATAATGTCCATGTCACTGATCGATCCAAGGTTGTTTTGTTTTAACGGCTATTCATAACGTCACATCTCGGTTATATTGTGCGATATATAAAATGTAGTCCTACTGAATATCTCATTGTTCGCAGCGTCGGCGTTGAATTTGTTATTTAATAATTGCTGTAAATCAATTTCAAGATACGAGTTTTTTGTACGATAAACGCGTAGTGACTAATGAATCTATTAATAACGTTGTTTCCGACTCTAGACATTTGTCATTACCACTCCCAGTAATAGGAGTTTTTGCTTTATAACTAGATCATTATAAAAGAAAATAGAGGAATGCAATGTGCCGTGGACCTTAGTCTCGCTACTGATTGATGTACGTCGCCGTTAAAGCTCTGTAGATTTTATCTTGGTATCTAATAGCTTTAACGAGATTACGGTACCCTTCGAGTTCAATTTACATCTTTTCCTGATTATTATCAAATCGATCGACGTTATCAATGTCTACGCCGGTGGATATTAGAGACGAGCAAAATGAATTATAATTCCATCAATATTTCCTTGTTCGCTTACTATTGTTTCATTATACATTAATAGATGGATATTGTAACGCGCCTTTCATTGCCGACGACTTTAATGACCAATACGTTAGTTCTATCTAAATATGGCAGTGATCCAATGCGCTCTTTGCCGATAAATATATAAAAAAATATTATTTCGATAAATTATTTTTAAGAAAGTCAATTGATGATAGCTGTGTGTGGTGTAGATGATGGTTGTGGGTTCGATCTCCATTTGTGGGGATATATAATTACCGCCACTAGCAAAACACTTAATAACACCATTCATTCATAAGACTACGAAATTCCTATAATGAATCAATGAAAGTGATCGACTTTTATTCATGTCTTCAATTATTTTATTATAGGCAAATAGAACAATAATACACGTAAAGGCCTAAAAGTAATTAATTACTACAGTAGATAATATCTATCCCTAATTTTTAGATCTTTATTATTGTTATAATAATTTCTTCAATGTATTAAATTCATGTTAGCTCATACACAGCGGTCGTATTGCATTTTGCGGTATTTGACGAGTGTTGAATTTGCAGACGCGCTTATGACGGCAGCGGGAGGAGATGGTAACTTAAACCGGTTGGACACCTTTAACGTGGCAACTGCCGGCTTTTGGTGACATCTGCAAAAAGTGCACAAACACATGCACAACTTTGGCATCATTAATTAATTCGTTGATTTTCAAGTTCAATGCTAAACATAATTTCTAAACGTTGCATAATTAAATGATGCGTTAATTTCCCTTCTGCTCGCTGACTATTTGAACCAACCGGTTTAAACATTCTTGTTTGGGTATCTAGTAGGTTCATGTTTGTGTTTTCCGCTTATTGGAGATCGATTGATATTTTGCGAAAAGAATCTATCAAAAAAAATATTATAATTGATATTTATTCTTCTATTGTTATATTTTCTAACATTATAACAACAAAAATGATGGCTGGCTAGTGTAAATTTACTATACCGTACGTACGAAAGTTGCGTAAAGCGAGACAGGTAAACGTTGTGAGGGAATGCAGTTTGATTGTGAGTGAGGACGTTCGACACGTTTGCGCTCGCACTTGGTCACATCGATTAAATGCACCATTACTGCCTGCTTATATTCAATAAGTTTCTTTTATTAGTAATTCGCCGGGCCTACGGGTATACGGGCCTTTTGTATTAATAAACGCTTTCAATCAGGCTCCTCATGTGCCAATTAAATATTTATGAGGGCCTTCTACTGTATTTAGCGGTGTCTCAGAGTTTTATAGTCTTGCTTTATGAGAGTGCCTTTCTCGGCACATCAGGTTCCATCAGCACACGACTCTTACATAATTGTTTAATTTTAAATTTATTTCTGTAGCTTTATTTTACTTTTACAATAAATATAATCCAATGAGAGTCAATGAAAGTAAATTATTTTTTATTTTATTTTGGAAAGTGTTTGATATTATTTGAGTGTTAGTAGAAGCAACGATTATTGCATATTAACAGTGCGTCAAGTAGGTGCACTGGGAATCGGGATAAGCCGGTCCAACGGCCATCTTACGTCGTTTAATAAAGCCCCTGCGACAACTGCACGCCTCAGTAGGGCTGACAACCATGATATACCTGTTTACATAGGAGTTTATTCGAGGACCATTGAAAATAAATTGCCTGCTATTATATTTACGATGTACACGCACATGCATATTTTAATATAAATTTGGGAATCCTCACATTTATTATATTTTAAAGACACCTTTACATATTGTTCTTACACTTTTCTATCTGTCACAGAGTATATAAGATTCATTGAGTTGATTGTTGATACGTTTAGATTTATATTCTAATTGACATTCCGTTTTTTCATTTTTAAATGGTTATACAATACATATTTAAATTGTAATAGTACTTCTCTATAAAATTCATCTGGCCGAGGAATTCAGCCCTAAGCTCTTGATCGGGTAATGCAAAACAAGCCTCGGGAATAAATCGTTTACATGGTTGTCGGCGTAAACTGGTCTCAGTACTTGCGGCACAGCAAAATATTGCGGAGGCAAGAAGCCATCGGCACCTCTACGTTGTACACATCATATACGATGTGATCTTTTTAATCAATTTGATAAACGCACAGATATTACTAGCTATAGATACCATGTATCACGACGAAATCTCCAGATTTTACGCTACTAAGTACACGCATAGTGTTTATACAGATCTGCGGTTACTATACAGCTTATAGCCGTACAGTGGCGGGCTTATCTTACCATTAGAGTTATTACGGTTTGGTATCTCGCGCATCGCACCGCTTCGATTGTTTCTGAACCCGCCACAAAGCCAGGCGCGCTACACTGTAATTGACCACTGTTTACTTCCATAGCCAAGTCTTATTTTATTTTATGTATTACTTTGCGGTTGCAGCTTTTAAAATATCTTTAAGCTAACAAGGAAGTATTTTAATTCGGTGAACATTTTGTTCGTTGATGTCTACAGTCAGTTTTGAACTGTTTTATAGTATCTACTTACTGTAATGGTTCTTGTTATTACATTAAATTATTATTATAGACACCACAATAGGAGCATTTACTATACGCATATGAACACATTCTTAATTTATAAAACAATAAAAGATAATATAAAATAACCTATGTAGTGCAAATTTATTCATAAGTAGATAATATAATTTATGATTAAATTTATATTTCTTATATCAACATATTTTGTTACCAATTGCTTAAGCGTCTGTTTGGTAGTTTTCATAGTACAAGATGAATGATACGAATTTTATTGTTAGATAGAGCTCGTTGATTACTGCCCGCGCGTCTTTCAAGTTCAAGATAGTTTCTACCATGTTACTTATCATTAATCGTAATCGTTGGTAACGATATTTCCTCGAAATTTATGTTTTTATTTAAATCGGTTAAACATTCTTGCAATAATTTGTCGAGCGCTATAATATTACAATGACAAAATTCTAAATATATTTTTGAATAAATATTAATATCATAAATTATGCAAATCATATTTTATTATGAAAAAGGAAAGTTTGTAACCTTTTCTATATGATATTCTATTACAAATAAAATGACTAACCAATCTGTAATTAAACCCAATTAAATGTAGATTAACCGTGACAATGCTAAAATAATTTAATTCCTTAATAACAACGGATTTTGTTGTATAGTCTCGGCGTGTCCTTGGATGCATCTCCTCAATTAGTGGGGGCGGTGATCGGAACCGTCGTATCCGCGTGTGTCGCGTGGGAATGCAGTACCCTACCTCCCCTTACCTCGAAAACAAAGCATTTCTTCACGAAAAATATTCTATTTATAATACAAACATCTATATTGACCCATCGCCTTCGTTATAATTTGATTTGTATTATATCTCATTTGCATCCTAGATAACATTATGCAAATATTACAATACATTATATTTTAAAATAAATAAAAAAATAAATCTCAAATTATTCATATCATGAGTCTCGACAACGATACAAAGGTTTTCAATACTTTTTTTTATTAATTATATTTTAAAAACAAAACTCGGCGTTGAGTTTCGCAACACGAAAAGTGGGACACAAAGTGTCTTAACATTAGGTTCCCTTTGCCTTGCTGTTTACGGCATACAGCGTGAAGTATTTTCTTATAAAGTATTGATGTTTTATTTTATCTCGTGGTTTCTGTTATGGTAATTTGTGGCATTCAATTATCTTGTATTGTTAGTTGCTTAATTATTGCATCAGTAAGGGTAATAAGATATCCACTATAATTTAACAAACTATTGCCTAATTCAAGGAACTGTTAGGCACATAATGTAATATAATACTCTGTTTAAAATACATAAAATAAAACTCATTTATCGATTAAAATAATTTAATAAGCAATGTGTTGTTTTATAGGCTGGGTCTTACACAAATGATATAACATGTTGTACCAGGTCAGGTATACGGCCCCAACTGATTGTAGGTGCAACTTTATGATCACATGCTTTTGCGCGCTACCATTGTTCTAATAGGCCTTCGGCCCTCCTCTCGCACCCGATTCTGACCGCCTTGTTATCGACTGGGGTCAAATATTTATTTTATTCGCATGAATTCGGTATTTTTATAGATTGCTTATGTGTTTTATTTCGTCATAACTTTATTTCTAACTAATGAAACAAATTAAAAGTATTTGAGTATCATAATAGCATGTACACCTAGAAAACAATAGCATACATTTCAAGATTTTAAATAAATATATTTAATTTTTCAACCAAAACAAATTTATAAATTAAAATTTTTTTTCATCTAACCCAAAAACGTTAAATTTACTCTCGTAGGTAAAAATCATGTTTCATGTTCCATGTCTCATGTTTCTTTCTTTAAAAAAAATTCTTTTTTTTTGGACTGTCCATTCTCTTTTGTCTTTTCTTTCTAGCCACTCGTATATTATAAACGGCATTCTTTAAATTTCTAATTGTTTACTTTTAGGGTTTACCTTTTCATGCACTCAGTGCAATTGGATTATTCTTTTCTTTTAACTCTCTTGGTTCGCCTTTTTACCAAATAGTCTACGATCCTTTTGAACGGGTTGCTTGTTAGGTAGAGTTCCTTTAGCGTTATGATACATCACAATTTGTCTGATTTTATAACTGGTATAAGCTTTGAGTGGCATAACGTTACTATATGCTTTAAGTCAAGTAAATAAAATATATGGTATTGTTTGGTGTTTACAAGGGCATATATGTTATCATTATACTCGATTACCTTTTTGTTTCTTTTGTTAGGAATGAAAGTGTCCGAATATATATATATATATATATATATATATATATATATATATATATATATATATATATATATATGTTAGGAATGAAAGTGTCCGAATATATATATATATATATATATATATATATATATATATATATATATATATATATATATATATATATATATATATATATATATATAATATATATATATATATATATATATATATATATATATATATATATATAATACACTGTATTTACTTTTGAATACGGAAATATTATTTTTGTATTGTACTTAGACATGATGTTTTACACTTTCTAAAGATAAGCCACGTAAATAAAACCTTTTCGTAAATAATTGTGTCACATAATTCTAATACATTCAAAGTCAGCTTGGAATGCAGGCAACTGTAATCATGCAGCTTCTATCGAAGTCAATTAATCTCAAAACGTTTCTTTGTGACTTTTGACGTACCGTCCTGATTTTGTGCTACGCTGACGAGGTATGGCAATATTTTACACATGATTAGAGCGGCGCTCTCTGGCACTGTATGGGTAAGCAAATTGCGCCGAACGCGACGCGCAGTCACGATCTGAACCTCACGGGAACTCGGGAAAATTTCTAGAGAATTCCAACGTAAATGCTACAACCGATATTAATAGGATTATCGCTGTTTATACGTCTTTTTAATGGCGTCTTTTATTACGACTCCCATAAGTATTGTTAATTTATTTCAAATATTCTAAAATAAATTGAACCTATATCCTTATTTAAATTCATAACGTTTCATTACTATAAATATATTATACCCAAAGATGTAAGTCGAAATGACTATGCTATGTATTATTTAGATCGTGTCTTTTCAAGTCGTTGGTTATTCAAATTAGACAACGTTCTTCGTCCGATTATATCGCGTAACGGATAAGGAAGTTGTGGTTTGCTATCTTGTCATCTCCGGGAATACTGCCACTAAGTCGTAAACGCTGTGCATAGTGCAGCACTTCATTACAAATAATCTATATAATATGTAATATGTATTTGTATCATATATAATTTGTCGATTCTTGTTTAGTTCTTACTTACTCCCTTTTCACAATGCTGTTAAGAAAGCAACCAGTTCTAGGCTAGCTTTCATGCGATTACCGCTTATCGCCAATCATTATTCCCCGTTGTGAGAAGTTGAATGCAGAATCAGTAATAGTAGTAAAATAAGATATACCAATATATTATACATATTTCTACAAAACAGTTATATTCATGAAATGTTATAAATACATTAAAGTACTTTTTAATAAAGAGTATTAAGTACATTTAAAAAATAAGGATTACATATTTTAAGCAAGACAACTTTTAAAACAGGTATATCATTGTTATACTAACGTGCTTACCCTATGTCGGAATATATTAAATGAGCATGAGTGGTTATTTGTATTATTACATGAATATTTCGTCCATTTGGAACCCTAATGTACGCCTTAATTAATTTAGTCAAGATTGGGATTATGATTGAAGAAACGATAGTGGGGGCCTAAATCTGAGTCACGGGCGCCGGCGTGGTTTGCGTACAACTTTATAAATATATTTGAAACACCTACAGTAGGTGGCGGTAGGTTTATGACAAATTTCAGTGATTTAAGTTTATTACAATTTAATTTAATAAAAAAATATGTATGTTATTATGTTTTAGCTATAGTACCTATATGATATTTAAAAAAAAGTTAAATTATAATTAATTAAATATTCTACGCTCTTATTAGTCAATGTGATAATTATTTATAAGTAAATAGGTTAGTCGGTAACCCATATCACTTGGTGTGCTGTGCGCATCGGTGCATGTTCACTCGGAACAGGGGCTCCGGTCGCTAAAGTAATAAATATTAAATTAATGACATAAAAATATACACGTTGTTTCAACCTTTTCGGGTTTTAGTATTTGAATTTATTTTTATTTATACATATTTGATGTGTACCAAACTTCGATATTGATTTAAAGTAGCTTGTAGATCTGTCAAGATCCCATGGCGATGTACTAATAAGGAGAAAGAGACTTATAGGTCGAGTCCTACGGTGGCTACGAATAGCATTCCTTATCCTGACTGCGAGCTTGTTATTGCTAGTGCGCAGGAGAACGCTACTTCACGTCTAAATACAATATTTGCAACATGTAAACTCCTTATTTTGCAAGTATTTGCTAAATTATTTAATGATCTTGATATTTTCGTTGTACTAACGTAATTTTGTTGTCAGTTTTATAACAAATAGGACATTGAGTTTTAGTCTTACAAAGGTTATTATCTTACACTACATTTACTATGATTTAGGATACTGTAGGCACTAGTTTGTAAAATATTCAAAGTCGTTTGTGTTGTTCAAAATTGTACAACCTTTAAAAGTTTTAAGATTACTCTATGTTTAATTAAATGACAAAATTAATACTATTTGTTATAAAAACAACAAATTGTTGAGCTGATAGTTGAGCGTGTGCTGCTCAACATTAATGGTATTAAAATTACAAATTGCTCAGAGTATACTCGATAAAAAGTACATTTTTTGCCGAGAAACAATGTCATGTCGTTGTAATTTTTTTTATTTCTTAGCTAGTTTTACTTATTAAATTTAAATAATATAATATGGTTTTAATATTTCATTTGAATTTGTAAGTAATATTATTTAAAACTGTGTTAATTATTTAAAATATTACAAGGTTGTTTATTAAATTTTTTATTACAAGTACATATTTATATAAAAATAATATCTTTGTCAATGATTAAACTACATATATACGTACATATCTATTAAAAAGCTGAACAGAATAAAAGGAATATGTTTTAGAACGTAAATATGAAAAAATGCTTGATGTTCGTTTTATTTGACTCGTTGCTAAAGTGATTTCGATGAAGATCGTAAATAATATCATGTTTTTATTTTAGCGTCGTAGTCGTACTTGTATTCAAAACGTGACAGTGTGACATCACGTCTCACGAATGTATCACAAGAAGAGAATTTTTGAATCGAAATTATTACTTAAACACATATACGCTAACAATAAAACTCGATGCGTTTTAATAAGGTATAATTTATTTGTCCGAGTAATTGAATGAATATTATTTGATAGTTTGCTCAAAAAGCCACTTAATACTTTTAACAAGCTGACTATTGGCTTTGTATGATTCAAACATGTTTCACAATAATTCTTTGAGCTATTTAACGTTTAGAATGGCTTGGCTCTCGGTCAAAACTGCATAATTTTAATGGTGGGTTGAAAATTTTACAAGCATTTCTCGCTATTAATATTGAGTTTAACATATTATACTCATGCCACTATATGTATGTTGCTCTTTTGACAAATCGAATATGTATATCGTATGTAATATTTACTTAAAATAAATCTGCTAATGAATTTTTGTGCAAATTCTCATACATTTTCAAATATAAACATATATTTATTTCTCTTTGATGAAACGAATAAAGCCAGATACAATTTAACATGAGTCCGTCGATCAGATAACATGTGTTTTATTTGTGAATTGATGATCACACCAGTTTGGCAGCCCCATTAGAGTTTTTTGCATCATTTGCTCGATCACTGGTATTAGTGACGGTTATTTAATTTAACAACGACTATCCAAAGTATTCATTATTCGGCAGCTTTGATTGTAATTTTAATACCTTAATCTACATAAATGTATTTAATTTTTTTATTGCTATGAATACAATCAATATAAGTTCTCATGAATTTTGCCTCTACTCTAAGACCTACATATATTACTCCATTGTCAACATGGTCAAACTTTTCACCCACACGAATTTATAACGGTATTTAAATATTATATTTTTCTTTTTTTAATTTAATAAAATACCGTTGTTACAAATTTCACTTATGTTTGAAGAACTTATTATAAATAGTATGAATAATTAAACAATATGTATTATACTTAATATTACACTTTTCAGATGGTATTAACTTGCGGTTTGTAGACGCGACACTTCGTGAACACGCCTCTAGAACATTATTTAAACCGCAGCTTGTCTTCATGTCCTTTCAGAATTGGAAGTTTGATTTATATTGTAGTTGCTATTGTATAGAATTTTAAATATAAATTTAATTATAAATAATGTTTGAAAACACTACGTCTTTATTATCTCCCCCGAGTGGGGATCGAACACACAACAGTTGTGCTTATTATCAGATGCTGTGCTACTGTGCCATGACGACAACAATTAATTTATAAGTACATACATTGTTATAGCAAAATATTTTTGTAATCATCTGACACGATTTCAATCATAAAATTGACAAGGATCGCTTGAGGGTCAAATAATTACTAGTAATCGTATATTGACAGCTAAATCGAAATTCTGTCACCTGTACTAGGTATACGCACTTGCACCAAATGTCAATATCAGTCGGCTCTAAAATTACGTACTCGTTTAAGCAACTGTGTAATTATCACTCATATGTATTTTTATTTTAACCAAGCATTGACTGGCGTTATATCTTTGGCATAAATAAAAGAAATTACGGACTCGATGTGTCGTCTTCTCATACACTTTTATGAGTATGAGGTAGTTCTTTTGTCCTTGTCCTTGTTTCATGTATTTTTTTGGATCCGCAGTGCGCTTTGTGATGTGATGTATATTTGCATACACTCTTGAGTCCACGGTAGCTTTTTCAAATGTAACTGCATTGTCCGCCTAATGATATGATCGTAATTTACTGCATGTGGACCGCCTTGTAGGTTATCTTATATAAAGACAAAAAAGTGGCTCGTAATTGTTTACCATCTGCTCAAATGCCGTGAGCAAGCCATACGCCACAAAAAATCGTACTCAGACAATGAGGTTCGCACATTCGACTTATTTGAGGTGAGTGAACCTAAATAGATGATCATAGTCCATAGTTTTTGTTAGTATTTTGTCGATACAAAAAACTACTTAAATTGAAGGAATGAAGCACTGATACTGAGCACGTTTAATACAATTATTATGAAACAATATCTCATTTTCATTTTGAACATGTGGCAGACATCTCGTGGTCTTTAAATCTGAGCTTTTGTATTTCTTATAATAACCATCTACTTAGAAACCAATAAATTTCATATTTATTTCATGATACATATTTGAAGCTATAGTATTTCTTTTTATATGATTATGAAGTAAGATTAAATACAGATTAACAATTAAATATACTTTTTATATAGATAGATTAGATAAAAACTTATTTTAATTTTAATAAAGTTTTATTTCTACTTTGAAATATAATTTATTGAGTGATGTAAGTGAATAAGAAAAGAAAAACCATTTATATGGATTATAGTCGATATGTGTCATGAATTTAAATGAGTCGAGACAAAAACAAGATGTGTCTGGGGAGAAATAATAAGAGGCGTTCGACAGCAATCGTCTAGCAACCAACGTCCTTGAGTGCAGAAATCCTTGATGAGTACAATCAACCGCCACCGGATAGCCGCCTTCATTCAGGGCTGCCAATTAATGTTTTAACCTTTAAACGAGTTTACTAAGACACACTAACAGTGTAAATCGTTAATATAACAATGTCTGTTTTGCCTTGTAAACTACAAGTTACAACATATGTTTTTTTTTGTATAAGTAATATACATACTTCAACTTGTGTTTTTGTATAAGCCTAACGAATCATCTATAAGCGTATTTCATATAAATCTTTTTGAATATTTGGAAACTGATAAATAAAACCCTGTACTAATAATGTGTAGGTTAGTAAGTATAAATAAATCCTATAGGCAAAACTGAAAATAATTATCTATTAACAGCATGATTCGCAACAGTCGTTTTAATGCGAGTTATCTGTAAATATAAACCGGTGATTATGTGCATTGCGATAAGATTACATTATCTTGTACTTGTTCCAATCTGAATCTCGAACGGATAAACAGTAAACACCCGAATTTAAGTATCTACAATAGTATAGTGGTACCCACTGTACAAACAAACACATGTGTAGACTTATTTGTTGGTCTTTTAGGCTTCATATATAGAGAACGGGACGACTGAAATTATTGATGAGATTGTTCAGGAACTCTATCTTAAATAGATGAGAATCGCGAAATGAATTACATAATAACTATACGATGATGATATTCAGCAGCTATAACTGTTATCTGACAGTGGGTAGGTATTATATTACCAAAAATGGGTTCGAAAATATATCACGTATTATTTCAACTAAAATTGAATTTAATTTGACGCACGACCTGGTAACATATTGAATATAAATTCACTTAATAATCGTTACCAATTACGTGAGTGTACGGCCTCTCGCTGTAATATGAATATTTGCAGAAATAACGCAACAGCCCATGGATGCGTGCGATTGAGATCTTTTTGTGGCATGAAGGAAAATGAACTGTGTATATTTATCTTGATTGATCATTTGAATGTGAACTTCAGATGAGGTGACTTGCTATGAAATAGTCGTAATATTGAAACGATTGCTTTTCGGTATCCTCATTGAATTAAGAGATTTATCTGGATATTTATTTTTGGATTTTGGAGACTAGAAAAAGAAAACTTATTAAGAAGAAAAAAATGACGTTAATAATTAGTTTTTGTATCATCATTAGTCATCTTTTATGTTTGTGAAGATCATTAGAGCTTGAACAGAGACTCGATCACAGTATCGCATTGCATGCACAACAATGCGCGCACGCAAATATCACCGATCGGCCTTTCTCTTGCCCTTCCGCGCTATTTGATCTCTACGCCTGCGCCGACACTCGATTGTCTGTCGCAGTCAAGTTCACGGCCTACCTCGATCGGCAAATCTTTAGTTTTCTAAATATTAACATTATTTAATATGCTTAAAATAAAATTACTATTTATTAATGAATAACAAATATTTAGGTAAATTTTCTCTAATTTTTAATAATCTTTTCACAAACGTGTAAATGTTGTGTCGTGGCGAAATAAATGGTACTATCAAGCATGCGATACTGTTTTAAATTATACATTTATTTTATACTTATAACTATAAATGAAGCAGTATTTACTCTTTATATTATTTATAATTTAAAGTATCTAACCAGTATACCTACTAGTTGTTATAAAAAATAATTTATGATCAGCTTCTATGATCATTTAAACGTTCCAATATTGTTGTTCACGATATTTGGCTCGATGTCAATGACTCGGACAATCAACTTATTGCTTTTATTTTATCTATGATTATTCCAATATTTTTCTTACATGACATATTTAAAAAAAACATCCTATAATGGACTTTATTTAGATTTTAGACCATGTATAAAAACTATAATATATATACATAGTATAATTGCAATTCGGTATTGTGGCACGATATCGAATTCTGAAATTACGTATGTTCTTGCATAATAAACGTGTACATATATTTTATTTATATTGCTTTTCTTTACTAAATAAGTAAATTTACATAAATACATTTTGTATATTTAAACAGTATATCTACGAATTATTGTTAATTTTATATTTAAAATGTAATACTATTATAGTTAAGGAATTATTTAGATACATCATATCATAAAAAGTTGTTTTCGCCTGAGGTGCCTTTATAAACGGCCATCGAGCTATTTTATATTTTTTACTTCAAGTTTTATAGAATATTTTATCGATAACGGATATGACTTTTACACGCCTATTGTGTTTTTATAAATTATTTGGACGTATTTTTGGCTCAAATCGAGATTTAATGAATAAAGAAAAGCGTGTCGGGCTTAAACATATGAACTTTTCGTGCAGTTTTGTTGATGAGAGTATGCCTGAACAAAAACATTATGAAAGCTATTCAATAAATGTTTTGTGTTTGTTTGACTTGCTGTCAGATATAAATCTCCGTAGATCACGAGGTCGTTAATGTGATATTCGTGTCGGCGCCGTCTGAGTTAGGTTCAGGCAACCGTTATTCTATTGTACATTCAAATGAGGAATATTTCGTATAGATTTTATATTTATTTCTATAATTAACATTAATTACTTAGCATTCACGTTGACTTATATAATTTATAGTTTTTCCGTATTATACATGACATTCAATGGTGTTTATATAGGTATCTCTACTAGCTTATATCTGGTCTTTTACGTGGTCAAGTGTCTATAACTAATAATCGTGTATAACTAACACATGACACATTCTAAGCACTCCAGGTTACACTCACAAGATGAACGTGATGTAATATAAGAAATAATTTTTGCAATAAGAAATATTTTTGATAGTAGCGTGATCCTTATTAGTAGTTTCCTTTTTTAATTTCTTGCGTATGATTTATTCTTTAAACATTGTAAATACTTTTGTAATCAATTTTAAACAATATTTTATATGTATTCCATATTATTTCATGGGATCAACTTTTAATCCAATATGAAAGTCGGACGGGGCAAATAATTTTTTTTGTTTTAAATGTAGTTTGCGTTTTTAAGCTTATTTTATAATTTGATGTAAAACCAGCCCCTGTAGCTGTAGAGGTAACGTGGGCTACCCCACGGTTCAGGGTGTTTTGATATGCGAGCCGTGATAAGGCCGACCACACGACACATCACCCCTTGCATTGCGAGGGCTGCTTGCCCTTCCGCCTTATTGATTACTACTATATATCTACATAATGCTTAACAACTTTATATTAACTTATGTTATTTTTGGTTTACTGATATTTTTGAAACAAATAGTGGTACTTATGTACATTTTTTTCAATGTTATATTTATTGATAACATCGAGAGCAAAAATTTTAGAGTTTCTTCTTTATTTAGCTAATTTATGTTAAGTAGTTTTAATCTAATTAATTGGATTTGAAATTAAGTGCCTCGAAGCCATCACAGTTAAGTCGCGTTAGACAAGTCACATAATAGAAGCGTGCTGTAAATCCCTTTCATTGTGTTATCGAAAGTCGTGAGTTGTACAGTCATTCTGAAAGGCTAACCAAGAAAGGAAGTACAATTTTGCGTTTTAAGCACTATCATTCTATATGTTTATTGGCACATATACTAGTAGTTTTCAATAAATGTGCACGACTAGCGTGAATTTGCTGTGGAATACTAATAATTTCGGCCGTACGGGGCATTACAATATGCAAAAGGCCTTAAGTTCTGCTGATATTCAGGAAATATAAGCGATCGTTAGGCTTAATATGATGTTTTGTATAGACTATTACTAATGTAAAGGTGCAATATTGCAGCCAGCGCAATGTGCACTCTTGTGAAACTACTGTTAGTACTAGTTACGCTAAATCAATCTTGTCAAACGAATGACACCTCTCACTCTATATTATTATTGTTGAAATCGACTACAGTTTTAGATATATTAACTGTTATTATTTTTAATTAATAACAGTATTTCAATAAATTTTTGAATTATTAAAAACTACAATAACTATAATTAATTATAATATAAGCTTTATTTGATAATAATATAAGCTTCCGATTAAGACATTCCGTTTATCGCCCAATATTCGAAGCAATGCGTGTTGAGTAGCGGAACACAACGCCGCGCTTTGTCTTTTTACCAGAGCGAGGAAATAAAACTATCATCTCCCCCGAGTGGCCATCGAACCTATAACTATCGCGTTTACAGATATACGCTGTGCCGTTGTGCTACTAATTAATAATATTATAGTATTTATTGATGTAATTTCTATTTACGTTAACCTTTAAATTCTTGTTATAGTTTGCATCATCAGTGGCGGAGAATGGTGCGTGTGGGAGCAGCACATCGTCATCCACGTCATCGTCATCTTCTTCCTCTTCTTCGTCGTCATCGTCCTCGTCGGATTCAGACACTGCAGAAGTCGCTGGTGGCTCCACACATGCGTCCCCTGATGATTCTAGTGCACTTGCTGCTGCTTGTCAATTACAGGTACGTATTTTCTTATTGTTATATGTATGTATATATATATATATATATATATATATATATATATATATATATATATATATATATATATATATATATATATAACAATTAACTGAATGAAAAAAAAAATATATATAATATCAGTCTGCACAACTGCAACTCTATTACTGTATGAGGAAAAATTTATTTTTATCTATTTCTAAACACATTCACAAATAGCCGGTGACAATCAGAATAAAATCCGCAGGTCATCGACGATGCAGACCTTGCGGAACTATTTCCAGAACAAACATCGAGCGCGCCGGCGCAACAGCCCAATTTCTCAACCTTCCCAGTTCAGAATGGTTCGCCAGACGACGACAAATCTATCGCTGATAATGGTATGTCTCGTCTAGTTTAATCGAAATTATATATTTTTTTAAATAAGATCAGTTCATTCATATTGCTTATTTTTACAGGAGACGGATCAAGTAGTGAAATGGAGCTAACACCACAACTTGTAACAGCGGCGATACAAAGGGCGACACAAGATTCTTCTGGATCTGAAAATGAGTGTTCTAATTCTACTGCTGTACAGCAAAGCACGTCACATTATTCGTCACGATTATTGCAAGAATTTGTCGCGCGAACTCAGCAACTGAGTACCACAGTGCCGCTAAATACTATATATCCCACCCCTAATCCTTCAATACCATGTGGAATTCCACCAAACACAATGGAAGGTGTCGGGACTATTAGTGATTGTGTGCTCGGCCAAATAAATAATTTATCAGAAATAGCACCCATCGCGTCCAACTTTTTAAGCAACACTCAGCATTTAAGTCCGCAACAAACAGAAGAATTGTCTCAAATAAACAAAGATCTTGAAGAAATAACATCTGTGACGGATTCTGTCGGACTATCAATACCTAATCCGCCCAGCTTGGAGGATTGTGTCGATAATAACGATTTTATGCATTTAGATATAACATCAGGCGGTTCAGAGCTAGGCAGTGCTAGTGACCTCTTAAAAAGTTCGCCGTTAACTGTAATTAGTGCCGACACTAGCTCCGCTAACCAGATAGATTCTCAAAAACTAGACACAATCAGTACAAATTCTATTGAATCTCAAGAAGATGTTAAGAATGTAGTTGTTGAATCTAGACGAAAAAGAGGTCGACCTCGTAAAGTTAAGAAAGATGAATATGACACTAAAGGTGCTGAATCTCATAAACAATCTAAGTCCCGTGTTAATGTAATTAACGATTTTCATAATAACAACGACCCGCCTAATGTTTCGCCGGACTCTGGCATATTGTCTAATCATAATTCCCCAACACATTCTCCGTTACGGCGGCATGATATAGAAGATAGTCATAACAGGCATAGTCGAAAATCTATTCACAAAGAAAATACTATCGGCGAAAGAAAAAGTGCGCGCTCCAAATCTAAAACAAGAGCTAGAGCGCATAATATATCTGATTCAAGTGATTGTGATTTCCAAAAAAAGCGTATAGAAAATGAATTTAAACAAATTAAAACAGAAGCGCCCTCACCTATTCCCCTTAAACAAGAGCAAAATAAATTTGAGAAGACCAAGAAAAATGATCACAAACTAGATATTGCTGCATTAGATAGAATGCTTTATGCAACTGATAGAGTTTTATATCCACCAAGGAAAAAAGTTGGTCGAAAGCCTCAAAATAAAGCCAAAACAACAAAGTTGACATCAAAAACACTAAGAGATAAAAACCAATACGACTCGGCAGATAGTGATGACGATTCACTACCATCCAATAGATCTGTTTTATCTGGAGTTTACGCAAAAAGAAAGGAAGTGAACAGCAAACTTGCAAACTTACCAAAAACTAAAAATACTAAATCAATGAATAACTCTTGGAGAGATCATCAAAGTGAAAATGAAGCTGCTGCTGAAGATCCCCTAGACCCGACGTGGAAGGAAATCGACCTTAATCCAAAATACAAGGATATTCTTTCTGGTTACAAAAGCGATCACGAATTTAAACCTTATAAAAGTTGCAGTAGGCTAATAGAATCAGGCTATAAAAGTGACTATGGATGTAGATCAGGCTATAAAAGTGACTGTTATAGGTCAGGGTATAAAAGTGACCACAGATCTGGGTATAAAAGCGACAAGTCAGGCTATAAGACCGACTACAGTGTTAGGAGTATGCGGAGGCGAACAAGAAAATTAAAGAAAACCCGATCTGTTAGGAATCGATCGTATTACAAAAACCAAAAACATTTTGTATCTGATCAAGAAATTTTGCTTCTGTCTAATAAAACCTTTAGTAGCTTAACTTTAGGTCACAGTTCAAGTGACTCAGAATGTGAGACGTATTTACGCAAACCTAACGCTAGTCCGAAGTATATTAGTGTCTGCACAAAGTATCCCCTACCATCGAAATATAATTATGGATTCTCAAAGAATAATCAAAAACATATATTACGGCTCAATTCTTCGGATCCGTTTGCGCCCGGCCCGGTGTTCAGCGGCTTACAGAGACCAGTAACGACTTATAATATTTTTAAAGTAAGTCACAACAATAACAACACGTTATTGAAATCTCCGTCTAAAACTACGTATATTGGCAATACCTTGCCTTCTCTTAAGCCACTATTTACTCATAAATTTGGCATGTCGCCAATTTGTACCGCTACAAAATTGTCGAGCTCGAAGAAAGATGATAATTTAAGACATCTGTCAAGTACACTTTCGCCAAAGAATCGTAAACAACTTAAAAAGGATTCGCCAACTACAAAGAAAGAAAACTCTTCGAAACCGTTGCCTACTTGTTTTGAGAAGGCAAAAAATTCTTACATTCCTAACAAGTCCCTGGCCAGGAATGTATTTTTAAATTTCAAAAAACCAAATATTAAGCCTTCTTACCATATTAAAAAGCAAAGGAGAACAGTAGTTCTAGCACCACCTAAAATAAATTTAAAACCAACGGAGAGACCTTCTCGGATAACCATTAAAACTGAAAGCAAACATCATAGGCATAGAAGTAAAAGAAGGCATCGTTCAAGATCAGTTTCACGGTGTAGAGAATCTGTTACAAATCGCAGTTCGGTGGATTCAGTCGATCAAAAATTTACTCAAGACATGGATAGCTTAATATCTAACTTTATAAAACTATGTCAAATCGCACCTAAATTCATTAATAATATATCTCCAGTTCCACTAAAAGCAATAGAAAAAGAAAAATCTCCGACAGATCCAGCGCCTCCGAAAGTAATAAAAAGAGCATCTAAAAAGCGAAAAACATCGGATAACCAGGAAATTGCTACGCCTACTTCAAAGCGAAGGCACAAAAAACAGCTCACAGAATCTCAAAATAAAGGAGGTAAAGACACTAACGAACATAAGTTACCATTGAAAAAGAGACATTACCATATAAATTCTTCTACCAGCAATTCTCTAAGCTTAAGCTTAGTTTCGGCTGAATTTGATGAAAATTCTAAAACTGATGCTAGCTCTGATAAATTTTTATGTACTGAAACTGATTGTATGGGTGATGTACATAAAGATATTTCAGAAGAATTGTCTAAACAAAGAGGTGTTGAAAAAAACAAGAAAGGCAGCGATAATTCTAAAAACTCCACTTCTAATGGACAAGACAGCAAAGTTCAAAATGAAACTTCAGCAAGATTTAAAAATGCTGTTAATTCGTTAGAAACTGCAACAAAAGCCGAATCCTTTAATAAATCTGTTTCGGACAGTCCAATGACGAATAATAACATTGACGATGATTTGGCTATAGAAAAACCTACTGCAGAACAATCAGAGCTTTCTAAGAAAATCTATGAAACATCAGAAAAGCTTAAAGCGGTACATAAAATGGTTAACGATTTAGAAAAGAGTTTACCAAAATCAAAAGAAGGGAACGATAACAGAACAGAATCATCTAAAATTGAGCCAAGCAGAACTTTATCACCCAGATATGAGAGAAAGGCTTCACCAGTAAGAAATTCAGCTCCTATAGCAACACCGAAAAAACGCCACAGGCTAGAGGCAGATAAAGTTATATCACATTCGAGCTTAGATCAAGTTGTTCAGTCACTGTCTAAAAAGTTATCTGAAGACAAAATAATAAACAGTGGTGTTTCAAAAGACATAAATGAAAATACATCAAAAGAAGAAAGCAAAGAACGTGGCATATCCCCTGTATCAGCAGAACAGATGAATATTTCAAATAGTTCATCCGTTGATGCACTTAAAAGCATGTCAGCACGTTCTCTGTATAAAAGTTCCATCCCACCAGCACAAAAATCTGAAATAATGACCCGAAAGAAAAATAGATTAGAGGGTCTTACTAGCAATTTAGTATCCAAAATTAACCCAAGTGCAGCTACTAAAGTCTTAGATACGCTTCTTAATAATAATATTAGAAAATCTATCGAATCTCGAATTCTAGAAAAAGAAAAGAATAATGGTGATAGTGGAAGTAAGATATTTGATGATCGTATTAAAGGCAAAGAATCTCCACAAGTTAACACAAGAGCGAGCGTTATCAAGTCACCGGTGAGTAAAGGAAAGATCTTAGAAACAAAGAAGTCGAAAGTTACTGAGGCTGTAATTGAACAATGCATTGTTGTAAATGTAGATAAACCCACTGGTATTTTCGAGCCATCTATAGATTTAGAAGATCAAATTCCTAAATCATCTATTTGTGTAAACAATATTTTAGTAGAGAGCTCTAAAGGCAAGAATAGGTCAAAAAGTAATGATTCCAAGAATTCTAATGAATTGTTAGCACCCTTAGATACAGAGTCAGAAATACGTCTTGCTTTAATATCTGAAACGCCCGATTTAATTATCAGACCTAAAAGAGGTGAATCAATAGCAGCAGTTTTATCCGATAAAATTCAAGAAACAACCAGTGGACACAACTTGCGACAACCTAAAAGAAATCTTAACGAGAGTGATGATTCGAATGAAAAGAAAAAAAAGAAAACATCAAATAATTTAATTAGGGAAAGTAAGCTGGTACTTCCGACAAAAGTTGTTCTACCAAAACTGTCAACGGATAAGCTGTCAACATTAGAAAGTATCAAAAAACAAAATGGTTTTGTGAAGAATGGCGATTATGCTAGTGAACATAAGATCGTTGAAGTGTCTAAGAAAAGAACAAGACGACGTAAAGCTATAAATAGGACTGGTTTTCCTAGTATTAAAAGGAAGAAGAAGAAACTAGAACCTTCCAACATTTTAAATAATACTGCTTCTGGTAACATCACATCAGAGGACACAGATCATTCTGCATTTGAAAGAGTACCTAAAGATGGTGAGGCAATGAGTAGCTTTTTAGAGCGAACAACGAAGAAACCAGAATTGAAAATAGTCTTAAATAAAGATGAATTGCCAAAGCAAGGGCGATTGACTGTGGTCGCTCTTGAAAAACTACAGGGAAAAGATGTTCTGACAGACAATTCTAAAGATACCTCTGTAGAAAAGAGTGTCGCAGAAAAGAAAATTGGAAACGCTTCTATTTTACGAGCACCAGCTTTGCAACTCAAACAATCTAGAACTGATAAAGAATTAAAGAACCATATTAATAAATGGGAAGTTCTCAGTGAGACTGACAGTATTCCCTCCTTAACCAGCTCCCTAGGAAATGATCCTGAAGACAGTATTCCTCTAAGTTTATTAAACCTTAAAGCCAACAAAAATACCAGCCGCTTGGATAACTTAGAAAGATTGAAGAGGAAAACGAGGGCTATATCTCCTTCACATGAAATTGAAGAAATATTCTCAAAGCGAAAAATTTTAGAGAAGAGTACAAAAGTCGGCTTGAGGCCGAAATCAAGCCTAGCCATCTTATACCCTGGTGAACGGAGATTAACGAGAAGTTCTGATAATCCATCTGAAGAAAAGAATACCAGAAAAACATATAAGAAACATCCTTTAGATATGGTTGATAGGTCGACTAAACCAGAGAGCATAGCTACTAGGAGAAAATCGCGATCATGTACTATTAGTAAAAAAGTTCAAGAAATACATTCCAGTTCTCGAGAAAGTTCCATAGATACGGTAATAAGTCGGCGGCTAACATCGAAGTCTCGAGAACCATCTATAGATACTCTTCATGACCACGACGAAAATGATCCATTACCTCTTAATGAGAAAGAAATTGATTTCGAAAAGAGCATTGATGTGCTTTCGAAAAGCATAATTTGTAAGAAACGGGTTGCATCTTCACGTGACGAGAGTCCTGTTAATGGCACTGATACTCGTGAGAGGCCAACTGTATCAAAAAAGAATCCTCGATTGCGAAAGAAATTTTTGGTCGCTGGGCTTTTCTCTGATTATTACAAAGAAGAGTGAGTATACACCATAGTCAGTTTACTACTCACTTATTTATTTTACTACCCATTTATGAATTTTCGCTAGACAATTTTGAAATTAGTCCTTAGGCCTTAGTTATTCGTTAAGAATTATAATTTTAGTAATTTGAAAGGAATAATTTTCTAAAAAGTAATTTTAAAGAATCATTTTTGCAATAACTTTTATGTAAAGTTACAACTTTTTTCACTTTTATGGACGCAATGGATTAGTCGATTAGATAAATTATTTTTAAGTATTATTCAACAATAAGTAAATAAAATGAATTAAGAGATATGTTTACACTATATTTGATAATGATATAATTATTTATTTTTTAGTCCGAAGCCAGAGGGCAAGGGAAAGAACTTAGTGACACAAACGGAGTTTCCACCGGGCTTGTTATCGCCGCCGCCGTACTGCGAGCGTTGGGTGCGGCGGACTCCGCAGTACTTTACGCTGCCCTACGACATCTGGTGGGAGCAACATTACAACCAGCCAGTGCCGTCTTGGAACTACAAGAAGATACGCACAAGTGAGATATATACATATTGAAAATTTTTATCCAATGATTTATATAATAAACTGGTTGCCGCCAGCAACAGCAACGGTAACAACATTCACATTTGTATTATTCACTTTTGTATGTAGCATCTAAACTCTTAAGAGATCCTGAAATTTATATTATAGTTTTCATGTAATATATATATATATATATTATTTTTTTATATATGCTGATTTTAAATATTAAATTATTTCTTATTAAAAATAAAATAAAAATATACCCGTAAGGAAAGTGTTTTGATATATAATTTAGTACTTTAAATTATTATGTTAATGTCCGAATTATACAATTACACACGGAATTTTTAAAATCGTATGTTTTTCCAAATTGTACAAAAAAAGGTATCTATTAATTATATTTCGACTCAGCTTGTTGACGAGCTTTGATTCACAAGATAACACTCGACTTGATTGTCTGATTTATTAACGTTACTCGTTTGACTCCATTGTATCGCTAGATACTATAAAGTGAGCTCAAGCGTTGCTATCTCCATATCACTGCGTTTTTATGCAATCGTTGCCATAGTACTTGTTTGCATGACATAATTTATTTTAATTGTCTTATAATGTTTTGGTACAATATAAAATTAAATTAAAGTGTGGCGTTCAGTTCACTGGACACGCTGTGTCTCGAATTAATGCGGATAACGGAGTGATACTAGGTTCTGTCTGCCCATCCTGGATACGACGGAATCAACATACGGAATACTACTGAAAAAAAAAACCAAGCGTGTTGTAGTGTTTCATTTATTTACCCTTTTGTGAAGTGAATTGCTAATTAAAATGAAAGGTGTGGTGTGATCTAATGATGAATAATTTACATGTGCTTTTTAAATATTAATTGGGTAAAACACCTGACCTCCTTACAAAATATTTAACAAACATTATCCGTTTGTAATTTATTTCGGTATTTGAGTGATAGTTTGCTTCGAATGATATTTCAAATTTGCACGCGCTTGAAACGTGTATAACGTTGTATTATTATTATGTAAGCATAATATATGTGCATAATATTAATGTTTAAAATTTAATATTATTAAATCCGATCACAGATAATAGATTTCCTAATAGATAATAGATTGCCTATTCCTTAAATCAAACTATTTTAATACATCAATCTATGTAACTTTTTTTATGGATATATTTTTGTTGAAAATATTATTTAAAAATCCATTTTATATAAGCCGTCGCTTTGAACCCTATACCAGTCCAAAGTTGTATGTATGTAGACCACGTGGCACAGCCCGGTTATAATGGTTTATGGTGATAAAAAGATTATAAGACAGATACTAACTGTCTACCTAAGACGGCAGATCCAAGAAATGGATTCAAAAATTTATTTTTGAGAATATTTTATTAAATTTCGTTTACATTTTAGATATATTGCGTAGTAAGCTCTTATTTCTTTCGTTTCTCCACTCTGGTAAGACATTGCAGTGTCGGGTAAAGCTTACGCTGTGACATACACGATAAAGCGCGAAGCCGAAAAAATCTTATATATAAAATTTCCAGATGTATATTACGACGTGAAACCATCAGCTGAGGAGTGTGAGAGCGTGGCTTGCAACTGCGCGGCGTCCTCCGGCTGTAACGAGGACTGTATCAACAGGCTCGTATTCTCGGAGTGTTCTCCTCAGCTTTGTCCTTGCGGGTAAGTTGGATTGAAACGATTTTGTTTTATTCAATCATGTTACTTATGACTATGCCTCTTTTGGTAACGATCTGTTTAGTGTATTGTCTCTAACAACCTGTAGCTTATTAAAATCATCATTCATCAATGTATTTAATACTTAATTTAATTTAAAATTATTATAAAACGCTGGTGCATATTTCAAATATTTTAAGTAAAAGATCAGATGACACCGTAGTTTGCCCTCATTCAGTTCGTCCTTTTGCTGAAAGGCGGTATGAATGTCAATCACCGTTCTTATACAGCAAAATTATTAAACAGTTAAACTTTTACCTATGACATAACACGCATATAATATTACTTTAGATAATTTGTAGAAAAGGCTCACATTTGAGGAAGTTGATAAACTTTGATGTAGAATTAATTAATTTTGTCTTAAATTATCACACACTCACATACACTGACACACATAACTAGATAAAATTCGATTTGGAAGCTGCGAGATATTCCCAACACAGGTGTCTTCTGGCGACTTAATAGGGAGTCCAAGTGCAAACAATCTGTGTGTGACTTATTGAAAAAAAGATAATATTAATTTTTTTATTTAAATATTAATTTATTTCAACAAAAATCCTCAAGCGTTGTTATTTAAGTTATACCGAATTCAAATAGTATAAGATACAAATGAGATAATTATACATATAAAGAAAGAAAAAAATATAAAAAAAATATATAAACAAAAATAGAAACTGTTGAAATATTAACAAGCCAATACGAAATAATAAAGTCAAAACATTTTTCAACACAAACAATATTTATCCAACAGTGATAAATGTAAGAACCAGCGTATCCAACGTCATGAATGGGCATCTGGCCTCGAAAAATTCATGACGGAAAACAAAGGCTGGGGTGTCCGTACCAAGCACAAGATCAAGTCTGGTGATTTCATACTCGAATACGTCGGTGAAGTCGTCTCTGATAAAGAGTTTAAGGTGAGTTTATACTAATATTTAATTGTACTGATGGTATTTAACATTATTTTAAATTA
The DNA here is from genome assembly GCA_037127375.1 of Dione juno. Classification (NCBI taxonomy): domain Eukaryota; kingdom Metazoa; phylum Arthropoda; class Insecta; order Lepidoptera; family Nymphalidae; genus Dione; species Dione juno. The sequence goes on from JAXRJS010000068.1 coordinate 3,387,584, forward strand.
TGCTAAGTTAATTTTTTATATATTACTATTATTTGTGATGGATTCAGTTTGATGTTCGCTTAGTCAGTCTATATTATGTAGTTTTAATTGGAAAGTTCTCGTGGTTGGTTATAAGTGGACCATGATTTTTCTTTCATATATCATATATTCGGGAATGTATATGTACGTTTATTTATTTACCTTTTGTAATTCCATACAATACAGTAACAATTATTACACAAACAGTAAGTATTTAAATTTGTATACAAATAATAATAAAGATTTCTTTTTTAAGTAGGTACATAGCCGAGGTCGTCAGATAAGTAGGTACATTCAAAGTAGGAATGCCATTATTTGCATTAGATACGCTATCTTATCTTGAAACATAATTTAACTTGTAAAACCGACTATCGCTTTTAAGTAATTAACGTTAATTGAATTCAAGGTCATATTTTTCATATATTTCTCTTCGTCTAGCGCCCATAACTTTAGATTGGAGCATATGTAGAGTATATAGCGTAAATAAAATAGCTTAATAACCTTGTAATAGCCGTCGACGTCAATTTGGGAAATATTCTTGTATACTGTAACAAATATTTGTATGATAATAAATAAATTGAAACTTATATATACAATAAACCTTTTTTTTGTCTCGTTTATCTTTATTGCGTGGTTGAGGACGTTTTTGTGTATAATTTAAATTGTATGTAGTATGTACCTACATTGTCTACGGTTGCTCATCTATGACGAATTTAATAGACACAAAAAATCCCCTACGTGCACTTTATATGTATACGCCAAGTTTTCGGTACCGCGTGGTGTTTGGAGCAGAGTAAAGTAGTAAATACCAATCAGATTGTATAATATTATACAATTTAATTATTATTTTTACTAAAATGCCTATGTCTCAAATACTGGTGTAACCAACTATTCTGGGGTTATAGATTTTATAAAAAAAGTATAACTAACGAATTTACACATACAAAAATGTTGAAATTTCTAAAGTATTTACTTAATATTTGTATTATGTATTATAAATACATATTATCATTTTTTACTATACAATGTGTAAAGATAAAAAAAATTATACAGTAATCATTATTTTCAAACATAATTGTAACAACATTATTTATATAATTATTTAAATTACATTATTTACACGATTTGTAAATAAGCGTATTTTAATATTACATTTTAAGAAAATATTCATATATTTTATTACATAATTTTGGTCTTTTAACACGTTTCTATCTCAGTTGCAATATTTTTGACTTAACACCAAGTGTATGTTCAAAACTGCCATAATTTTATATAATAAGTTAAAACTATTTAATTTATACCTATTTATCTACTTATTTTTAAGATATATATATATATATATATATATATGTATATATATGTATATATATATATATATATATATATATATATATATATATATATATATATATATATATATATATAATAACAAAATGCTGAAGACTGTGTTTGCTTGAACGCGTTAATCTCAGGAACTATATCAGTAAATTTATTGTGTGACTCTTCTTAATAATCTTATCGTATAATGATGTCAGCACATGCCATTTTGATCATTTTAGCTGAAACTGGTCTCACTAAAATATTTATGGCGTTAATTTATCTACGTTGCTTTGATTTAATCTTGTTAATATTTCTGATATCATTTTATGCTAAAGTAAGCCATTACGTTAAGTTTTTATAGATTTTTTTTTAATATTCAGAATATACTTATAAGTTTTTTTTTATAAATTCATAGAGCGTTTAATCTTACAAAAATACTGAAACTTAATATGAATCATTCGATTAAGAAGTCTTATGTCTTATAAATTATTAAGCTGGGAAGTGTTTTAGGTTATGTTATTATTTGAATTACACAATAAAGAAATTTTCACTATAATTGATTTATATTATATTTTTTACTTACTAGTCAAAAGAAGTTTTTATCTATTCGCTCTCCATTAACAATACAATGTATTTGTGTTGTGTATTTGTCTCTGTATATGTAGCAACGCATTTTTAAGCCAATTTTTTTCTAAAACTTTGATTATCAAGTGGTTCAAAATATTTTCGCCTAGGGCTGATTACTCGATTCCTATGAGGTCGTACGAGGTCGGTCTACGTAATACGTCATAAATATTCGTTGAAGTTGTCTCTTAAAAATTCTATTGAATACATGTTACATTTTTTTTACACTTTCGACTGCTATCTGCGCAAAACACGCAATAATTAAAACTAAAACTATTGATCCCGCCACTTGAAACTTTCACTTTCAGATAAGTACCAGCCACTTGAATCGACTTATACCTTAAGTTACTCATTATCTGCTAGATATTTCTATCTGAGACCTATAAACGCAAAGTTCTCATTTAGTTGCCAAATAAGGTGAGCATTATTATATAGCTGTCCAGTTTGTTTGATTTGGCGTGCTAGTCTCGGGGATATACTGGTTCGAATACAGTTCGAGTTCATAATCATATCATTCTGGCGAGGCCGTAGGTAGAAATCTAGAATATTATAAGTGTGATTCGATTAATTTATCTATACATATAAAAACAGGAACGTATGGCAACCCGCTACGCTCGCGACACGCACCACTACTGCCTGCACCTAGACGGCGGCCTCGTCATAGACGGACACCGTATGGGCGGCGACGGCCGCTTCGTCAACCATTCGTGTCGGCCCAATTGTGAAATGCAGAAGTGGACTTCTAATGGTAAGTGTCAAATCGTGTAAAGAGCGTCTTAACTGTAAAATAGTAATGTTTGTACGTGCATACATCTTCGGAACTAATGGACATATTTGAGTGCTACTTTATATTTGAGTGATATTTTTAAAACTAACACCTGAAGTATCAATATAATAGATCAGCTAAACCTTAACAAATAAGTACATGGTACTGTTAGAAACCAGCTCAAATATAAAGAATACAGAACTGGCTCCTTAGCAATAGTTGCTTAGCGTAAAAAGCATTTACCGATAGCATAAAAAGTCAAAGACCACGAAGTGATGGTCGCCAACTAGTGTTTCATATAGTTATCTGATAAAGAGTTGTATAAAATATTCGTATTATGTAACAATGATACAAATGTTGTATATTTTTTATAATTAATTATTACCAAAATAAACAATTTCAATTTTTTTTTAGTAAAATTAATCAGCTTAATACTATAGAGCTAGTTACTTATGATGTCACAAGTTGCCAATAAGTTCCTTATCTTTTTTTGTAATGAAACATATGTAAAAATTGAATTATTTATGAAATATTAGAAGCAATATAACAATGAATATTTTTCATATGCACAGGCACATTCAGAATGGCATTATTCGCTCTGTGCGATATTGATCCTGATGAGGAGTTAACTTACGATTACAATTTCTCCTTATTTAACCCAGCTGTTGGGCAGGTACGTAACCACTTATTGTATTGTAATTATTAAAACATAGTTTTCTTAAAATGAATGGTACAAGTTAATAATAATTCCTTAAGCAAATTATAATCATCCAATTTCCAGCCATGCAAGTGTGATTCAGAAGACTGTCGAGGCGTGATCGGAGGCAAGAGTCAGAGAATAACTAAACAGCCTGTGAAAACTCAATCTCGAACTCCTTCCAATGCCTCCAACCAATCTAACAGCTCCAACGGAAATCAACCACGAGTGGGTCGTCCAAGGAAAGCAGTTAAATGTAATAAGAAATCTGAACAACAGAATGTATCTGCTTGCGATATAAAGAATATGACGATACTGAAGTACCAGCAGCATTTGAACAAGTTGTGGCAGGAGCCGCAAATGAAGCCTCTCACAGCGAAGGAGCGGACTCTAGTCAAAGAACGACATTGTTTCTTGTTTAGAAATTTGGAAAATGTGGGTGATGGTTTTATTTTCTTGAATAATACTCATATGATAATTATTATATATTTAAATTTTATTCTCGTCTAAATATGACTTGAGAGGAAATATATATAGGGAGAAATTTCTTTACATAATTAAGCATATTAATTATTTAAACATATAGAAAAATATTGTTTCTTCGTCATATATTGTATATAATTTCGTGTTAAACTTTAAGTAACAAGTAAGAAAACAGAAGAAAATGACCATTTACATAATTATTCCAGGTGCGTCGCATCCGCGAGCGTCTCTCCCTTCCGATACCGCCGTCGCCCCCTGCAGCAGAAGCGGCGCCCGCTCCCTCCACCCCCTCCCCCGCCAACCCCCCGACACCGAGCAGCCCGATGATAACCAACGTGAACCCCCTAACCCTCCCCGACACCATGAACCCCACCGTGTTCCTGAAGAGGTTGCAGACACTACGAGCGTCGAAGGAGGAAAGCGTGAAGGAACTGACGCGGCTGGAAGATGATCCCACGCTTGATATGAAAACGCGGATAGGGAAGATATTGAAAGCGCTTTATAATACTGTTGTGGCTGCTAAAGGTAGATTTTTGACAATTTTCAATTATAATATGTTTTGAATATTGTTATTAGTGTTCATTATTTTGTTATTACAATGTTATTTGAAAAAGATTTTTTCTTGTTCGAAATAATTAAATAATTATGTCCATCCAGGGCAGAGGGTTCTAGTTCCGCTACGTACATTTTCTTTTAATAAATTTTCTAAAATATTCTCTTCTAAACAAATTTATTTAAATGTTTAGTAGCAATTTGCACTGTCACATTTATCTATTAGGCATTAGGTATATTACTACTAATAAGTTTCTGATTAAAACTCCGCTAAGTATATAGTTTTTATAAGAAACTAGCGTTACGGTTTTGCCATCCTCAAAAAATAGACTATTCAACATAAAACGCACATTTCAATGCGAATAAATACACTCTTTAACTTTCTAATATTATATTTAGAAATATAGATTTACTAAAGTAACAATGCTATTGAATCTATTAAAGATGATGAGGATAAACCAATCTGCTCGCCTCTGATGAAACTTAAGCCTGCATCCAAATCCGACGTCCTGCCGTTAGATCTGAGCACTATACAAAGTAATATAGAAACTGACCAATATGAAAATGTGGCTCAGTTTGATAGCGATATGAATACAATTTTCTCAAGCATTATCCGGGAACACGGTAAAGTTACAGCCTTGGGGGCAGCGGCTACACATTTGAGAAAGGTAATTTGTATTTTACTTTTAATTTAGCTTTAACTAGTATTATTTTAAGTATGTTAAATATATATATATATAAATATATATATATATATATATATATATATATATATATATATATATAATATATATATATATATATATATATATATATATATATATATATATATATATATATATATATTTATTTATTTGTTTTAGATTTACAACTCAATGAAGTCGGACTTCGCTGAACATTTGACAAAAATACTTGGATCGCAAGACGCCTTACCGGCTGGGTTCGTTCAAAAATCAAAGCCAGGTGAGTGAATCATTTAATAATTAACATGAAAGTAATAATACCTACATATATGGTAATCCATATATGTAGGTATTATCACTTTCAAATGTTAATTTTAAAAATTACATTGCGAAAACGAACTCGCTTACTTTTCTCCCCGAAATTTGTCAACAAAACTCTTTCTTAATCACTATAATAATCTAATAATCTTAATAATAAGTTTCAACGTCCACAGAGGAGGTGATCCTGTGCATATGCGGCCTGCACATCGAGGAGGGGCTGATGGTGCAGTGCGGGCGCTGCGGCGTGTGGCAGCACGCGCGCTGCGTGCGCCTCGCCGACGCCAAGCGGCAGCACCACTGTCACTTCTGTAGTCCTAAGCCGGTTAGTGTACGAAAGCCATATACTCCATTTTGTACCACTTACAAAACATACAAAAGAACAAGAATAACACACAAAAAATAATAAAAAAATAAATTGCATTAAGGTAGCCGGATTCGACTCCGCGGCTCTTGAATTATTGAATTGAAGTACTAATGACTTCATTGGTTAGAGCGCTTGGACAGTGTACGAGCGGTGCACGTTAGTCCCGCTACGTTCAAATCGTTTCTTAATGTGTAAATATTGCGATTGCAGTTAGTGCATTCTGTGTATTTTTTTTACAGCATACCATATACCATTGATTCCATAGCATTCCATTCAGTTCCAATATTTTAACAATTCATAACAAAACTCTTCAAATTTTTGTTTCTTTTTTAAAACTTTAAATAAATAAATATTTTGCCTTTCTGTAGGTCGATCGTGAAATACCTCTCGATGAATACACAGAGGAGGGTCATCAGTTCTACCTGTCACTAATGCGTGGTGACCTGCAAGTGCGGCAAGGGGACACCGTGTATGTGTTACGTGACATACCCATCGATGGCAAGCATCCGGACGTTAGTCAAAATGGTGATAAGAATGATTCGCCAAAAACTAAACGACAGGATAGAAAGAAATTAAAGATTGCTAAAGGAAAGGATAAGGCCGAAGAGACAGTTTCCAGTAAAGTAAGTTAAATGTGATACAATAATTTCAGTGCTTTTTTACGATTTTTATAAATTATTTATTTATACTGATAACACTACAGCTACTTAACAATTATGTGTTTTTTTTATAAAAGTTGTTAATGTAAACTAATGTCTTGAATAATGTATGTATAAGCTCTTCTGTGTTTTTTTAAGAAGTAAGCAGTAAGGGAATCATAATATCCGCTCTACTCCCACATTTAATATTAAGTACTAAAGTATGGAAACTAATCATATCTCTTATATTTTTAAGATGCCGATATTCGGCCGATCTGAGACATCTTTAGAAGTTGTAATGATTTTTAAAGTGTTAAGACACTTAGGATAGGAAAAATACTCATGGAAACCATTAAAATATTTATTGAAATTGCATTCTCTCTTGCCAAATGATTGTTCTTTCCAATAATCTTTGTGTAGCGGAAACATATTAAGTTATTTAAAACATATAACAATTTCAACGCAGTGTGAGGAAGAATGCATGGTTTAGTGGTCAGAGCGCTTGGACGGTTTACATGAGGCGCGGTTTTAAATCCCGCTACGTTAAAATTTTTATACTTTTTCTTTAAGTATCTTTAAGATGCCGGTTCTAAAAAAATTTAAAATGTTGATATTCTGACAGGAAGGCGAAGTCCGTAAGCACACATATCAAACAATAGGCGAGGTGCCCGTCTCCGAACTAGACATATTCCGAGTAGAGCGTCTGTGGAAGCACAAGGACACGCAGGAGCGGTACGTGTACGGACACCACTACCTGCGGCCGCATGAAACCTTCCACGAGCCTACCAGGAAGTGAGTATATTTATTTATTTAAGCTCATTTGTTTAAAAGCATCATATTTTTTGTCATACTTCAATCCTTTTACATTTTATCAATGATATCAGATGTATATAAAAATAAAGTACTATAAATAGGCGTATTGTAATTTGTATTTGTGGCTGATTTAAATATTAGTATGTACTTGCTTTATATATGACCATGTTTTTATACATGTAATAAACTTAATAATACTTTTCAGGTTCTTCCATAATGAAGTAATGCGAGTTCCCTTGTATGAGGCAGTGCCAATAGAGCTTGTCATGTCACAATGTTGGGTCATGGACTTGAATACATATTGCAAGGTTTGCTCACTGTATTATATTTAGAATCAATCATCATATCAAGAATTTTACTTTCTAAAGAGCTGTTACAGCTTCACTGATAGTATTGCGTTATTTACTCTCTCATTTGTAAGGTTTCTAACAAATTAATTATTATAAACAATTGACTTATATAAGTATGACTTGCTCTCCAGGGTCGTCCTGTAGGAGCCTCCGAGGAGCACGTGTACATATGCGAGCTGCGCGTGGACCGCTCGGCGCGTCTCTTCACGCGCGTGTCGCGCCCCAAGTACCCGCTGTGTACTAAACCATATGCATTCGATCATTTCCCGACACGATTGAAACTTACACGTACTTATGCTGTGAGTGATTCATTTTATTTGTCTTTAGCTAGAGATATTTTTTTGTGAAGATGTTCTATTTTTCATTGAACTGTTTGGAAAACGGCAAAACTTTATGCCACCGCCGCCGCGTTTGATACTCACTAAAAGCACCAAAACAATTTTTTCGGGAAAATGATGTGACAGTTTTTGAAATATTAACAATAGTAAGTATATAGTAAATCAAGCCTTGATTTACTATATTGCTTGGCTTGATAGATGTGACTAGTTTTTGTATTGAACTGTTCTTACAAGAATATTGATTAATTTTATTGAGAATATTGAAAAATTTTACATATATCTTGCATATAATAAACAAAAAATGTTGAATTCCAGCCTCATGAGGTGTCACCGGAATATTTGAAAGGCAGAGCAGCAAAGAGTGCTGCGCCTGCGGACAAAGCTAAGACTACTCAAGAGGCAAAAAAGAAAGCTTCACCATCATTGTCAAATGTTGCCCCTAAGGTAATTAATAATACATTCTTGCATTTAATAGACAACAAATGTTAAGTAACATTTTACAATTAAATTTAATGTTATAATTAGGCGCTGTCACCGGCCGCACGTCGCGAACAACAAAAAGAACGCGTCAACAATATCGCCAGGCGTCTCCTGTCGCGCGGTGGCCAGCGCGGCGCCGTGGACGCCTCCTACCTGCTGGCGCCGCGCGCGCCCCGGCCTCCCCGCCCACACCGTGCGCACCGCGCGCAGCGCCGCCACCGTGCGCGCCCCTCCTGACCTCGTGCGTGCTCCACCTGCCCCCCGCGCCCCGGCCGCCCCGCCCGCACCGTGCGCTCCGCCCCCGCGCGCGCCACTCCGGACCCTGTGCGTGCTCCACCTGCCCCGCGCGCCCCGGCCTCCCCGCCCGCACCGTCCGCACCGCGCGTGTAGTTGGTAATTGTATTGTATCTAAAATAATCTTCGTCAGAGGTGTGCTGTAAATTAGTCATCAGAGAGTCACATGATTGCTAAAAATGTAATGTTTTTTCTGATGTTAATAATGGTAATTGTAATTTTTGCAAGTCGTTTTTATCGATTTATATCAAACATTGTGGACACAAAGTAAGCGTAACGCACTAAATTGTGCACTTGTTAGACTGATGGTGTATCTCTGTATAATATTTGAATGCTAAGAAGTAATTTCGTCTTCAATTATATTTATATATAGTATTGCATATAATGCATATTGAATGGTAAGGACATGTATTTAACTCTAGTTAGAGTAATGTATTAGCTTAATTAAATAAGTCTTCGTATATTACAAATTATAATTATATATTATAATTTTTGATTTACTTATTATTATAAAAAAAATGTATGTCAGGGTACTGGAATAGATAGGATTTTTGGTGAGGGCTTAGGTTAGCGATGTTAACGAATGGATATGGGCATACTCTTAAATAAATTATATTATATTCTCTTGATTCTTTTATAAATACTCAAAAGTAATCAATGTTGCATGATAAATGATTTATTTGTCTATGTATAAGCTAGTTTGTTATTGCAGAAGTCGCTGGCGGCGTTTGTAATGTAATTATAACATTCCCAGATGAAAAGTATGCGACAATAATAAAAGATCGGGTGAATGCTGCATTTGAGGTTACATCAAATCGAATCTCGTAGCTTTTGTACACACACATATATATATATATATATATATATATATATATATATATATATATATATATATATATATATATATATATATATATATATATATATATATATATATATATATATATATATATATATATATATATATATATATAAATATATATATATAAATATAAATATATAAATATATATATATATATATACATATATACATATATATATATAAATATATAAATATATAAATATATATATATACATATATATATATATATATATATATATATATATATATATATATATATATATATATATATATATATATATATATATATATATATATTCCCCTTATAAATAATATTTTTGTAATATTATTAAGACCCATATATATTTCATATACATTATTTTTAGTTTTAAGTTTACTTTATTAATTTATTGTCGCTCGTTTAACATTTCTTATATGATTTCTTTTTACTTGTAATGAAATTACAAACGTAATCTCATTGTTTAAGTATTTAGTGTTTCTCCCACAGTTTTGTGTGCTTATGTGTTTAATTATAAATATATTTTTATATAGGCTAATATTGTTATTTTATAGTGATGATGATGATATAAATCTAAAATTAGAATAATGAAATTACTATGTAACGACCACTGGTGCGAACTGATGTTGAGCGTTGAAAGTTTTTATAGCGGTTAGATACAGTCAAGTTGTTAAGAGGTTGTTAAAGTAATATTAGTGGTAATCATTATTTTTCATCTTTAATAGAATATTTCTATGATTATTTTTGTCTCTGGTCATTTATATTACAGTGTTAGCTGATGTGTGCTAAAATCTCTCTACGTTTTCGACGTGTTTAATTTTAAGTTGTGAATTTGATGGTGTATGGTTGTTTAGTTTTATATGAAATATAATATATTGTTTAATACTTGTAATAATGCTGTGCTGTTTGCAAGTTTGGTTTCGCCTTGCTGATGTGATTTGCAGAACAAATTGTTTTTGTTTCTAATTTATTTGTAAAGTACAGTTAGTTTTTTTTAATATTTCTTGATTATTTTGATAAGGATTTTTTTCATTAGATGGATTTGTATGTACAGATTTTAAATGTATTCTTTTAATAATCATTGTCTGTACAAAAATCATAAATATTTTTTAAGTCTAAAGTTTCAAAAAAACTTTGAAATTGAGCACAATATTTTTTCAATCCTATTACGTCGTCTTGAGTTTTTGGACTTACATTCTTAAACTGACTGACAAATGTGGAGCTAAGTACATTAGAAGTTGATCCCAAAATGTAGTACAAAATTCCACCGATATGTCGAATATAATTTTATCCTGTTGTATGAGTGAAAAATATTAGCTAAATAAAAAATAAAGATGATAAATTAATTATAAATATATTAAATAATCTTTTCGAAATGCATAGTAGATCCGTTTAGAGAGTCATAGTTAATGTTGTTGATTTATTATAAAGTATTACATATTACGAGAAGTTTTAAGTATTCTATGTTCACATATTTTGCTTGCACAAACTGCACTTAATTGCTATGTAGTTACTACTTTAAAACACAATTATTGAACACCGAAATGTATGTCATTATGAAACGATTAAAAGTAATCGCATATAATTCGAGTTTATTCCTTCGAAATAATATAAATAGTTTTGTTATATCACAATTCCATTTATGTACTTAATTAGTGATGAAATAGCAATAGATTATTGTAATAGTTAGGTTTAGACAATACCCATTGCTTTTTTCTGTGTGTCTATAAATGTTGTTAACGTAGCATCTGAATCGTAATTTTGGGATCAAAATTATATCATATATTTAACATTGGCTGAAGAAAAATAAATAACAGTCCAATCCACTTGAATAATAGATGACCATTTTAATCATTTATTGCAAAAAAGTACGCAAGTACATACAATAAAAACGACAAATGTCAAAAAAATCTGTTTATATTTATTTTTTTTATATTTTTATCATATTTATATTTATGTAACTTATTTTGATATTCTCAATTGACGTGGTGTTATGTTCAAGTGGATGTAGACTGGTGCATTATGTAGTCCATCTGTTATGATAACTTTATTATATTGAGCAGCTTTACTATTTATATGTAGGGTTTTGTTTTAAGATGCCATTTGTTGTAACTTATGTTTTAATATTAAATTAAAATGGAATCAAATTGGTATTTTATTTCACTGTCCTGCTTTTTTTGTTCTGATGACGTTTTTATACGTTATTCCCGCGTAGCCTGCCTGCCTCAAGCAGACGGAAGCTAGTGTTAAGACACTGTTCACCACTTTTCGCTCAATTTTCGATACATTGCGTGAGTACCGGAACTAAACGTGAAGTACAATAGGTGGTTTTATGTTTAATCAGTGATTTCTTCCAGACAACCCTTGAGATGTAAAAAAAAATCAAAAGTGACTGAATTAAATTTACATATGTGGCGGCCCTGGGCCATCGGCAATAACGTGGAACCCCTTATTTTCTGAACAAAAAGAATAATTTTAAATTCAAAATATTTATTTATTACTAAAGTATTTCATTATGTATGTATTTATGTATTTTTGTATTTTGAGTGCAGCAAAACGCTCCAGTTTCGTAATTGTCATTATCGGCTCTTGTAACGATTCCAATGCTTGCACTGCATTCAAGAGTATTTTTTGCTGTGCTGCGTTGTATCGCTCCAATATATCGTTCTAAAAATTGCAAATAAACTATTTTTAAGGCCACTCACTTTAAGAAATCTTCACGCTGTATCCTGCACGTAGCAGGGCAGGCAGAGGAAACCGTAGGTAGAAGGAACTTGGTGTTAAGAAACCCCGTTTTCCGCCTTCTGAGCCATTTCATGTTGAGTGGCGGAACTCAACGTCGCGCTTTTGCCTTGTTACCAGAGCGAAGAAAATGAAAATAATTCACTCTCGCCGAATGGCCATCGATCCCACAAACCGTCGCGTTTACAGGCAGATGCTATGCCTCTGCACCACGAGGATCTTCGTGGACCGTAGTAGCATTTGATATTGCTTGACCAGTATGGCCGCAATTTCATAAAAAGAAAAGGAAACGTTATTTTAATCCTTTAGTATATCAAAAAATTATAGTAAGCTCGTTGACTCATCAGGAGTGTTGCCATTTCTCGGTGATAAAATAATTTCATTGTCTCAATCTAAAGTTCTGAGATTTAATCGTATGAAGGATAATTTTAAGAATCATTCGCCAATACCCAATTTGTTGTGTACTCAAGTTGTGCCTCTTGTATTGGCAGCTCTTGATCGATATATCCTGCAAATTTTCCGTTGCACTAAGCTCATTGCTGATTCCAAAAAAGTCTTCGTACTTTCATATTGGGTAAGAAGCCTTCTCCAGTGAGTAAACATATTCGTAATACATTTTCAAACAAACTTTATATGAATTTCTGACTTATCTTGGGAAACTAGTATGTTATACAGTAAAATAATAAAATAAAAGTAAAATAAAATATAGTAAAATAATAAAATTTAAATAATATGGGATCTTTTTGACTTTAATGCAATAAATGACGGTATACAAAGTATACAAAAATGAACTATATTTTTACATCATATCAATCATGCGTAATACTTACATACGGACTTTCATATACGAGTATATGTTTTCATATACACATATATATAAAATCATACATACATAAATTAATGCATAGGCTATAAGCATTGGCGTTTATAGGAGGGGGAATGGAATATATGTTTTATTAAAAATGTAAATTTTTCTTGAAAAAATCTTGTCACTCATTTGTTAATACATACAGCAAAGTTCTTACACTTCTCACGTAAACTAATATTGACTTGAAAAAAAAAGAAAAACTTCTTAAACGTCACATTAGGTACAACCTATGTTTTTGATAATGAACATTCTGGGATGGGCACCAGACGATTATGTGGTGGGCATCCCACCATTGAGAATGGGAACTTAGGAAAGTAAATCTTTCTTTGATGTACCTATGAATGAGTTAAAGGCAGAATGAAGTATACGAGGATGAGGGCATGATTATTGTATCAATGGTTCGTGGTCAACCATTTAAGTCGAAGGTCAAAAATAAATCTTACGATCAGGTGTTAGAGACGCTGTATCCCACACATTACAGGGTAGGCAGAGAAAACTTTAGGTTCAAAGGAGCTAGTCTTAAGACAAGGCTAATTTCCGCCTTACGAGGCATTGCATGTAGAGTGATGGAACTCAACGCCACGCTTTTGCCTTGTTGCCAGAGAGAGAAAAAGGAAAAATTTCATCCTTCCCGACTGGGAATCTAACTTACAAACCGTTCTGTGTCACGCCGGTCCTCAAATCTTTTATCTACAAAGATAAATAAGTAACTCGTAATTTTATGCGCCTTCTCTGAGACACAACCACGACAATTCATAACATGTCATGTTATGTGCATAAAAATTGCGAGAGAAAAATGCTTTTACTATACGGATTACATCTTTATATTTCTGGAAGTGTTCAACCAACTTATTTAAAAAGTGACGTAATTATTTATACAAGTTGGAACTACTACTTACTTCCCTTAAAGGAAACATCCTTTATTTTTAGTATATTATTGCTCTAGTCTATAATTAGTATAATAATGGACGCTCAGTACACATGCGAGCGACATGCAAAAAACGTGGTGGGCATATGACAGAAAATCTGTATTAAGACACTCTGTTTTGGATTTCCCGTCCGTACATAGTGGCGGAACTCATCGCGCTTGAGAAGCCAAGATAATAATTAAATAAGATATTAATTAAATAATTATTTTCTTAATTCATACTTTTTAAGTACCTATACATGAAATATTAATATTTTTACAGTAAGTATACTTAATAGGTTTGTTTTTTCGATCCCAAGACTAACTCATTTGAAATTGCCAACGTTATTTTCTGAATTGAACTAACATTGACCTTAAGGAACAATTTATATTTACGACTTACCCTGGCCCCAGGACCCTGGACAACAGTGGCCCCGCCGCTCTGGGTCACGCAATGAGAAGATTAAACTGTCTAACCGTATAACATATCTACTGGTACATAATTTTATAACTAAATTTAGTCTATTTTATTTTCACAATTTGAACATCGCAGTCATGTGGCTTGTTATGTTGTGATGCATCACTCTTTTCTTATGTATAAAGTGGTACTTTTACGTACGCGTACTTAAGTGTAAGATGTCTATAATAAAAAGAATATATGAGTATATTATTTGACACAAACTGAATTTATTGAATTAAACGTTAATTTCACTGTAATCAAAGTAACTCAAATGTAAATAAGTAACCACCTATTGTTAGAATAGTATAAGGTATTAATTGTAAAAAGAATATATTTCTATGATAATAATTAATATAATCTTTTCAAATATAGCAATAAAAAAAATATATTGTCATCTTTGACTTATGCTTACACAGCCTAGTATTTACATTAAGCTGTTTGACTACTGAATTTTAAATATGTAAATAAGTGAAATAATTTCCAGAAAATATCTTTAAAAAATATACGCAATTCAGAAATTCATCATATACTAATATCCTATCTTATGCAGGTAAATATATGTAAAAGAGGGTCAATGTCAGAGATAGGGATGTCTTTTACTTAACATATTGTGAATCTTATGGAAAACCACAATGAACTAACTCTATGATGACATTCAGCTGTTTACTAAGTGTCAAACAGATCTAAATAGATAACAGTACCTATGTTTACGAGGTAGAAACTCTACTGTACTTTGACTTCAACTATTTAATTATCTCATAGCTTAATAACAGTAGAACTATGCCCAAATAAATGTTTTTGACTTTTGGTGGCTTTTCATACATCATATATTTAAATAACGAGGCCATAATTTGCAATTTATAACAAATCTCGATGATTCTCAAATTATAGGACTAATTGTAAATAAAATTCGGACTGTTAACCAGACGGTTGTGGGGGTCGATTCCCACTCGGGGGAATGAATTATTTCATTCAATTGCTCTAGTCAGAAGACAAAGCGCATCATTGACTCTCGAAAAATAGACTGGTAATGGTGAACAGTGTCTTAATACTAGGTTCCCTTTATTAACCCTGCTGCCCCTGAATATGCGGGTAGAAGGCGTGAAGCTATTTTTTTAACAGCCTCTAAATATGTTCTCCTGGAAACTGAAAAAATCTTAACCTTTTCAATGTTTGTGTAATTGGTATTTGCCGAAACATGGTTCGTAAATAAATCCAAAGTACAAACTTTAGTTAATGACATTTTTAATAGTAGGCACTTACAACAAAGTTATTAAGTAGTTCAATTCTAACTAATCATATTATAATGTTTAAATGTGTTTGTTTAAGTTCTGATCAACGGTATAATTATCAAATGTACGATACATTTGATAATTATACCGTTGTAAAAGGGTCCATTGTTTTCGAATTGCATACAGACACTTCAATGTCAGTAAATAGGCATAGTATTGGTAAAGACGAAGTATAAAATATGTTTCAACCATTGCTTTTCTTATTATCATACCACCACCAGACACATAGTACCTACGTACTTAGCTTACCAATAGAGAGACATTATTTATTGGTACAATTTTTTTTAACAAGATATTTTTGTACTTAAGGTATAATTATTAAATAAAAAGTATAACAATTGGCCTACATTCGATATTATTTTAGCATCGATAATTTAAATATGGACAACATGTGGGGTATGGAGGAGACTGGTGACACCAATTTACCCCAATTCAAAAGAGGTGTTGTGGTGCAGCGGCACATCGTCTAACTGTAAGCGCGATGGTTGTGAATTCAATTCTCACTCAGGGAAAATGAGATATTTTCATTTTCTTCGCTCCAGTAAAATCAACGAACGACCGTTATATAACAAACAATTTTAATTTCATTTACTAAGTTTACCAAAACATTTCTTAAAACGTGTAAACGCTCATAGCATGAAAATGTATGCAAAATGTTATTCACTTTTTATCATACAACACATTTGTATGAATAGTATAATGGTATGATTACCTTGTGGTGGGTGGTTGCCAACTTAACTTCTATACTTTAAAGTTGAAAATGTTTTATAAAGGAAACTAAAAACAAAACTTTAGTCAATTCAATGAGAGTAATTGAGTAGACATTGTGTGAGCGGAAGCGTCTGATTGCCCGCAAATAATGCGACGCGTCAACTTTTCTTACCACCGCTTGTGAATTACTGCATATAGGTACTAGACTAGGTCAGCTGCGGCTTGCGACTTATAGATCGTGATGAGTAACTTTGATTTATATACACGTATTGTTTCTGTAATCTAACCTCTTAAACAATACGTACGTACATATTATATTATTATAAGTGATTATAGGTTCATTACAAGATGTGAAAACGATGTGTTATCCTTATCACTTTCCGGACACGCGAAATGCTGGAGAACTTATTGTTAGTTAAATATTTGATGAATGTTTATTTATAAACTTATTGTTTTATAATTAATTTAACTACTTGTCTAAAGTTATTTTAGCTTCATGCGGTATCTCGTTCATGGCAGGAGAGGCAGAGGGAACCGTAGGCTCAAAGAACCTAGTGTTAAGACGATCCGATCCCTGCTTTCCGCCTTTGGAGGCATTGCGTGTTGAGTGACGGAGCTTTACAAATGTATTGTATACAAGTAAATAATGACATGATATTTCATATAATACGTATTCACATGTTATTATCAAATTAACATCGATCTTTCTATCTAAATACGAAAATATTTAAAGATTTCCTTTTGAACGGCTTGCAAAAATCTGTTTAATATAAAATGTGAATCGAATAATTAGGAACATATTATAGTTTATCATATTTTATATATTTTAAATTTTAGTAGTCGAGCTATTTTGCTTTCAGCTTTCAAGCATATTGCAAAGTAAATAGAGAGATTCAGAGCTTATATCACTGTAAACGTTCTTTCGTGCCAACGTTTTTTTACACTGTAAATTCTTTCATCCAGTAGTCATATATCTATATGTTGATGATATTAAAAAAACTACTTTGAACCGCAAGAGTAGTGAAAGGGAGATCGTCCTAAGTACAGCGCTACATTAGCTAATTACAGTTTTAATTTGTATATATGTAGGTATATGAACAGAGACAAGTTATGAAATTTTCAATATTCTAGCTAATTGGATACATTGATAACAATATTCTATATACATACATATGAAGGTATTTACACTTCCTTATTACAGCGGTAAGTTTTGTATAACCTGCAATTGTTGAGTACCTATACGAAAGCTATATCAGTATTGCGTGGACCAAAACAAGTTTCGTTAAATTACAAAGTTTTGACGAGAAGCGTATTAATTGCGTAATATGCTAAGTAATCACATGATCAATTGAAATCTATTGGAATAAAATAATTTAAAATACATGTTAAAATAAAATGTACTTTACATATAAATAATAAAGTCTTAAATTGTTTTCAAAATATTTTATTTTTTATATATAAATTTTTGTCAGTTATAATAGTAATAATTATTCAATTTACCATGTTTTAGGTAGCAAAAATAAGATTAAAGTTTTATTTTTGATTAGCATTGCAATAAATTAATATTCATAGAGCTGATAGACACCAAACTACGTATTATAGCATTATTAGATAAATGTAGAGATATAGTAATTGTAGTGTGCATATATGAAGCGATAATTCATTTCTATTTGGGCTTCATCTATAAAATAATTAAGTTATACAAACCACCTCTGTGTAACAATGAAACTGTTTTGATTGTTATTTGTAGAGGTAATTCATCATCATTATAGGTCAGTCTGCCGACTTGTAACAGGACGTGTATTATTTTGTCAACGGCGTACAGGCGGCGGCAGCACACTGCCCTCCACAAATACTGAGAAGCGAACGCGCGACGCACGTTAATCCAAATATTGACTTGATTAAAAATACATAATTTTGTAATTAACATGATTCAATAATAAGAGAAAGGGGCTTGTGATAAAGTGTACATCTGAAACGATCGAGGAATGAGAAAGACCATAGTGTGGAGCATCAGACAGCAAGCGACTTGATTTCGTCTGTGAGGAATGTTCGCGCACCAGTAAGTCAAATTAACCTTAATTTATGTGGAAGCTTATTAGCTTTTTAAAAACCCTTTAGCACGCGCTTGAAACATACAAATTTTTCCATCACTCTACAATATATTGAGGGCGCTAATTTTGCCACAATTTAATAGGGAACTAAATGGAAATCTGATGAAAATGCCTCATGAAATGTTCATACATGATTTAATTACTGATAAATTATATGTATATAGTCTTTAAAGTTAATAATAATATAATTAATTAATCACGAATATATAATTTATTGTTTAAAATTGATTAGGCTACTTTAATATAATATGAGTCACTTACTCAAAGTGCTCAAAGTACAAATTAAGTAAACATTAGCTTAAAATGTATTGCGTAGTGATGATTTATTATAGCACTGTACGGATGGCTGGCAGTGAATAGAATGAATAGTCGCGTGATAGCGAGAGTATAGCGGATGAGTGAAACCGTATGATGATGGCCGAAATCGCGTTACTCGAGCCGGAACACTTTATACTGTCGTTATTGATAAATTGCCGCTGTGTCAATTTTGTGCTTCTTGGCTGTCGCCTCGAGTGCAGCCGATAAGCCGACTGCTTATGTGACTTTGTTGCTAGAGATGGAGTGTGAAATAACGCTATTAACTCATGAGGAGTTGCTGTTGCCCGCATACAATGCTAGTACTGTTTGCTAAGTACCTATCGCTTATCTTATTGGCTACAATCAATTGTATAATACGTTCAATAGAAAGGGTAACTATGTAAATGTATGTAAATTATTTAAATATTTCTTATGATATTCACGAGTCACGACAGAAATAAAAACTCCTGTTGACACATAATTTATCATTTTATAATGACTGAAATGTATAGA
This sequence comes from Dione juno, assembly GCA_037127375.1. Classification (NCBI taxonomy): domain Eukaryota; kingdom Metazoa; phylum Arthropoda; class Insecta; order Lepidoptera; family Nymphalidae; genus Dione; species Dione juno. The sequence continues at coordinate 3,407,089 of JAXRJS010000068.1, forward strand.
GTTGCTGAAAAGAAGCAATTCGAACTGAATAATTCATTATAACGACACAGCCCACAGCCCACTGACTGTCGCGGTAAATTAAATAATAGTTCAATTGTTCTGCATGTGAATATATAAAATACGGCTACGAAGTACAATAATAAGTATATAGACTGAGAATCTGTATATCTTTTATAACACGTATTTGTTTTGATTATATGAGACCTTAGTACCTTAGCAGTCCATGGACTAACCGTGTAGATTCGGGCCCAGGGAGAGGAGCTCGGAGCAGTGCCTGGTACTTTTTACTTAAGGGTAGTCTTGAACAGTTTATGCCCTGTAGAATTATAATTTTATTAGACGCGTATGGTTCTCTTGTACGAATGAAAACTTTAAAAAAAAATTTAGTTGTCATGAACCGTTTCAAAAAATTAGCAGTGAGCGCGGACACAGATGCTCGAAGATGGACCAACTCGATCTAGATCTCCGAACGTATGCTTTATTAATCACCTGCTTGTCAACAAGAACAAAATACAATTTTAATATATCTACTGTTTCAATTATTGAGCCTCTATTGTCTAGTACTGGAGCCACGTGTGATCATGTGACTAAGCATTCAAATATAATAAAGTCAGCAAAGTCGTAATATTCTTTTTCAAATAATAATTTTTCATTACTTAACTTATGATATTGATAAGAATTTACAAATACGAACGAATAATAAATAATAATACATTACAAAACATATACTATTATGTAATAGTATGCTTTAAACTTTCTTATAATATTTATACGAGTACTAACATACAGTTGATACCGCTGATTACCGTTATTTTGCTTTCTTGGTTCATTTCTATGTAATAAATGCAATAAAATACTAATAATAATAATAATAACGGCGGACGTCCGTTAGTCTCATCCAATAGCCCAGTACTCAGACTATCCAAACTACATTCCATAGTCCCAGTTTGGATTTTCATATTTTCCATAGTTCCTACGCATTATCCAGTGACCATCTCTGGGCAATTACCTATGGTTATCATGGTACCTATGGATCACGGGTGTTGCGTCACAGTAAAATGTTTTATATTCTTTAAGGGGCCTCTTCGTGTTGGACCTATGTCCCCACACAAGCCTTCCAAAGGACCGAGTTCGTTTGAACCCGAGAATTACCAAGAGGAACATAATAATAATAATAATGTTTTATTTCATAAAAGAGCTGTAGTACAATACGATAGACATTATATTGTAAATAGACAAAAATAACACTAGGTACACTACAATAGTTGGTTGAGTGAGGTACTGTCCGCTTAGATAGGCTACAGAATATCCTGTAAAAACAGTGCCGTATCCCACTTACGGTTATTGAAAAGTATTATTTTATTATACGGTTAACAAGTCCTAACATAGTACTGTACTTAATTATAATTATAAATATTTAAGTTAGTAAATGTGATGTGTGTATTTGTATTGAGTATGTGTTTTTTGTATATAAATTATGTGTATGTGTGTATTAAATGTCTGTATATATAAATTATGTGTAAAGTTTTATAATTAATGTTTATTGTGATATTTCCAAGAACGATTCTGCTTCATCATACTTTTTATCTTGTAAGAACAAACGAACAGTTGCTTTACATTCATGGCTAGATAAATTGTAAATTGGATTACTCACGTTAATTTTATTGTACAAAAAACGACCCAGATAAACGCAAAACTTCTAAGCTAAAGAGTAGTGTGTAACAAGGAGGGTACATTTTTTTCTTAACGCCGCTTAGCAATGTTAACGTAAGGAGTGTTTCGATGTTTTAATGACATTGTATGCATTATAAATAACTGTTTGACGGTAAGAACTTAACTGGTTGTCTAAACTAGATTATAAAGAAACTGAAAGGCTACTCCATATAATTATCTGAATGAGATATAAAAATCGTTAACTCTGCGCCCATGTTCACACACACACACACAAACACACAATTCTGAAAACATAAATATAATATAAATACACACACTCGCACACCTCTACCCACACATTACACGTCATATATTACTATAACCTAATCTAATAGTATGGGAGTTTTAATTCTCATGATGTATATTGGGGAAGGACCTGGCGATATGAAATACAGGGAAGTTAGAAGTTAGTCCGTCGCCATTAAAATTGATTTGTTGTAATTTACTTATTTACTTATGAGTTATGCTAACTAAATAAAACAAAATAAATTATAATAAGCAAAGTATTTGTACATTACATATAAACTATTATACGTAACAACCGTATAAGTTTCATCAGATAGCTTCTACAGAATCTAAATAAACCGTTTATATATATTTAAGCCTCAAATTTGTAGTAATAACAGGTCACGTTTGACTGACAGCAAATTTGTGCAGATTATACTAAAAAATCAAAGAATACTATGGAGTCCGGAAGACAAAAATCCAAAACTTCACGTCTATATAAATAACAAAATCAATAAAAACATTTTCAAAATGTTATTTTGAATAATATTAATTAATTATGAACATTAAATACGTACATAATTAAGCAGGTAGGTACCACTTGTTATCTCCGTACTAATTTCCATAATTGTTTGAGTCGTATTAATATTAATTCTTTTTCCTAATTGGAATTCAGGATGTGGTTGAATTAAAATTATAAGATTATCTTAAAAATATAGATAAAAATAATAAAAGTTATGAACATGATAATTAAGCTATTTCATTAAATAAGAATGTTGAGATGAATCTAACGAACCTAGATTTTGTCTCCATGATCAGACCAGTTTGATGATACTCTATTATTAATCCTATTGTCGCTTGATCTACGAAATTGTACAGTTTCGTGATGACGTGATGATGAATAAAAAGTGGGTGAAATTAAGTTATTGAGTGGAGGATCTAGTAAAAGCGTGTTAGAAATTATAGAAAATTAATAGAAATTAGTAAATTTATAATTTTCAGGCTGTCTAAAAAATAACACAAAAGCGGCGTTAGTTGCACCATTTAAAATTAAGTTAAATAGAGAAAACAATGACAGTGGAGGCGAGCATTAATGAACAGGCCTCTTAAACGTAAACTTGAGTTCCAAGTCCCAGCTAGTCAACTTTACTGATAGTGCAAGGGGAAAAGCACATAGGTAATACATTAAATGCCAAAATGTCGTAAATTTACTATATTTATATTTTAATAAAGGAAAGGTATGTTGTTGTGTATATTTCTTATGAGAAACACATGCCATTTAAACAAGATACTTGTCCGAATTAATAAGAAGATAATTGATATATCATTATATTTTTAATTCATAACATTATTTTTTTTATTACACAGCTGTCTGTTTTACCCTCGTTTAAAAATTGTGTAACTTCTAGTTTATGTTTCTACATGGTTAATTTCTGGGACATTTTACCATTTCGGAACATGTGTAAAATCGTCCTTTAGTCATCAGAGACTGTTGTAAGTGTTGCTTGACTGTTTCAGATATTATTTTCTACCGGCAATATTTTAAAGATTTTTATTACTCTTTAATAAACGTTTATTTAATATTGCGTCTCTACTCTGTATTTTAACATCATGTTTGAGTTTGTTTTAAAGCTTTTTAAAAATATGATATTTTTTATTTATAGATATTTTTTTGACACTATATAACAATTTTCTTTAAAAAATCATTATGATTCATACTAGTTTTCCCAGTCCAGAGCCTAATTTTATGGCTGTTACTTTCACAGGGAGTAGATGTAAATAAATTCGTGATTCATCTGCAAATTTGGGTTTATACAATAGATATATATATATATACATATATATATATATCTATATATATATATATATATATATATATATATATATATATATTTTAATTAATATTTGTTTTTTTTTTATATAGCTGTAGAAACACGGTCGGAAATTTCTTCCCGCTCTTTAAAATTAATTATATAGTAAACCGTAGCAGCTCAGTAAGTTGGAAAGAATCCTCTTTATTTTATGAATTTAATAAGTACGGTGCGTAGTATGTTGGTTTAAAATATAGCTTATTTTGGTTTGATTTGTTTACATACAAAGAAAAACTTTAAGTCAGGTAAATAACATTTTTTTGGGATTCATCCATTACAACATTTTTTGTGTTATATTTTAAATAAGTTTATATTTCAAATAATTTAATTTTGCACTGTCTAGTATTTATACAGAGTGCGAATTTTTACTTTGCGTTAATATTTTATTTTTTCTCATAAAAATGTAATAATGTATTAGATTTTAAGACAGTAGCTTTAGTTATTAAAATTGTGTTGATTCTTAAGTCCTCTATTCACAAAATTAGCACCAGAGCTCGTTTAGGTACATCTTATCACTGTGTACATCTCCATTTCCAAACAATACATTAAGTATAATAATTACTCAATAAATATTTCGTATGAAATTTAAATACTAATAGATTTGTAATAATGTAAGAACTTAATCTTTATAATTCTGGTGATGTGACGTAGCATCCGGCATATCTGTGATTTTGTTACCTTATGTTCGTAAGTGAAAACTTTACAAAAAATTATAGACCAAATATTATTCATAATGTTAATATCATTCTATGTTGGTTATCACCTGATGTTCTACATTTTACGGGGTAGGCAGAAAAGCCCTAGTAATATGTCACTGAGTCGTGTTGTTTCCACTTGTTTGTGGACATGTTAAATAAGTGGAAATCAATGCTGGCTCAAATCTACGTTTTTATCGTACTAAACATTAATCTACATTATGATTTACGAGTATAAGCATTCGAATGAAAGAACCGAGTGCAATAATAAAATTTTAAAAGTATATAATATATTGAAACGCAATTAAAAAAAAATCTCGCTTATAATGTACAGTATACGGTCTTTAGCTTATAAACTACTTGTACTAAATAGAACTTTGCTCCGTTGCAAGAAAATCGATATTTTCATCATCATTTAAAAATATTGTCATTAGGTATTTATTCCATTTTTATCATTGTCCTGTTGTTTGTAATTGTAATAGTTAATAATCTGAATAAACACTTAGATGTTTACTGCAAAATTATATTAACAACTTTATATAAAATGTGGACACGAGAAAAACGTATTGAACAAAAACGACTGCCTTATGTAGGCATAATACAAATTGAATAAAACTTAAGTGGAAATTTAAATGCGAAAACAAAATCTGTAATCTTTTTAGAAAACTTATAAAAAATATATTCCTAACTATGGAATAACACTGGAAAAATAATAGTACATATTTTAATATTTTATGTTGTATACAAATAAATACCAACAGTATGAAGCAATTAATTAAATCAAAGTATCAAATACATCGTAAAATTTTTTAACAAAATACACCCTTACTTTAAGATCTAAGCAAGTAGGTAGTTTAATAATCATCCCGTCACGTTTTCCCCGGAAAAGCATTTGGTACGCAGTCGACATTTGAAATCCATAATCAAATATTGTTTACGTGTTTTTGCGTAGTATTTACAGTAAGATTGCCTGTGTTGACTCGTCGAGGCCTGACGGTTGATATATAGCTTGTCACACAGGTGATGTTGTCGCACTCCTTCGAGAGTGTTTTTCGTGAGCTCGTAGTGTTAAGTTTTCATTTCATTCACTTTTCGTTCATAGCCATTTCGGTGGCGGAACTCCCATCAAGAACCAGAAAAGGCATCGGAAGAGACACATCCGACCGACCGGTGAGTTCTAGCAATTAACATGTAAGCCTTGCGCGGCGATTATCGCCCTCTCATATCGGTGTGACACGTCACACTAGTGATCTGTAAAATTGTTCGTTTAACAGTTAAAAACTTCCACATATCTATAGTGAATGTCAATGTAGGTTATTTTACACTACTTGTAATACACCACCATTTAATCGAAGGATAAAATGAAATTTAATAAATAATTTTTGAAGCTGTTTCATTTCCACACTTCTGTAATGATTCATCGAGACCAGACTATAATTTAAAAAAAAAAATTAATTCAACCTAATTAGTTTAAAATACTCCATTTCTTTTCTACGATATCGATGCAATATGTTAATATCTTTGTGAAATAATTGGTTATCTGAAACAAATTGAATACGAACAATAGATAATGATTGTTATGAATTTCATCGAAGTAATCCCTATAATAACTTCAGTACCATAAAAATGAATTTCCATAAAAAATGTATTGATTATTTATTCAAGCTTTGTTGCAAGGACCTTATGTATAACAGTACTTTAGACAGTTTAATTACTTGATTATCATTTTAACAAGTATTCCTTTACAAAGTAAATCTACGTTGTTTGCATGCAAGCAGCTTTGTTCACGTAAAAGTATGACAGCATATTTCACAAAATTTTTGTTAAGTATACAAAAATATTTTTCATGTCGTAACAAAATCGAACCTACGATCTTTATTATAAAATCTAGCGTTAACGAAGCTCGTCGTGTTATGGAGCGCTTGCTTAAATTTAAAATAACAGATTATGCGTCTAAATAACTTACGAAATAAAAAAAATAAATCGCCACTTATGTTGCCAATATGAATTTCGAACAGAATTGATGGTTACATAATATCCAACAGTAGTGTTTGAATAGCAAATTTGTTGATAGCGTGTATCATGTTGACTCGGCCGGGGCGGCGGCGTATCCTTCAGCATCGCAATCTGTCGTGAGTAAGACTTTCAAATATACACAGTGATAAATTGATGTCCTCTCATTAACTATGTCAATACTTGTTTCGTCAGTGCCACTCGTGCTATGTAGGGCCTTTTGTTTATTATAAAAAAAAAACTACGCGTTATGAAACTACTTGATTACATTAGTTACCTTTATCTATTTTAATTTGGAAACAATTAAAAAAAATAAACCTGTACATACATTTATATTGCCGATAGATTTACTGTGTAATCAAATTCGTGTTTTAACAAAGTTTTTTTTTAATAATAAAATTTGATTACAAGTGAATAAACAACAATTATACGGTATAGTATACGGTATAGATATTGTGGTTCACCTTAATTTTTACACGTGATCTATCATTTCCTCGTGTTTAGATATTTGACTTGTTTAAAATTTAAACACGTTTTAAATATGTATTACATTGTTATACATACAAGTAAATATCATAAGTGATTAAAAAAAGGTTTTTATTGTGTAAATTAATTGTATAATATATGCTTTCACGTAAGATAACTGTAATCTTAGGCATAAAGTACATTACATGTTAGGTGTTATTAGATGACACGCTACACGCTAATTATTGTAGAAATTTTTCATCTAAATTAGAACCGACATCCTCTCGTATACTGTCAAACACGTTCAAATTGTGCCGCAACGATGCCACTAATCGTAGAGCTTGCATGTATATATAATATTCAGATAACTACCTATAAGTCAATGTTCTATTGAGGACGACGATCAGATATAAAAAATTGTGACCTGAATTCCATATAAAATCATGTTATAAAATCGCGTTCACTTAAAATCAACAGGAGGATAAACAACTTTCTAGTTGACTGATAAATTCGCTTAGCATCAATAATAATTATTGTCCTACATGTAATTACTACGACTCGATTTAAAAAGGAATAATAATTATTTATGTGTGTATGCATCGTGTCTCGTGAGGCCAGCGCCCGACGGTGAACACCATTAAGGGAACTTATCTTTATTCCCCCGTTTCTAGTAAGAAAAAGTGGAGCGTTGAGGTCCCACGCAAAGCACAATGTCTGAAATTTGGGTAAAAAGTAGGGGACAGAATTCTCCCTGCCCGTATTGCAATTTACATACGTGATACAAAACTAAAGTGTGAAGTGAAAACACTACGGAGTTTAATTTAAAGCTACAACCGTCGTGTACAATCATACACTTAATAAATGCGCTATTTCTTTATTTCTTCTAAACAAATATTAGTTTACATATGACATTTTATAATTTGTTTTATTGTGTCTCGATATCTCTGTTTTAAATTTTATTTAAAAACTTATATTAAAAACCGGTTCTGATCAATTAACTTTAATATGCACGTGTTTGCTTAGTGAAATAAACAAGCTTTTGTCCTCGACAAAACTACAGCATATATAAATATTCTAAAAATTTATTTGTTTAACGGAAATCTGATTAAGATTTTAAATTATATGACATATACTTTTGATGAGTTCAAAAATCTAACACAACAATAATAGCTATCTCTATATTAAAGTGAATTCTCTTCTTCTTTTTTATTCACCCTTATTCACCCACTATCTACTGATTATAGGTTTCTTCATTGGACTTCGAAATTCTCACCCATTGCCAAAAGTATATTACTTAATTAAATAATAATTAGTGTAATTAATAATAATTAATAAATAAATTACATAATTTAGCGTTCAGTATAAAGTCGACATATGGCTACAATGTTTATATTGTATATGCGAGTTTTCTCCATTGCACTCACATGATTTCAGCCTTTACCTTGATGGACCGGTCTCAGGCCACTATTAGAGGTCGCTAGGTTATATTTCTAATACATCATGTTCTGTTCTTAATCTGTATTATTTCCTTATCCGTTTATCTGTTGATCCAACAACACTGTGGATTCCTCTAGAACTTCCTTGCTTAAACATATCTTTAAATGATTACGACAACTATTAACTATGTTATGCATTTCCAAATATAGTGCCTTTACATATAGGCCACATCGTGCTTCATTGAATCTATTATACATAGCGTACACTATAAGAACCTCGTATAAATATAAAAATATATAATATTTAGATATGTATACATTTTGAACCCACGTTCCTTGGATACTGTCCACGGTGCACGCCGTGGATTCGTGATATTCGTTATTCGATTATTCGTTCTAAGCTTTTCCTTAAATATTTTTCTTTCTTTTAACATGTAAATAGATTTTTGCTTACGTTTAGATGCTCAGAAAGTTTCATACTACATAATACTACTAAATAAGTAAAATTTGTAAACATGCTTTAAAACAGAAAAATATAAAATGACAAATACTCAACAGTCTTTAAGCGTACTAAAACTTTAAATTAAAATATAGATAACCAATTTTTAGTATTATACAATTTAAATATATAATAAATATTAACAATTTCAAAATAACGTACTTAGTACAAATAAATGACCTAATCTCACGTGATGACAACATCAACGTACAACTTACAAGTGGGGATTAAAAATTATATAAATATATAGAATGTCAATTAATTATCATAAAGCCTCGTGCCATGCTAAACTATCTGCATAAATTGTGCATGTTTAAACAATTATGTAGTTATGTATACTTACATTTTTTTTAAGTAGGCCAAAATTTCGTATGTTTATTTTACCTTACACCAAATATTTCAACAGAATTAGTATTAAAAACAAAAAAAATTAAAATTGATCCCAAAAATCATTTATAAAGCTCCATGCTCTCCTCTCCTACTTAAATTCTAAACGTTACAGCAGGATAATGAAAATAATTTGCTACCCTGAGAATCGAACCTTAAAACATTGCGCTTACCGTCATCCTTAAGCATCCATTCTACTTAACGTTAGGTGCGTTATTAAATAAAATATAATAATTAACTGATTGACTTAATGCATTAATCACTGTTCACAATTATTATGTGTATATTTTCATGTAATTAAAAGTAATTACACTAAAATATGTTTTCATAGTTGTTAGTAATGTCGCCATTTTTTGATTTTTTAAGTAACCAGCCACTAATGAAAGCAAATGAAATGGTCTTAATATAAACTCGTGAACCTCGTTTGCGCTGAATTTACGACCTTGCTATACTATTTTCATTTCTATTTCTCATGACTGTAAAACCTTTATTACTATTAATTCCGGCCCCCAATGTGTGAATTTTAGAAAAGCCTCTCTTAGAGTAAGACACTTTCTACAGATGCTAACTTGCCAAATTTAATTTATCTGTGTCTTATGGTTTTGGTTATATATATATATATATATATATTTAAACATATGTATTCGTAGAGTACGTACGAGAGTGGTTAACATATGGAAGTTAGTAAAAATATACTTAGATAATTTTTTTTAATGATGGATACATAAAATAGTGACGAAACACCACAGATTACAACCCAAGCCATAGATTGAAACCTACATTAATGCGTAATATAATATACTAAACGCCCTTGTTATTTTACAGTGTAAATTAATTTTATACATAATTTTATTTAACCCATTATATTAATGTCATGTCATATCAACGTACTCGAGATAATAATATTTTACATAACTAGATCTTGAGCCTGACAAGTTTAAATAGAACTAAATATATAAGTGTATTTGTTTTGAATAAATATATACTGTTTTATAAATATAAAATATCTTTTATGAGTATTGAGTAGTAGTAGACTATTTTAATTCCACATTCTTATATATTACGTATAGGTACCACACCACCATAACTAAAAACTATATATGTACCTACTACATATGAAATGCCAAGAATATGACAACCTAAAAATTAACGACCAGCCAACTTTGCTTAGATATTGTTATATGCAATGTGTAATGACAAGTATTATGAACAATTCAAGATTAATGTCAATTTATTTATCTGAAACGGTCGGTTGGAAATATTAAAAGTCTAAAATGGATGTCAAATTAAAGTTTTAAAGGTTTACTAAAGAATTGAGAAGAACTGTAGAAGGCTGTATTTTTTTTCTATATACTTATATAAAGTTTTCTTCTAAGCTAAATGTTGGTGAGACAGACAACTATTATGAACATATGTTTTTTTCTATTTGCATGTTGTCTCTCAAAGTTAGTCATAGCGTTTTAGTAATTTCCATAGCGCCACACTATATAATTCTATATTCTAAAAACTAAGGCCACGTAAATTTCTATTTAATATAAATTACTGTCATGTTATAGTTAACGTCATTGATTTATAGTTGGTACAATTTAAGATGAATCGTGAAGATGACACCGTATACTTAGTAAGTGCGCTCGACACTTACGGAACTAAGCAGCAGCCTTAACGCGAGATAATTGAAAAAACAATATAGCCAAGGTGGGGCGAGTGTAGTGTAACAGGAGGTGCAAAGCCAAACGCCCGTGCTTTCAATCATAAACCCGCGCGCACTCTTATTGTAAACACGTCGGAATAATGAGTATATAGAAAAAAATAATCGACTTCTCTTTACTGTTCAAAAACTCTATGAAATAGAAGAAACGCCTAGTGTCGTGCTTTGTTATATTACACTCCAGTGAAAATTCACAGGAGGTCACTATATTTGCTTGTTACTATACACAAGCTCATAGATCATTTTTAATTAATTTTATTTAAATTAAATTGAGTAACTGTTATTAAATTTGAATTTGTGTGCCTATGTTTTTGTTGGGGTTCCCTGATTTTGCTGTAGCCGGCTTTCCCAAAAATCGGTAAGATATTTTTTTATAAAATGATTTGATATTTGCATTTGTTAAGTTTGATAAAAATACTAGAAATTCAATTTCTGTAAGTTACCGATTTATTACACACATTATTGTGTAAAGATCTGCTTTAGTTAGCATCTATTTCATAATTTACGGCAGAAACGAATAAAAATCTATGTATACAAATAGGTATATAAATCAATAACAAAACAATACAGATAATTTTTACTTAAACAACATACATATTAAATCATACAAAATTAATTTGGTTCTATATGGAGAATTTTTATCTACCAATCCTAATACGTCTCTATATTTTGAGTAAATTTTATACTTATGCAGTTTTTATAGGCTACATTAACCATAATTTCTTGATAACATTGTGCCAGTTCATCGTAATTTCGTAAATACTTTTCAAATTTGATTTAATAATTATATATTATTATTATTATATACTTTTGAGACCATGTCGTCGTGGAACAGTAGCTGGCTGTCTATCAATACTGGGTTTGATTCTTACCCGGGAATTGTTTCGCAATGTGACTGGAATTGAGTGGGTGACGGAGTGTCTTGAGACTGGCACTGGAAGGTCTGTAGTGGCCCTGCTATATGTAACATAGGACCGCATGCAACACTCTCAAACAAATGAAAAGCTTAAATGACATTAAATATTATAATGACTTATATATGTATTTAACAATATAATTACACATGTTTTGTAATATTATAATAATCACTTTCAGTATTTACTTTGTTTGAAAAACTTACACCGTGTACGACAATAGTTTAAGTAGATTTTAATAACTTAAATTGAGTATTTAGAAGTGTTTATATGAGGTCCGTAAAGTCAATAAAATGAGTGAAGTTCTAATATCGCAGGTAATTTTCCTATTATAATAATAGTTGGTACATCTCTATTATTATTGTTTTTATATATAATATAAGTACAATTAAGAAATGACGCGTTTATGACATATGTATATAAAGGGTCTAGCAGATTAAGTCTAAGAAAATTGCGCAAACTTTTAATGTTTCATTTTTATAATTTTATAATTGTCATGTCATTTAAACTGACGACATATTTGATTTTTTGTCCCTAATGTGATCGTTAAGGGAGTAATGAATAAAAGCTTATTATGGCGGTATCCATTGAATATATTTATAAAATTTAAACTAAACTTTACTATTTACCAAAAATCATAAAAAAATATTCGTATTCCTATCCTATTAGACAAAGAAGGGAAATAACTACAATTATATCAAATGAACTGAAATTATTTAAAACTAGCAGATGCCCGCAACTTTGTTCGCGCGGACTTTATAATCCTTGCTACACGATTTCTATTTACCTGAAATATGGATCAAACCTTCACATTTAATTATTTTACCGTTCCATATAATAAGAATTTGACTTTAATTTTATTTTCATATTGGATTACTATGGTTCTACATCAGATGTGCCAGTCTTCAAAATCAATTATAGCTTAGATCCTGCTCAGTACTAACAGCAAATATAGCATGTCATGAAATGAGTTTTATTTAAAAATTATAAATAAACTTATTTCATTTTAATTAAATTACGTAAGTTTCAGTATCTCAAAATACAATCGAATAGTTTTGTTTCTATCCTATATTTAAACATAAGAAAAATAACTAAGTAATTAGATAACATTAGGTACTAAGATGCCATCTCTTACAAACTGATATTTTACTTAGCTTCATCCCGTATATTGTTGGGTAGTCAAATTCAAATAATTTGATTCAAAGTAAGAATACATGATCCATTTTTTGAACTTCAAAAACATTACTACCGGTTCTCAGACCTAAGAAGAACTGGCACAAGACTCTGCGGGACTTTTTTATACAGTCAGAGGGAACCTAATGTTAAGAAATTCAATATCCCGCTTTCTCGAAATGCGCGAGACATTCCGTGTTAAGTGGCAGAATTCAACGTCGCGCTTTGTATTCATACCAGAGAAAGAATGACATGAAAATGAAAAGAATGAGAGAAAAATGAAAATAATTAATTCTCATCGAGTGGGAATCGAACCCACAACAGTCGCGTTTACAGTCAGACGCTGTGCCGCTGCGCCACGCCGGCCACGACAATCTGATGGGTGACCATTTCAGCTAGGTACATTGAGCCGAACCCGTAAGGTTCGCTGTATACCAGCAGCGATAAGAGAGAACGTAACAATCTCATAAATATTGTATAAGAATTATGAATACAATTCTTTCAAGGTAAATTAATCTGAAATTTCACTTTGTACCTAAACTTTAAAGACTATACACTAAATATTAAATATTATTTTGCTACGTTATGGCATAACAAAATTACTTTATATATATGGATGTGCCGATAGAGAAGATAGGTAGACTGAACCTAGTGATAAATAACAATTTTTCTGTATTTCCACTGATTTAAAAATAACATGTACTTCCGACGTCCTAGTACGTCCTTATTATTGAGTTGGATGAAGTGGTTTATTTAAACAGGTCGGAAAAACAAAAATATTGTCCATTCAAATAAAAGTAGAGGTATTTTTAAAGATCATGAATATATAATATTTAATATATTGTATGTTATAATATATATAGTATTTGAAGTAAGAAGTAAGAATAAATGTAAATGGTATTTGGACATTGGCAAGACATTTTTTCTGAATGTTATTGAATAAATAAAACGAAAGCCTTTTTCCGATTTAAAAATGATTATTTGCTCAATATCACAAACATGTACGTTGATTAATAAAAATAGCTTCTCATTTATTTCCGTTTCCTCAAAAAATTGCGTATATTAATTATAGAGTGGTTTTTATTGACAAAGTCTCAGGGCAACACGCTATAGGTTATTGTCATTTAAATGTTTTTCGTGTTTTATTAAAATCACGTCGCCTTCTACTCTATATGATTGATAAAACGGTATAATGATGTTAAAATCGCGGAATTAAATTGCGGAAATGAACTAATTTTGAGGAAGTCAAAATTGCATAATTGAATTATCAAAATATAGATATATATTTTTTTATAATTTTTTTTAAAGTGTGTATAAAACAGATTTTATTCGAACATCACTTTATCCACCACATCACTCCATGTAGCAGGATAGGTTTTCAAACGCCTCTATTTATTATTAGTGAGGAAATGATTCATTCCCCAGAGTGGAGATCAAACCTACTACAGCCACAGCTATTACAGCCAAAGTCTGTCCCACTGTGTCACATTGGATTCAATTGTTTATTATCAAAAATAGAATGTAATATGTTAAATACTTATAGTAATGTTGTATAAGAAGTAGTAAATGTATAGTTGTAAAGGCACAATTATAGGATTAGCTCAGGTTAATTAAACTCGGGTCAGTAACGAACGATTAGATACAATATTATTGCGCTATATATTGTCAGTCAAGTAAAATGACATAACAGTAGTGTAAATTACATTTAAATAATATCATACAATCTAAATGAAATTGAAAAGAGAAAGTTTTGGTACTTGTATGGATTAATATTTTCGTACATTTTGGAAGTAGGTGTCTTTATGATTTAGTGTTATCTTTTTTATTTTCCAACTTATTAAGGTAATCATTGCAGCGCTTAATATTATACATGCAGAGACAACGGCCGCGAGGAGAATTTACATATTAGTAACGCATAATACATTTAAACCGATATAATTGTCGTAATATGTGTACGCCACGCTTATTTCGTCTCGTATCAAACTAATTTATATAACGAAAAAGAAATCTATATAAATTATTTACTTCCGTAAAAAGTACAGTAGCAACGTACAGTGATAGTGTCCTAGTGCCATGCGAATGTTGTGGTTTGAGTTTCACTCAAGGCATTTTTATATTTAAAATTGTGATTTTTATTAACATAATTTTACAATTCATCTAAAAAACGTAATAATTTTATTATGCCTAATGGTATAGTATGTCTATCTCCTAATCTGCAAAATTAAAGGTTTTAGGCGAAAAGGAGAATAAATTAATTCAGAGTGGTATAAGGTGCCTTAAAGAAGGTATGCAGATAGAAAACATAAGTCTTCCCAAGCTTTAGTATCGGACCGGAAATAGAGTAAAGGGTAGAGTCACTGAGTATGCGATACATGTATTCATAAGTTGTTTTGGCGTTATCTGAGATATTTCTTTTTTTTGCAAGATTTACCGCCGCAGTAATCAATCTGATATTACTTTCACTTGTCGAAATATTTTTCATTTGGAGGTACTATAAACCAATATTAAAACTTGATTAATATATATAATATAATTTATTTACAAACAACTTGATTCATTTTTACATTTATAACACAATCTATTTACTTTATTTCGAATAATTTTGCGTTTGCGACTTCGTTGTTAATGAAGAAATTGTAATAAATAATACATATTTGCTAACTTTAGTTCTATCACGCACTTGGTGGTTAACCCTGACCGTTGAATACACACCCTTTAAAAAAATCGCAACTGCTACTATAATAAATAATAATTTCAACCTAGCGTTATGTCAACATTTGCGTGTACAAATGCAAAATGGCATTATACCCTTCTAATTCCTACAGACTATGAATCTTTTTGACGCATACCTTTTATAATTTTCTCATGGCGATCCACTATGTATTGATAATTTATATTATAATATTATACATAAAATTCATTTAAACATATTAACTATAAGTTGTGAGACTTAATAAGAATAAAAGATGTACACATGCATCGACATCTTTTATTGTTGTGTAACCATTATTTATAAATAATATATTCTCTGTTGTTATCGTGATGTGTGCCATTGCATCTGTCTGACTATAAACCTGATAGTCGTAGTGGGTTCGGCCCGCTCTTAGTGAATTGAATATTTTTAATAAAGATTAAGAAAAATGTACGTCGACACTAGATTTTATCTACACGCTGTATGCCGCATATAGTATTTACGCAGTATACAGCGTGAAGCTAAAGTAAGCTAAGATCTATAGGTAGGTACATAGTGTTTAACAATCACTGTAAAGCACTTTTCAAATACGGCTGTTGTTATAGATTCTGTAATTACATGTTTGAGGCTTTTTATAAAATTAAGAGATTCCTTCTTGCTTGACATTTTGTTAACAGATTTGGACATTAATGTTATGTATATTTATGTGATGTCTTTAGTTTCTAGTCAAGTTTTGTCTTTAGTTGTCGCAAATTCCACAACTAACTTAAATAAAAAAAATTAACTACCTAGCAGTACTCTTTTATAAAAATGAAATTAGCTTCGTGTATTGTATAAATACCTTATTCACATCGAAGAAAAAAAATTGAACACAGTTATAACAGATTTGTAAACACAGATCAAGTTTAGAATAGCAGAATAAGCTCTTACAAGAAACCTTGAATTATATTTAAAAAAACGTTCACAATTATGAAATTTAAAAATCGTTACATAATCATATTTTTTTAATTAATTTTAAAAGTACCGATAACGTTATATGTAGGTACCTATTTGCACCTATAATTGTATATAAGTTGTTCGTTGGTTTTATTTGTAATGACAAGTATTAGTCATTATAGTTCGATTAGAATAGATATTTAAAAAGTCTACAGTAAAAATATATAATACTTTATTTCCAAAGAACTTTTATATATAGTTTTTAATGTTTCTCTATTTTTCTCTTTTTTATAGTGAGCACATTGTTAAAAGAAATATTTTTTATTGGTCAACTAATATTGTTAATAAGAGGTAAAGTTTAGACCTATGATATTTTAAATTGGCTATCAAGAATATACTAATAAACTTAAAAATCAGTTATTACCGGACGTAACTCAAATAATGTAGATATTATAACAAAACATAAGTACAAATGGTTGAACTCATGTGATCGACTCAACTCGAAGATCTTAATAAATTGGTTCAACGACTTGCTGCGCTCCTACGCATCTGCAAATATCTACGTATTACGATGATTTATTAATGTAAGATGATGGCTAACAACGGACATCCGTGGACTAAGGCTATGACTCAAGACGAGACTAGGCCCATAGACACCTGAATTTCGTTACTTTTCCTCCTTTCGATATAATACTTATTTTAGTACTTCTACTACAATTTTAATCGTAAATTAAATATTACTGGCAAAACACTTGCCTTTATATATTGTATAATTTACATTAGAATCGTAAAAGAAAATTACAATTCTATCATTCAAATTTGTATAAAGGTTGCGCCGGTATCACGAGACCTAAAATACACCCTCTACCTCACATTTTTCAATATAGTCCACCATAACCTCAATACATTTGTAACATTCTTACGTTTTTACGTATGACTTAATTGACTAGAGCATTAGCAACATTTTGTATTTTGACGTAATTTCGATCTAATTTCTAGACATTACTATATATTTTTCTTTACTTGTTCTGTCGCGTAAAATGTGGAATCACAATTTTTTTTTTAATTAATAAGAATATTTTTAATAATCACTTACCTATGTTATTAAAACCAGCATGCAAGTGCTGTAAGGTACAACAATATAGGAATGAAAATAACGGCAGATCTAGATAAATTTACATCAAGATTTTATACGAGATTGTGGTCTAGTTACACACAAATTTGTCTCACGCTACTCATAAACATATCCTGTGTTACTTGTTATTGTTACTCACGCGGAAGAGCGTAGTAAAAATGCACTTAAGGACTTCATCTATTACTATTTACTAGAGGCAAGCCTGAGGTGATATTAATGATGAGAAAACGATAAGTGTCTGTAGCGTCATAGAATAAAAAAAACAGCTTTAAGAAATTAAATATGAAATGTAAAAACAAGGTTATATACAAATGAATACTCTGATTAAACTCATTTCACTTGGCCTCCACTGAAGAAAATGATTACATATTTATTGTAACAAAGGGTTGTAATTTAAATAAATTTCTAATTGTTTAATTCAGCAAATAGGCGATGTGGCATGATCATTACAAAAAATATGCAGAATCAACAAATAGTATGCTTGGCTAACAATGGAAACGAATTTACAATCTTATAGTAAAATTAAACAAGTTTCAATTACAGGATAATTATTTGCATCGTTCCAGTATAAATTGCATTTGCATTTGCATATCTATCTATCTAGATCCACAGAAAAAAAATGATTTACTAATAACACGAAACAATGATTGTATTGTATCTTTAATGTCGTTTATTTCATTCATAAAAATTTAAATTCTGCAATAAGAGAAACGAAAGTGAATAAATAATATTATGATAAAATGATAGTAATTGATATTCTGAAAACTTTTTGCCAAGTGAGTTATAAATTCTAAATGTACCTACGATTTTTACCTATTATTTATATTAAATACATATGGACTCGGCCGTATCTATAGGTTCCAGATTTTGTTTGGCCTACAGTTCATTACATGGATTGATGACAATGTGGCATGAAATTGAAATGTTATATTAATATATATTTTTTAATTAGTTCCACACTGTAGCCCGCATAGTAAAAGGGTACGAAATGAAATTAAAAAAAATGCCAAACTTTTTAGCTTTGAATTAATCTTGAGTATCTAAAAGTTTTTTTTTATTATACTTCAGCCAATTATAAGCAAACCATGGCTGCTTTTTATTTCGAAATTTAAAATGGCATTTTAAATATTTTTTTTAATTTCAAAAACTATTCTACAAAATTGATTTGCTGTAGCAAACCAGAGTGACCCAGTGCGTACTGACAACTCGTACTCCGCTTGATGATTGTTTCCCGCCCATTGTTTACGGTAATTATATAAGTATGGCCTGCGTACCTACATATATGAATCATAGTTTTTGTCTTAAATATATTTTTATTTACAAATTTACAAATATCTACTTTAAGAAATAATAGTAACATTAACGATTATTTCTTAAAATAGATATTTAAAACAATTTATTAAAATAAACTGTAGCGGGTTTTGGTTCTTTAATTTTCAATCATATAGAGGCGTCGCGAATCTTTGGGTAATGATTTCTTAAATTATGTGGAATAACAATTGACAATATAAGAATAACGAATAACAACCCTGCTACGTACTGCACTTACAGTTCTTGCTACAACAGAATCGATAGTATAATAAACGATCAAAACGAGATATGTTAATTGTTCTTTTTGCGCAGTTCAAAATAATTCTTTTTTTTTTCCTTTTAAAAGTATTTTTATTTGGTAATTAAAATATGGGCCTTGGAATTGGATTATTAAACATATAATTTTGTAAAAAATACGATAGTAGGTAGGATATGAATCCTATTTTAAAAATCGTAATTATATATTCTATTAGTGTTTATCTGTAGTTATATCTCCATTCATTACTTTTTCGTAAAAATATTTAATGTAGAGACAGCAATTTTTAACTTTCATATTATAGTATAGATTATAGATATGATAACTGTTAATCTTAGCAGCACTTCCTTCGCGCTCGCAATATTTAAAATTTTAAATTACAACTCAAAAGAGAAAGCTATAAAAACTCCTAAACTATGTCAAGAGGATAACACAAATTATATGATGCTCAAATACAAAATCTAACTGTACGACTGTAATAGAAACATATTAGATTTTATTTTAAACATTTATTACTTATACATACCACCACTTACACATTTATTACTTACATACATGCGTTAATCTGATTATGGTGGAGCAGTGGCTAACGTGAATATAATCCATTCACCCGGTCTGGTAAGACCCACGACGGCGTTGAAGTCCACTCACTCAACACGCGTGTCTCGAATCCGAGCGGAAAGCGGTGTACGAAGTATCTTGGTATCTTGACACAAGGTCTCGAAACAAGGTTGCTCTCCTTCAATATGCGGGAGAAAGTGTGAAGCCTAAAAAGACATTATAATTCATGAAAAAAATAATACAAACGTGATAATAATATTACGGTAGGAAATTTAAAGAATTTTATTTTCTAAAATATTTCACAACATTATATAATATTGATTTTATATGAATAAAATTGGATATAATATCAGGAACACCCATTTGTATCCAGGATGAGTTGTAAAATTGCCAGGATTATAAGCGGCAATAACACTTTTACGAGCGACGATCTTCATATTTTTCAATGTTAGAAGCATAAAATGCGATTGATGTTTTAAAATAGGATTTACTCAGCCGTCTTTGCTAGTTCTGTAAATAATAATGTATTTCTTTATTACAAACAAATGTAATAGAAATATGGTAATATGTAAAATAGGTATAATGTTATTTTCGGAACTTATTTGTCTATTTAATCTGAAGCCTGTGAACGGTTAACTCGTGGAATGCGAAAAAAATGTTCTTAATTCTTACAAAACATAGTCTAAAGTATTATTCTTTCGCGACAAATTAATAGAAACACGTTATAGAAATTAAAAACCAAATTAGTAAGTAAGTATTAATTAGCATTGTTCCTCTTTTTAATTACAATATGATTAATTGTTTATAACAGACGAGCTTTGTGCCGTTGGAAACGAACTCGTAGTCAGTGAAGTAGTACCAGTCCGCGTGACCGCCGGCATACACCGCTACCCGCCCGCATAGGATGATAGAAACTGACCCTGGGCCTAAGAAACCTCACAGTAAGTATAAATTAGAAAATATATTGTACTTAAGCTTAAACAATAAAAAATATATTTATTTAAAATAACTTATTGAAGGATGTTGTCCTCAATTTTAAAGATTGTTGTTCACTTATTATGTTTGCAAGTGGAGTTTATTATAGTACTTTTTTTATTAACAGATTGTGATGTAATAAGTGACCACCAACTAAACGGACCAGGTTCCAAAAATATTGACCTTGGTAAGTTTTGCAAAATTTTCCGAATGACATTTATGCTCCTCTATTTAAGTTTAATCTAGTACTTTTATATTTATGTATAAAAATAACAATCCCAGGCGTCGTGCCGTCGCTGAAGACTCCAGCAAAGCTCGATCCAGAAAAAGGATCCTCGGAGAAAGCTGACTTCGAACGGGCTATCGAACAAGCTGGTAAGTACTTAATTCAAATATTGTAAGAGAAACAAATAAAAATAATTCATTAGAAATAAGAAGGGCGAACTTAACTAAGTCCTTCCTAAGAATTTTAATAGTACATTCTACATTCTGTTACATTATAAGCAGGCACGTGTAATTATATCAGCGTAGTTTGTGTTTGTAAATAGAGTAGTAATTCGAACAAAGAGGCCACTAATGAGTCGATTTATGAATGAAGATAGCCTGCGTTGCATTTTTTCGCGTGGTACCATGGAGTAAACACGATGATTCTAGGAAGTTAGACGTATGACACCAACAGATTTGTTTACGCTTGTACAGGATATGAGGCTGCCAGGGTGCTAGAATGTGAATATGATATGGGAAAATATCCAAATGGCGCTTCGGTATTTCAGAAACGAACATTTCAGAAGCCATTGCCACTTGGAATTTAGGCGCGTCAGAAATCTTGTCATGAATACTTCTACTTAAATGTAGTAATGCAATTAGTATATTGTTGTATTTACTTCAACAAATTAAATGGAGGTTTAATAATTACAGCATTGAATTCTTCTTTTATCTTACTATAAAAGTTACAAGTTATTTGATAAGTAAAAGACTGTTTCTCGCCGTCGCCGAGAAAGGGCAGTAGTTGAAGTTGGGCCTTTTGGTGATTCTCTTCACCGCTGTGGTTTAAGAGTGATATTAAAAATCTCTAAATTCTCTAATTTTTACGCAGTTACTGAGTTACGATATGGTAGTCATTTTATATTAACATATAATATTGAATACTTAGGCTTCCATATGCAATAGTAGGCTATAACTATACCTACCAACATATATGATGCTTTAATTGCGGGCAAGTACTTTCGTCACTTGGTTTATATAACAATAGGGACTCAATTGAATAGAATTTTGAAATATTTAAACATTATTTTTTTATATTACAGGCTATGGACGCTTTCACTACCTCCTGCTGGCCGTGTGTGGTCTTGTCAGCACTTCAGAAGAGATGGATGTCATATCCATGTCCTTCATCTTGCCGTCAGCGCAGTGCGACCTAAACCTTACCACACAAACCAAAGTAAGATTTATTTGTGAAATTTATTATATATATATATTTATATATATATATATATATATATATATATATATATATATATATATATATATATATATATATATATATATATATATATATATATATATATATATATATATATATATATATATATATATATATATATATATATATTACTGTCCTAAATTCTAACATGTGAATGCATGACATGCGAAATGAATACGTCCCACAGTCGAATATTTCAATACTTGATATTTTTGTCTTCCAAAAACTATACATACATTGTAAATATTTCGTGTCCATACAGGAAAATCATACAAATCTCTACTGTGAATTCCAAGCTTACATAAACGAATCTATACATCGATGAGCAATATTTGACAACTTCTAATATTTTGAGCAAATATTTTTTTATTGTTGTTTTCCTTTACCTAACATCGGTACTCCCCCGTCTACTTGAACAATAATGACATGTGCAAACAAATTATTCTCAAAAATATGAAATCTTCTGAAAAATATGAAATTTGTTATAAAGTTTTAACATTCTACATATATTCAAAGGTAATTTGTGTTATGATTTTATTAAAAGGTTATCTTATTAGAGCTAGTCACAATAATAAAAAAAATCACAATTATATTTATTACAACAGATTAAAAATATCCTAACAGCTTATACGTGGGAGTTAGAACTGCTACTCCCTACTACTACTTACACTTATTGCTTTGTTATAAGAGAACCGATAACTTATTGTGATATGTAATTAATTTTTATTTATTTTTTATGCTGATTTTTTGTAGGGATGGCTAAACAGCATAATCTTCATAGGAATGATGGTAGGCGCATACGCGTGGGGCTCGGTCGCGGACTCGCTTGGACGCAAGCGTGTTTTGATCGCGATCTCCATCATCAACGCGCTCGCCATCGTCGCCTCATCCTTCAGTCAAAATTATGAACTTTTCATGCTCTTCCGCTTTATAAACGGTGCTGCGTAAGTACATATTACACTAAATCCAGTATTTTTGAAGTTTGTTAATCATGTATCTCATAAAGAAGTAATTTATATATATTTATTAAATAATAAAGTTTCAAGCCATATTTTAGTTATATTCTTAATATCTACTAATTTTACCTCAATTTTCTTTTATTATAATATTATTACTATTCTCAGCTTGGGAGGATCAGGTCCAGTAATCTGGTCATATTTCGCCGAGTTTCAACCGAAAAAGAAGCGAGGTGCTATGTTAAGTTTCATGGCTGCTTTCTGGACTCTTGGTAATCTCTTCGTCGCCGGTCTCGCTTGGGTCATCATTCCAAGTGGTACGTTAATTTAACAGATTTTCTTTTAAATTACAAAATATTTTATATGCTTTACGTTTTCATAATTAATAGCTAAACTAAATCTGTCCTACAGAAATCGGAGGAGTAACTGGTGGATTCGTTTACAACTCATGGCGTATTTTCTTATTAGTGATGTCACTGCCTTCATTCATAGTGGCTGCACTACTGTTTTTACTGCCAGAGTCTCCCAAATTTTTAATATCAACTGGTCGCCATGAAGAAGCTTTAGAAGTATTCCAAGGTATTTACATGATGAATACAGGTAAAAGTAAAGATCTTTACCCAGTAAAGCAGATCTTGGTTGATGAGCCAATGCATACTAAGCCGGAGAAGCCAATTGAAGCGAAAGAACCTAAGTCTAAACTAAGAAGAATGATGAGCGACATAATAGAACACAGCAAACAACTTTTCGTCCCACCTATTTTAAAATTCACTACGATCTCTATCACTATCAACTTTACATTCCATATCGGGTAAGCATGAATAAGCAGTTCATAAATTTGTTTTAACCTTATGCATAGTAAATCAATATATAAAAAACCTACATCTACATTAATCGTATTTTATTAAGATTATTTTTTAAATTATAATAATATATTACTATTAGAAATAATTTATCAAAAGAGTTGTTTTTAACCGACCTAATATTTGTAGATATAATAACAACTAATCTAACGTAATATTACAGATACTATGGTCTGATGATGTGGTTCCCTGAAATGTTCAACCGTTTCGACGAGTGGTCGCGGACCCACGATAATGCTGAAGCAGACATCTGTCAGGTGACGGCGTACGTGACGCAGTTCGGCACCCATTCGGCGGAAGCGAAGTGCGACTCCCATATAAACTCTGATGTGTTCATGGAGTCCCTTATAACGGTGGCTGCGGCTATACCGTCCAATATATTCGCAGTTCTCGGAATGGATAGATTGGGAAGAAAGTTCTTTTTAGGTAAGTTTGCACTTTTCATTTGATATAAACTAGACAAAAATAAATTGTTCATTTTGTACATGGCGCAAATTCAGTAGCAAAAAAGCTCGAGCTCGATTGAAATACAAAATTTTAACTACTCTATGAATCTACGTCTAGTACGAAAATAACGAAAGGATCTAATGTTATTGATAATCATGCTAACGTTGACTGAAATCAAATATTATATGGAGCTTCCACTTAATTTTAAAATTATTTTTATAAAATCAATAATCGATTATAAAGTACAATGAACAATTTCTTTTCCAGTATTCGCAACATTTTCGGCGGGTATGTGCTCAGCCGCGATGTATTTCGTGTACAACAAGACTAACAATCTTATCGTTAGCGCCATCTTTAGTTCAGTCATATCTTGCGGGAACGCGTCCCTCGACTGCCTCATTACCGAAGTGTTCCCCACCAATTTACGGTAATTTTTTTTTATTATTATTATTCACAGACGCATAGACCTATAAGTGTATGTTTATAAAATTTTTAAGATTTGTTTTTTACAAATTCCTTTTTTTTCACATTGCTAATGTACGCTACTTATCATATTGCTATAAGTTGTAGAGTTTTTTTGTTATATGGCTTATTCAATATTTATAAATAGATCAAAAATCTACTATACGACAATTTATTTTTATGCAGGGTTAAATGTTAACTTTTCCATGTCTCATATTCTAATATAAAATATATATTTATTCTAATTTCAGGGCAACCGGTGTAGCCGTATCCATGGTAGCCGCACGTCTCGGTGGTATCATCGGCAACGTGGTCATCGCAGCTCTATTAGATACCTACTGCCCGGCGCCCACCTTCATCGTAGCGATCCTGCTCGCAAGTGGCGGACTGATGTGTCTCTTCCTACCCAACACAACGCGACAAGCTTTGCAATAACGAATGTTTTATATAATAACACCAGTAGATTTCATTTTATCATAAACTACCGCGTAGAATCATTGTCTGTTATGACACATTATATATTTAATCAAAAATATATAAATATTGATCGCAACAGTATTATTACTTGTTTACACGATTTGAAGTTCTTCCTTATTTCGTTTACGCAAAAATAAACTAAAATATATAACATTTGAAACTATAATTTAAACTATCAAATTTCCCGCCTTCAATATTGTAAGCATACTTGACAGGAAACTTTGATTCTACTCTTAAAATGAACCTTCCACCTTAATAATTTATTACGATATTAGAATTTATAGGAATTGGTGATAAATATTTGAATTATTTATTAAATTCTCTGTAAATAACTTAAAACTCTTATTATGAAAAAAAAAATTATATATATGTATATTTATATATATATATATATATGTATATATATATATATATATATATATATATATATATATATATATATATATATATATATATATATATATATATATATATATATATATATATTCAACTATGTCGAGTATTATACTTTTATAACAGAACTTCGCTCTAAGAAACTGTATTAATCAAATGTTACGAATTTATATGTAAAAATTGTTACTTTAAATTAGTAGTAGAATAAAAAGAATTAAGTAGTAATATTTGATATTTTACTGAAGCACCTGTTACAACAAAGAATTTTAATTATTACGTAGTTTTATATTTAATTATAAGTCACTCCATAAATATATTAATATTAAAAAATATTAAAGTATATTTATTTCATGCTCCAATATAGGGTAGTTATTAAACTAGAAGAATCTTGAATAAAGTTTATTTATTAAAACCTTAAACTACACAGAAGTATATTTACCAACTTCATTTTTATAGTTCGATCTAGATTCTGACGTAGATCACTCAAACAAACCAATATATGTGCCTTTGACATAATATTAAAAGTTATTTCAACAAATATTGTACTTAGCATTAATATTAATAATATTTCAATCAGTTAACTTTTAACTGAAATCACACCAAAAGGTGTAGAACTTAAAGTTTATGTTCGATAATAGTTCATAAACTGAAAATAATATAAAATGCTTAACGTAAATAGCACAAACAATCATGTACAAACGTGTGTCCACTCCACTGTACCTAATTATATTATTCAAAAGATCGCTAAACGTTATAAAAATATTATAATATGCCTAACTTTTATATATTACACGGGATTCAACAATACATAATTCAATTTAAATTTACAATTATATATCTTAATCTAGTCGCTGTGCAGTTTTGCATCTGGGTTATATATGAATGAAAGTCCAGAGCCTCAGACACCTTCGTACAACTTCAGTCGCTTCGTTATTTACAGTCCTCCTCACGCGCGCGTTTAGAACGTACGCTACTCCTATTTTTTTGTTTTACTTATCTTTCATTACCAAAAACAAATAAAATTTTCACCTCGTTTAGACACTCACTATAAGAATTCCAAATCATATAAGTTTTCAGAAAATAATTAAAACTTAACCTATTGCACATTTTTCGTCAACAAAGGTTGCTAATAAATATTTTTTTGAATAGTAAATCAAATAAAACAATTTAATTCTACTAATTAACTGCTATGAGATAAATCGCTCACTGATAACTGCATAATGGGCTGTAAAGGTATTTCGGCTGAAGTCTCAGACGTGTCTGAGCACGGTGTGAGGAGTCTCCGCGGCCACTGCCCACTGTCCTCGTTCTCCGACTCTCTGACATCGATGGACGACGGTGACCCTATAGTAGACTCCACTGAGGATATGGTTCTCTCGTTCACTTCATCCGTGAGAATAGGCATAGACTTCCCTACACTTTCTTCCTCAGTAAGTATTGGCATGGATATCGGACCAATAGATAGATCTTCAGCCGTAGAGAATTTTAATTCTGTGTTTGGAGAAGCTAAGAGAGTTGTGCCGTAATTATTATTGCTTAATGGGTCTGTAGTTTTAGGAGCTATCCGAGGGTCCGTAACAGTTATAGGTAATTCGAGAGAAGTTGGTACTGTATGAGGTGTTACGCCTATGACGGCTAGGCCATCTTCCAGATTGGAAGGCACAGCTGGTTCGCTGTCACCTTTTGATGGAACTTCAACTGGTGTCATTATAGGTTGATTTAATGTTGTACTAGTCTCTGATACTCGACAGTGAACCGAAACGTTAGCATTTAAATCTCTGAAATCTGGTGCCTCATCCCGTGGTGCTTCTGCGTGGAACACATCGCTGTTTGCAAGAGCAGCTTCTAATATATCGCGCCGTTCCGGCACCGGGGCCAGCACTGGCAACGTTTCAGCCATTGGTACGAGTTGATTGTTATCTAACAGTAAGGGACGATTGTCGATTACATTAAATGTCCCGTTTTCTTCAACACATAAATAAAAGGAACCAGCAGGCCCTCCGAAATGTTCTCCGGGTACTGCCAGCAGTTGACCATCAGAGAGCGGAGCTGGGACGTTGGGTTGTGTGGAGATTTCTGGTTGAGCCACAATGGGGTCCTGTCTAGCGATCGCTGTCGATGGTAATAGTTCTTCAAAATTGTCCATTTCAGAGTAATTCGATGCAGACGCGTTGTTTGTAGTACTTGAAATATTTGGTACTTGTGATGGAGCGATAGTATGAGATATGGGAGCTAATGCTGGCATGGATACAGGGGCAGGGGCTGGTGCGATTGCAATTTCATGTTTTATTCTCTTAGGCGGTGTTGGCGTTTCCGATGTTTGTTTTCTTACCCTCTGTTTTTGTATGGTTGGTACTATTGATTCACTTGGGGGAAGTGTAATTGATTTTTGAACAATCATTTTATCTTGTGGAGCTGTTGTTTTTTGTATTATTTGACCAGTTCGTTGTAAATGTTCAAATTGAGCCGCTGTCAACTGCATAACAGTTCCTGACTTTTGTTGTAAAAATATAAGGGGCTCAGATGAATTTTTTTGTATAGTTTGTACGAGTTTTTTAGGTTCAGATGCTATTATACGTTTTGGTGCCGGCCTTATCTCTGGCATTGGCGCAATATTTTGTGTGGTAGTACAGATTCGATTACCTACAATTAATTGACCTTTTGAAGTAATTATAGCACTTTTTTGTTTAGGGACAATTCGAGTTTGTGTTTTGTTTGCCCCTGCGTTAGAAACAATCGTCTTTTGAACTGATCCAGTATTTGAGGTAATGCGCTGTGTTAAGCTCTTTAGCTGCGATACGTTAGGCTGTTGCTTATTAGGAAACAAGATTTTCTCATGCTCCGGCGTGAGAACTATTCTTGATTGAGCTCCTTGGGCATTTGTTATTATCATGACTGTGTTGCCCGGCGAACTGGCATCTGAAGCAGAGGGTATAAGTTTAGCTGAAACTGGTTTATTGTCAGCACCACTTATAGCGGTCTCCGGCCCTTTCCCAACCAGAACATGAGCTTTACCAGTTTGTGGATCAATCACGATCTTCTGCGTTCTACCTGGTCGAGGTGAGCTCGGTGTAGGTAAAATAATAAACTTCTCCGTTTTCCCTGAATTTTGTGGGACTGTTTGAATCAGTGTCGGTGGCTGCTTTATATCTTTCACGGCAGTCTCGGTTTTGGTCATTATAATCTTTTGTTTTCCAGTTGTCTTATCTATAACTAACATAGGCTTAGCACCTCGTAATTTCGAAGATTTTGAGAGAATATTAGGTGTTGTGACTTTACTTACTTCATTATTAGAATTCATTAATAAAGTTTTTATCTCTGTTTTATTTGACATAGCACTTATAGGAACCTTCTCATTTTCGATCAACGTTGATTTACTTTTAACGAGTTTAGGCGGATTAGCAGAATTTGTAATTACATTGCCATCTGACATTACTATGGGCATTTTTTCTATACTTTCAGGTGTTAAAATATCGTCAGAAATGACTATAGGCATAGAATTGATGTCGAAAATAGTGTCTTCTTTGCTTTTACTATCTTTGATGATTTTATTTTCTGCAACAAGTGATGTTTGAGGTTGAGATTTTATTTTTTGTAATTTTGACATAGGTTTAGCAATTTTGCGTACTTTCTGTTGGATTATAATTGTATTCGAATCAGTTACTGGTTCTGGTGATGTTTGAATTGTATATGTTTGGACGGAAGAGCCGTCTTGGCCAAGTTTATTATTAGTGCGAGATAATATTATTTTATCAGGTGTAGTCACTTCCGTAAGGCTGTTTAATAGATTTTTATTGGATGTCGTACGACGCACAATAATTTTTTGTTTTGGTGATTGAGACTTAGATTTTAAAGAAGATTTTCCAACGTCAAAATTTAATATTTTTTCTTTTGCTGGAACTATTATCTGTTTAGTTATGGTCTTTTTTGGCGTTACTTTAGGTATCACTGGCTCTTCTAGAATTTTTAATAATTTTGGTGATTTCGTTTCTATTTCCACAGGTTTAGTTTTAGTAATTAAATTATCAACATAATTATTAGGCTTTTTAATGGATTGTTCATTTAATTCTGGAGATATCACTTTTGTGTCACTTTCACTAGACGTAACACATAAAACTTCTTTATTTGGTGACTCAATGTCAGATATTTTAATCTGATGTTCAATTGTTTCTGACATTTGAACTAAAGACTGAGCGGCATTTAAATTTTCGTTTTGTTCAAGTTCTGTCTCAAACCTGGCATTAATATTGTCATTATTTTTATCAATAAGCACTTCAGAATGAGAGGTATTTAAAGAGTCGGCAGACGCCCTTTCATCTTTATTCGTAAATACGCTTTCATTAATTTGATGAGTAATATCCTCTGTCTTATTGGGGTCACCGTCCGTATGAGGAGAAGCAACTACTTTATTTTGCATTGTTGTAGCGGGCAGATTTATAAGAGCTTCGGCAATTTGCAAATCTGATTCTGATGGTGTATTATCTATTGGAAGAGTTTCACTTGTTTCCGATGCGATTATTTTTGGTTCGACATTTTCCGTTGGTATTGTATTTAGTATTGATGTTTCTTCACAAACGTTCACTTTGAGGCAATCTTCTTCAAAGCGGGTTTCCCTAACAATTGGAGCTTTTTCAGATGAACTATCTGAACAGACAATAGTGTTTTCGAGTTCTGCATTTTCATTTATGTCTTGAACTATGTCACGTTCATCTTCTTTATTCTCCATTTTGTTTAATTTAGAGATTTCTTCCGTGGTTTCACTTATACCATTACTTTTATTATCTGTTTTATTATAACCATTTATATTATTAAGTATACTATCTTTAACATCGTCTTCAAATAAGTCTTCAGGAGGATCGTCACTTATAACTTTCGTCACTCTATCAGTCTCACGTGATACACTTAATAATGCGTCGACTGCGGATGCAGTAGTTTCATTCATAAATGGTTCATAAGATTTAGACTCAAGAATATCTTTTTCTTTTAACATTGACGTATTATTATCCTCTATATCCAAATTTAGATTACTTACAGACAAAGAATTATCATTATCTGTATCAATATTATTTAAAATCTTATTTTCTTTATTAAGATGTTCATCTGCGCTTTTATTTACAGAAATCTCATTTTCAACACTTTTATCGTTTTTTTCCTCATATTCATTTTGCGCAAAATCTTCCAGACTGAAGCTTTGTAAAGTTTTGTACGTTTGTTTTTCATTAAAATTATCTGTTAATTCCGTATGTAATTTTCCTGGTGACATTGGAAGTAAACTATCTTCGTCTCTTAACCTTTCAGCATTTATTTTTTCCAGCTCGCGTTGTTGCGCTGCTTCCGCTTTCATTTTCTTAAGCTGTATCTTGGGCGCCAAGCGAGCAACCTTGACTTGTTCTATAGGCGGCGAAACTCTTATTTCCGGTGTATTTGCTTCAGAACCGTTTATATCGTTGTCTGCGATATCCATTCTCTCTGCAGCGTTTAACTGTTCTGCTACATATTTTCCTATTGCATCTTGGCTTCTTGAGTGTCGACTACGAAAAAATGTCTTTGTCTTAAATATTGTTTTTGACGGTTGTGGGTCATTTGTGCTTTGTTTTTCCACATAATTTTGATCTTGTACGTCGGTTTTTTTATCAGGAGATTTGACTACCGAAGGCTCCGGAAAATTTTCCTCAACTTTTAAAGGTTCAGGAGCTGCTGGTAGCTCTGGTAAGGTTGTTTTATTAAGCAATTCGGCTACTTCTCTGGCTATTTCATCTTCATCAATACTAACACTTTTTGTTTCACTTTTTCTTTTTGATGGATTTTTCACTCTTGGAATTTTTCTACCTATATCCGCTTCAACAGGCCAGTCTTCATCTTCACAGAACTCGTATTTTGAGTCACTTGAAGATTCTGGTTTCTCAAGTTCTGGTTCCTCTTGTTTTTTGACAGATTCTTCAGGCACTTGAGCACTTGGTAATTCAGCAGGGGTTGGTACAGCAGGAGATTCTGCAGCTATTGGTACTTCTGGGGATCCTGTCATAGCCATTGCCGAGTCATCATTGGATTCGTCATCTCCGTCGTCCCAGTCAGCCAATAGACTGCTTTTTATTTCCGCATCTGTTTTTTGTTTTTTCACTTCAGTAGTTGACTCTGGATCGGCTGTACGCTTAATGTTCTGGGATTTTTTGGGCTTTTCAGACTTTTCTTGGCGAGATTTTTTTGGTTTTGAGGTCTTAGTTGTGAGGGGTGTAGATTTGGGTGATTTTGAAGGCTTTTTCTTAATTGGCGACGGTGTGTATGGTGTAAAAGTCACACTATGTGTTTTGTTATGTAATATTAAAACATTTAGGCGAGTGGTCGTGAAGTTGCATGCATGACATGCATATATTCCTGCACTAGACATGGTGGGGGTACTGAAAGTTGTGTGTTGAGGGACAGCTTGTGGTTTGTCAATTGGGTCATCTTGATTTTCTTGCTTTTCTTGTGCTTCTACCGGTTCTGAACCAGCTCGGCTAGTAGATGGCGTTGAAACACTTTCTACTTGATTTGGTGTCTTAGAACCTTGTAGTAGTATGTGAACTTTATAGTTGGTCTTCTCTTTAAACTGAAATAACATATTAATATTAAGTTGAAGGAAAATAAACTCCAATTAATTGCACTGGTCTGCAATGAAATCCTCCTTTTAAATAAAATATGATATAGGTATATAAAGATTTTGACGTACTGAATCTGAATCTGGTTTTTTTCTATAATTTTTTTGCAATCCCAGAAATTTATTGGCCTTTTTTTGTAATAAAACTGGTTTTATTCAACTTAGATAGACCCCTTTAGTATCGGTAACGTATTTGCCAAAACTAAAAGGGGTTTAAAGTTAAAGAAATAGATAAGACTATGGATATACTATCTGATATAGTTCTTGCACCACAGCAATTGCTTGAGTAGTTCTCAAAGCGAGTCCGTGCCGCTAGGTAGCTTAAAAAGTTATATTCTGATTGTTTTTGCTAATATCTGATAATTTGTTAAGTTTTAGACAATATTAATATTTGTAGTTAAAATTTACATGCATATATTTATATGCATAATAAAAAGCAAAGTAAAATCAAATATTTCAAAGGTTGTTAAAATTTAAAAGCAAACATAAATTCTATTATTATAGTACAAAATACTGTGAACTTGCAAAAAATGCTCCAGACTTGTTATGCTAAGATTGTGGTGAATTACTGTGAAATCTCAACAAAGCACTCTTTTTGATCTATTTATAACTCTGCTATTGAACATTATTTTGTATTTCATATAATGAAAGGAATAGAATTTTGCTCCCAAAAACATGTTGCATTTACTGTCCCAGTACACTATGTAGCTCCCATGATTTTAAATGTGACGTTTGAAGAGCATGAACTGCTTTCATGGGAGTTTGCAACAATTTCCTTGGTTGTAAGTCATGAAAATTGTCAAGATATAATTCAAGAGGTTCTTTCATCATATAAAGCTGTCAAATGCTATACTATTGGGTTCCAGCTTAATTTTTTTTCCTGAGCATGGAGAAAATTTTATCAAAACATATTGCATTTAGAAAAGCACTACAATGGCAAATGGTTGGAAGAAATGCTTGGTGATTTTTGCTGTTCAATTTACCCAGAAACTCCAATACAAAATCACAAAAGGCTACTACAAAGGCTACTACAAAGTAAACTAAAACAGAAATTACAGAATTTTACATTTCTGTGCTATTTTAACCCAAAATCAAAAAAAGCGGCTTATTTATAAATTCCATTAGAAAATAAATATACATGATATTTTTTTTATCATAATTATAACTCATTCATTCACAATAAGATATTTTGCAGACCAGTGATTTTAAACTTCTCATAAAAGTTGTGATTTTACCTTTTGAGTTGGTGTAGTCAGTTTAGAAGAATCTGGAGGTCTGCCTCTGCCTCCTCTACCTACAATTAAAAATAAATATTTATAGAGACACAAATATTTTTAGAATTTATTGCTTACTCAATATATAATGGTTATGGATGAAAATTATATGCTATATAATATGGATATGGATAAACATATTTTATGATTAATTATTATCAGACTTAATGCTTATGACTAGAATGGAACAATTGTGGAATCATAATGAAATATTTAGGAACATATGTTATTGTATTTCAATACAATTATAATATATTTTACTATTAATATAGTTACACTGAAATCCACCCAGAAAAAAGATCACTCAGTGATCCTGTTTTACAGCTGGGTAAAACAGGATCAATCTAATCTGTAAGATATTATGGTTATGATTGAGAGAATGAGATTTATTTTATTGCCATATCATAAAACTTGGAATAATTTTTGTATATCAGAATATATAGTATAGTGTGGTATATATCAGAACATACTATTGGGTATTTAAAATTCAACAATTTACAATATTCAATATTATAAAGTTAGAAACTCAAAATGACTTGAAAATCCAACTAGAAAAAATATTTATTTAAAACTATTGTAATCTCTTGTATGATTAGGCAAAATGCATTTGAGTTTCATGCAATGTATCAAAAATGAGACAGAAAATAATATATCAATAATGTTATTGTTGCTAATAATTCACATTTTTTCAAATTCAAATAAAATAAATAAATAAAATTGTTTAATTAATATAGTTCTTTAATTAATATCACACATGTATGTATATTATATGTTGGTATGTAATAGCTTACATATAACAATATTAAAAATTAAATCTAGATTTTGCAACATAATACATATACTACTTTATAGAGCCTTTATAAATCATTTGCGTATAAAGCAATTGCTGGTCATAGAGATTTTCTTGATTTCTCATAGAGATTTGCCGGTAATATTTAAAAGGCAAAGTTCTTTAGTAAATTTTTATTAGTCATAAGTCTGAGATATTACTTAACATTTTCTTATGTAATTAATTTAAATTTTGGTACCTTATTTATATCTCCAGTACTCTTGGTATAAATAGATTTTTTAATAAAAAAATACATAAAGAAAAATATATAAATATAATATCTACAGTCGCTCTGACTACCCTGCTTGGGATAATGTGTGAAGCTATATTGTTATGTCATATCTTCAGTTATGATGCATTGGTTTATAACATATGAAATATATCTATATGCATTTACATATATATTGAAATTGTTGAATTGTTTTACAAAATGTAACTGCTTTTGTTGTTGCGCATTAAGCTATGATAATCAAATTAATCTTTCTTACCAGAGGAAGGAGTTCTTTTGGTTGGATCTCCGAAAAGTCCAGCATAACTTTCTTTCTTAGCTTCTTGAAATTCATCTCTTGTAAGTATTTTAATATCTCCTCCTACAGCAGTTTCAGCTCTTATAACATCTTCTGGAAATTTCTCCATATGCCCATGCTTTGTTCTATACATATCTGCAATTATACAATCAAAGAATAAAGTAAAGACACTTGAATATTTATAAAAAGAATCTTATATATTAAGTATATCAATAGTACTTACATAATCCCTTGTTGATGAATTCATTTTTACGGCTGCAGTCATATTTATAAATGCTATTGAAATTTTTTACATATTCACTGAAACAGAAAATATTAATTTATAAAAACAGTTCCATACTTTTAGATTAGGTATATATCAGGTTTACTCTAATATTTTATAAAGCTATTTCATTTTATTTATTGTCTCGTTTTTGGAAAAATAATATTCTGTCTAATATCTTTAATTTTATTGTAATCGCAGTTGGAAGCTGAATAAAAAAAAATTCAAGAAAGATGGGAATAGACATACATCATAACAAAATAATCATAATAAAGACAATAATATATAAAATCAAAACACAAACTCCTAGGTTATATTTGTAAACTTACTAAGTATCTTCTTGGAAGAACTTGACAACAGCAATTGGTGGTTTCCGAAATGATGGCAGGACATCTGGTGGTAACTTCTCCGAGCCGACCACTTCGCCTGGCCACCAACATGAGCCTAGCTTCACCCATACGACATCTCCATCCAAATAATTAATTTCAGTGTGTTCACACATCACTACTATCAGTTCAGGCGACACGCACGACCATATTTTATTCTATACTTACTATAGGTTGAGTGGGCCTGTTATCATAATATAGGAAAAACTATGAATAAGCATTTAATCTTTGCCACTTCACTTGGTTATTCAATGTTATAAATTTAGTTAGACGGATTGCATTCTATAATTGTCAAACTAGTTGCAAAATAGTACTTGTAAATAAATTCACCGACTGCGTACGAAATAATTTCATTGTCAGTACAGGTGGTAGCACTGATTTTTTTATATTAACTATTATAAATTTACGTTAGAAAAGTATCCGTGAGTATTGACAAATTATAAAATGAATTATAATTTTATTGTATTTCTAATAAATTTAGATAAACGTTTTTTAATAAAAATAAGTTGATAACATGTTTTACCGGAAATGCTTAGGAGTACAGCGTCAGCAGTTACCAACATGAAGCAACAAATTTTTAGAAAAATATGTTGCCATATGAGGTAATTTTTTGATTTTATCAGAAAAAATACTGACTGACAACTAAAGCTTATAACTACGTATTATAATTAACACATTTAAAAATATATTTTATTTCATGAAATTATTTGTATTTAGAAAATATCTTTTGTTAAATAATACTTGTTATTGTGATGTTTTGTAAAGTAAGAACTTTTTATATATCAATGATTACATCTAAAAAATATAATTTAATAAACATTATTATTATACATAATTTAATAAACATACTTATTTTACTTCTTAAATTAAATTTTCTAATTTCAACAGAGTATGGAGTTCTTTTTCATAAAAACTTTGTACTTCACGATTTTTACCAGGGTAGATAGACGGAATCTACTCGCACTTCACCGATTTTTTTATATATATATATATAATATATATATATATATATATATATATATATATATATATATATATATATATATATATATATATATATATATATATATATATATATATATATATGTATATATATGCTTATTTTGTTTTGTATTTTGATACGATCAGTGTGCGGATTTGTAGAGATGGCTAGGTGTAGCTTTGTATTGTTTTCGGTTAGAAAGTATAATATATTAAGTAACCTACTAAAACATATTTATGGCGTCTTTGTCTATCATTATTTAGAATTTGATTCATTTTACACAGAATAAATCGATAAATTCACATGAATTAAAAAAGTGTAACTAAGTACATCATTGTAATCTCTACATTTATAATAAAAGCATAGGAAAGTCAATTCTGTACAATAAAGATTAAAAAATTAAATGAATTGGCGTTTTTTAATTTATATATATATTTTTTTTTAATAAAAGCTAAAACGCCGCTCCGTAGAATTTTTTATGTCTGTCTGTCTGTCTGTCTGTCTGATTATTTTGCCTCCAATCACGTAAGAACTACTTAAATATAATAATAATTTACTTAAATATAATAATAATTTACAAATAAGTCAAAATAAGTGCATTTTATATTTACATCAACAGTTTCTCAGGAACAAATGCAACAGGTTTTTTATTGGAATGAAACTTCGTATCACGATGGTAAAGTTGTTTTTCATTTGTACTATGTCGAAATATGTATCTTAAAATGCCTCTACGGACCACATTTGAAATTGTTTTATTTTGTTATAGGGACGTCAATTCTGTTCATTGAAGATTTATATGATTTAATTGTATCCTTAATATATCCCAAAAAAACTACCCATCGGAATTTTTCTCTGTTGGTTTGTTGTATGCAAAGTACGCAAAAACTAGTAGACAGAATTCTCTTTTTTTTATTTTTTACGCTGGGAAATGCGATTTATGCAGACCGCTCATACGAACGGTACTGTGGGGACTCACCGGTAAATAAGCCGATACTACCCACTAAAATCCAGCGGAATCGCACTTCATAGATTTTTACATTATATATATATATATATATATATATATATATATAATATATATATATATATATATATATATATATATATATATATATATATATTATAGATATATTAATCGGTCCACCTACATGGAGACGCCGTAGGATCGCTCGTGCATGCTACTACGACGCCTTAGTGGAAAGCCCTCTTGCGGGCAACCGCAAAACCCTGCCTAGGGTAAAGGAAGTTGGAGAAGCGCATACTGCCTGCCTTCCATGCATGCCTTCTCCTATTCCCTAGTCTCCGATGGAGGAGCGAGCCTGCCATCGCGCTGGATTCTCGCAATCGCTCCGCGGCCTCCTTCAATGTCATGACAGATTCGCAGAAGGAGACCATTGCAGACCAACACCTCTCACCATCCAGCATGAATCCCACCACACTGGATAGTGAAAGGTCTCTTCCCACTACAGTTGTCAACGCATGACGATGTGAGGCCCATGCGGGGCATTCGGCCAGGGTATGATGCGCTGGATGCTTCGGATCGTACCTGTACCGGATCGGGAGGGAGGAGTCGCCAGCGTGCCACCACTGCGGAGCCGCGGTGGATACGGCGGAGCACACCCTAGTGGTGTGCCCATCGTGGGCCGAACCCCGCCGCGCCCTGGTGGCAGCCGTCGGGGAGGACCTCACGCTCCCCAGCGTGATCGCCGCCATGCTCGGTAGGGAGGAGGCATGGGCGGCGGTAGCCTCCTTCTGTGAGGACATCATGTCACAGAAGGAGGCGGCGGAGCGCATGCGGGAGGATGACCCTCTCACAGCGCCGCTCCGCAGACGAAGAAGGGGTGGAAGACGGCGGACTCAACGTCCGTCCCCGTCCACCCCTGGGGGTGATCAGCGGGCGACAGGTGCGGAGGCGCCACCGCCCGCATCTCAAGGATCACCCCACTCGTCAGACCACAATGGCCGTGCACTCCAGCTATTGTAAAGACCCCTCCTCACTAGGGAGGGGTATGAGGGGCCTGCCGTAGGGCGAGTAGTCACCGGTGAGGGCCT
The DNA here is from genome assembly GCA_037127375.1 of Dione juno. NCBI lineage: Eukaryota > Metazoa > Arthropoda > Insecta > Lepidoptera > Nymphalidae > Dione > Dione juno. Next base: position 3,446,084 of record JAXRJS010000068.1, read on the forward strand.
GGACGCTATGGACTCCCAGGCCCTCTCCACGCAGGTGAGGTCGGAGTGTCGCTGAGTATTTTTAGTGAGTATACCGGGAACGAGTTTACCGGGGTGTCCCACATACCCCTCTCCCGCCCCCCGGCGGGGAGGGGATGCGTAATGTAATTTTTTCCCAGCGACAAAAAAAAAAAAAAAAGGGCGCATTGCAGTCGTGGAACGCCGGTGACGCCTCCTTACGTGCAATCTGGTACAGGTATTTACCAAAACATCCGTGTCCCGTCAAAAACTGCACCAATCTAAACGCCAGGACCCCAAACTTCCTCTTAGCCCAACGTTCCAGGTGGGGGGGAACGGCGTCCACAGTCGGTAAGCCTGCCGCCGGGGACTCCAAGTCCAACTTCTATCGCCGGATAAGGGCTTCATTTGCTCGTCTCCAGATCCGAGCGATGTCCTCCATCGATGGTCGTTCACCTCGCGACCGCTCACTTGTACGGAACGCGTGAACTCTAGCGAGTACTTCCACCTGTAACTCCCAAGGCGGATCTCCCGCTAGAAGGGTCGCCGCTGTCTATGACACCGTACGCTAACCTCGGATAACTCTTACTGCTGTGACCCGCTGCGCTTTTCGCAATTGGGTCCTGTTCTGAGCGGTAAGAGGTCTAGGATCGACAATCTAGGGTCAAGCCTAGATATTTCATTTGACCCCGTACTTCTACCTCCTGCCCCCGAATATGCAGAGTGGCCCCATGGGGAGGTCCCTTGCGCGGGCCGTGAAATAAAAGAGCCTCTGTTTTGGAGCTGGAAACTCTTAGGCCCAGCGCTTCAATACAGTCGACAACGCGGTGGATGCCAACTTCCGACCGTGACGCCCATAGTAATTGACTCCCCGGGTGGTAACTAGAGTGTCATCAGCTTAACAGATAATGCTCATCCCGGAAGGTAGGCGGCAGCGTAGAAGCCAATCGTACCTGAGATTCCACAGCACCGGGCCTAAAACCGATCCCTGCGGAACTCCACGATAGATTTTTCGACGACCGTTTTGCCCGTCTCTACCCGTCCATACGACCACTCCCTCCTCAAGGTAGTTATTCAGTAGACGCTGGAGGTAGAAAGGCACGCCATGGTAATGAAGACCCTCTTTTAATGTTTCGAATGGTAGGCTATTAAACGCATTGACCACGTCTAGTGGTACAGCGAGGAGAACGTCTCCTTCTACCATCGCAGCCAACGACTGTGTCTTCAGGGCGTTCAGCGCATCAATAGTAGAGCGACCGGCCCTGAACCTGAATTGAGCCTCTGATAAACCTGGCCCTACCTACTCTAGATGATGAGTAAGACGTGCGGCGACGATCTTCCCGAAGATCTTGCCCGTCTCATTTAGAAGAACTAACGGCCGGTATGCGGAAGGTGAGTCCAAAGGACAACCTTCTTTACGTATTAAACATAATATTCCCTCCTCCCAGATCTTCGGGAACTGCCCAGATAAGAGGCACTGGTAAAGATTATTGCCTAGATACTCCAGAGAGATACTCAGTACTTTCCCTGGGATGCCATCTGGCCCTGGGGCCGTCTTTTTGGACCTTAACCTAACTAGAACCATTTCCATTTCCGCTGCAGTAATTGGGGGCACTACCATTCCTGTCTCGAACACTGAGAGAGGGGCTATCCTGGGAGGAAAGAATGCAGGTGATTCCGGAAATGGTTCCGCTATAATGTGCTGGAGGAGAGTTGGAGGTAAGGTCTCTGTCACCGGAGCCCGTATACGCATTTTTTTTCGTGCGGCTAGATAGGGGCGTCCCCATGGATCCGTATTGAGACTCGTTAGAAGTTCCTGATATGCTTAGTGCTTCGCTAGATGAATGGTAAGTTGCAGAGATTTCTTTTTCATTGAAGATTTATATGATTTAATTGTATCCTTAATCCCAAAAAAACTACCTATTAGAATTTTTCTCTGTTGATTTTTTGCATGCAAAGTACGCAAAAACTAGTAGACAGAATTCCCTGCGCTAACTAGTAAGCAGATTGAATGAATTTTAATACGGTAATAGCTTAAAGCCTTAAGCAACATATAAGATGGTTGTCGTCCTGACTCCCCGCGGTCAATGAGTATCCGTAGGAAAAATAAAAATTGACGCGAGGAAGCAAGGGAAGCTAAATTATATAATTTAATGGAATGAAATTGGATGTTATAATACACATTTTGTCGAATAAATCCTAAATTTGAATATAACTGTTATTTAAAAGATAAAGTTCAAATAACGTTATAAAATGTTTTAGTGTTCTCTTAATATTATTTTAAACATTGGCCATGTTAAAAATAGAAATCAGCAGGAGTGTACCGTAGAACTTATTACTTTTATTTTCTCTCTCATCTTCACACTTTGTTCCGCTTATAGCAGAGTTAGCAGAAAGAATCTCGTGTCATGACACCCAAATTTGGTGGAATTCTACGCTGCACTTTCCCTTGCCAAATCGAGAAAATGTAAATAATTTATTCTACAACCAACACGCTTAAAGTCAACCACTGTTTCCACTGTGCCACGATGGTCTCATCTCGTCAATTGATGTTAATATCTATATATATTTCAATAAAACAATGGGGCAGTGTTTGTTATATTTTATTATAACAAAAGATAAATTCTAATCTTCAGTAGATATTATTAAATAACTTATTTTTAATATATTTACATTTTTGTCATGGAATTTATAAAAGTTTAAAATAAGTCTATAGTCATATTACCTAGGTATTAACTAAATATTTCTTTAGCGTTCAAGTAAGTAGCATTTGCCTCATCCAGATGATTTTGAATTTAAGTTTTGATATACAATAATATAATATTATATATCAAAACTTGAATTTTGGCAAAGGTATACCTCACTATACGAAACTAAGTAATATCTATTTTTCAACCAGAATATTGACGGACTATTTTCGTCCACTGTTGGGGAAAATTTCGTTGAACGTAGGAAAGTGTTCGCTGTATTTGTTTTGTTTCTTGTGGTGAACATTGAGGACAGGCGCCTCTTAGGACCAGCGGTGCGAGAGCTGTAAAAAATAAAAGATTAAAAATAACGCTTGATGATGATCAATTTGTAGGGTTATTAATGTGTAATCATATTTTACTACTAAATTAAGTGCATTTTATATTTCATTACTTACTTTTCAAACGTTTACCGATAGGGTCGCATGGTCCTTCTCCAAGAGCACATTTCAATTGTCTTTGTATGAATCTTTTGTCATTTAGTGCGTCATCTAGAGCTGTGTCAGAGACCTCTGGTCTTTGTGTTTGCGCCATACACACTACACCGATAGCGCATATCACAAAAATGTGGCTGAACTGCAATCAAATATTTTTTTATTATATTTCACATAGTAATATTTTTTAACCTTAATATTTAGCCAGTAAGTTTCTGGAAATACTTATACCATATTCACTTAACTTATTAACTTTAATTATTTATTTTAAAAATGTTCTTTGATTAATTAACTCTATGATTAAATGTCATTACATATTACTATAAGATATTTTTCTTATAATAAAAATATCTTCAATACAATAAAATTGGCTACAATATATTATAAAGCACACATGAATATAACTGACATCGCCGTGCGACGTGATTAGACCTTTAATTATTACGCAACCACCGGTGAAACAATACTGATTGCTATCAATTTAATCTTACATGTTTTTCTAATGACATTGACCCATCGCTACTTTTGAATTATTGATTTTGAAGATAATCCCTCGACGTAGAACACAACTCTACCTACGTTATTCCGCTTTTAGAGACAGAGTCATGTGTCAATGCGTCATTTACTTACTTACATTCAAGTAAATCACTGTAGCGCTTAGATTAGGATGTATAGGATATTGGTTTTTTACCCTTTATTTGTAAACATTTATTGACTTAAAAATATAGTTTAATAGATATTTATATGGTAACTAATATTGATAATTAAAGTTGGACGAGAAAGTGTCACTCTTCATAACTCGATTTGAAAGTTATTTTTTGCACAATTTCTGAAGGCTATCTAATCGACCAATAATATTTAACAATTGCCTATCAAAAGAAATATCGTTTCGTTTTTCAAGGTAACTTTTTCAACTTTTTAATTTCAACATTACGAACAAACTCCAAAAGTGGTGTATTACATGGAAATATTAGAGAACTGTAGATAAATTAACATAGTAATACGATGTTGATTCATAACTATTATGGAATTGAAAAGTTGTATTTCACCTACCTATATGCCTCAATAAATGAGATATCAGATAAATAATATTTTTGTTAAACATTTCATACATTTTGGAAAAAGAAACTTATATGAAATAATTGTATTATATATCGCGGCGCGATAGAATAGCATCAGACTGACGGAAAATTCAAATTCGATCCTTTTTTTATTGCCCTGCTCTAGAAAGATCAAGCGCGACGTCGAGACGCGCCAATATTGCGCAAATGATTGCGATTTCTTGTGGAAAGTACAGAACGAAATGTTTTGACACTAAGTTCTGCCTACCTAGACAAAGAGTTAATAAAGAATCTTGAACATAAAATAATAAAATAATCGATATATATATATATATATATATATATATATATCTATATAATATATATATATATATATATATATATATATATATATATATATATATATATATATATATCTATATATATATATATATATATATATATATATATATATATAATATATATAATATATATATATATATATATATATATATATATATATATATATAATATATATATATATATATATATATATATATATATATATATATATATATATACATCTAAAGTACACTTACACTTCTTATATTTTATTATAAAGAACAATGAGCTATATATTTATTTATATAACTATGAGGTAAGATTACTCTTTTACTTGTGAGTTGTGACTAATTGTCAAAACCACACACGACAATACGCAAATCAAATAATGACACATGCTTAATAAAAAACAGCGTTAGAATTCAAATAAATTTTCCTCATTTCAAACACACGTTTTATTAACATACATGCTTGCAGGCATTATGCATTTTATTTTCGACATAATATTTTATATATCTACCTTATTGAATATCTAATAGTGAGGTAGGTGACTGTATTTTTTATCAAGTGTAAAAATATAATATATTTGTTTATAGGTTCCCGTACCTCAAAAGACAAAGTGACTATTATAAGGTCACTTTGTTGTTCGTCTGTAGGTCTGTCCGTCCGACTGTATGTCACGACCAATTTTTTTAAGAATGCGTAGATGTAACAAAGTGAAATTAAATATCAAGATCTGCAGTGGAGTACAGAAAAAAATTAACTTCTAAAGAAATTTTATTCTTCGTTTTTGCTGTAATTCGTATGAAATTCTCCGTGCAATCAAATCCGTAATAAAAACCTTTCCGTTGATCTCCAATTATGAAATGTGACAAGGATTGAGAACTTACAGTATATAAAGAGTAAAATATACGTATAATAATATATATTTTCTGTAATTCATTGCATATAAAATTTTAGTTTGTCATCTTATAATTAATCGTACTTTCCCATAATCATAAATGTATCTCCTCCTCGGTACGCGAGTCCGACTCGCATTTAACCGGTATTGTTTATCTCTCTTTATTAAATATATTACCATTCGCGACTTTACATTACTTATTTATACATATAGATCTCGCGAAACATTTTTCTATTAGTAAAAACCTCATTATGACTGTAATTAAAAAATTACACGCGTACATTGCTAAGCATCGACTTTTTTTAGACGATATAAAGTATAAAACACATTTGAAATTTCGATGAATTTGTTTGAAATTTTTCCTTATCAGTACAATTTCAACGGGCAAAATTGAATTAACTCCAATTCGTTTTTATTAACAAAAGGACGGGGAAACCACACGTTTGCTTAATAACTTAATTTCATGTTATTATTTTTGAAATACAATATACCGGAGTGACCATGTAATACATAAAAGACAACATAAATATCTGGATAATTATCACTGTTAACATTATTTTAAAATGCCAGTTTTCATTAAAGCCGATCGCCCTTCACCTACTTTTTATTAAAACAAGATAAAAAATATAGAACATTCGCTTTGTTGTCTGTAAATTTATTATTGTAAACAGATGAGAAAAAAATGAAAAAAGGCTTTTATTGTGCCTTGAGAAAAGCGAGTTCGTTGATGTCTTTACTATGAACCTAAAGAGTAGAAAAAATATTTCCTTATAATATTTCCTTATAATTTAAAACTTTCATAATATAAAAAAATAATTATCAGTAATATTTATTTTTCTACGAAATATTAGTAATTGAAATGACTGAATGAGTTCGAGAATTTTCACTTTTAAAGCAAACAGTTAAAAATCTCGGTGAGTTTATCGTAATAATTATTATTGAAAGCTTTAAAACGTGTCGTTAACAGGAAAGCGAAGATTATTGAGAAACTGGCCGTGTTCTTACCTGCATCCTTATAGTTAGTTTGTGCACTTTTACTTTCCGCAACACCTGAATGACCCGGATTTAAATTTTCTAAACTGTTTCACAAGCACGAATGCTGCCTGCGCGCTGCAACCGACGAATGGTTCTAGAGAGAATGTTTCTTTGGTGTCGTAACTACTTACTTAACCCGACCCCCTCTTTGCTTGCCAATTTAAGCATGTGATATTACTGTGCATTGATTACGTGACAAAATAATGGGTAAATAAAAATAAAAAAAAAAAACAGATTAACTAGCACAGTTTTATTATATAAAAGATCGCTAAATGTACCACTGGACTTGAGTGGTAATGATAATGGTCTTGTAACATTTCTTCCAAGTATTTGAGTAATGTCTACACAAAATCGTGTGTCCGGCGTATCAAAACAAACTTATGCAATATAAATTAATGAGCCATATAAACTTTAACTACATGTTTATATATTCATATAATACTGTTTGTCTAAATAGTCTATCAATAAATTTAATTTTATATTAATTAGGGCGATTTAACTTGACAGCATATATAATAATGTTAAAAAAATATTTTTGTGGGTAATATTTACCAATGAAACGCATTGTGATAAATAGATTATATTAGATAATACATTAATTTATTTCGGAACGGAAGAAGAAGTACGGAATGTTTATTTATTGTTATTAGAGGACCCGTTGACGCATAAAATATGCTTTGCCATAGCAACGTGTATGTCATTTTATTTTACAAATTATTTTATTTATGGATTTAATGTAACTTATAATGAAAAAAAATTGCGTTCTGCACTTCTCCTACACATAGACTTTGAGTGTAATAAATTTCATACTCCTCCAATCCAGGATCCAAGGTTTTTGCTTCACGTATTGATATATAGGTTTCTTATTATTACTAAATTTACAGTATATTATATACTAAAATCAACCCAAATTTTAAATTTGAATTAGCGCTTAAAGGAAAACAACTTACTTTTTGTTCGATTTTACTATCATCAATTCTTAATTAGGTATGTGTGTTAATGCTCTCGCACAGAAATTATGATGGTTAAAAAAATTATAAATTAATAATACATTTTGTGCCTAGTTTTATTTAAATTATGTATACTATCTATAAAATAGCATCGTCATTTCGTACAGTACATAGCAATATACCTAAAAATGAAATTCAAAATATAAATTAAAGATTTCAATTATATTTTAAATAAATAATGTAAGCATGTAAAAAAATATTTTTATCTTATTTTTGACTATAAAATTAAAAAAAATGAAGTATTAAAATTAATTTAGTTACATCGTAATTGCTTTTAGATACAAAGGTCTGTACGGTTTCACATTATATAGAATTTCAACCATATTGGCGAACAATTTTGGCCCATTCCCACGGATAATTCCTTTGTACAAAGGCAAGGGTGCGACGAATCTGATGAGTTTCTTGTGCGGAGCATTGAGGACACGAGCCTCGGAGTACGAGCGGTGCCAATGCTGAAAGAAATATTGAAACATACATATACATTAAATGCGGCCGTCGTGACGCAGTGGCACAGCGTCTGAGTATAAAAGATTCCAGGGAGAATGCATTTTCATTTCCGCATTCTGGTAACTAGGCAAAAAGTGGTATTATGTTCCGCCACTCAACATACAATATCTTAAAATTTGGCAGAAAGTTGGGAATGGGGTGCCTTAATACTATGCTCCCTATGCCTATCTCCATATACAGCGCGAAGCTGCCCTAAATATAAGTATTCAATACTTTCAAACAACAAAAGTGTTAAGCTTTTATGTAAGCAAACATGTGCGTGAGTACTAATCACACTTGGCCGATATTTTTTGAATTGAGAAATTAAATGTCACGCTTTGTCTTGTCAGAGCAGAGAGATAAAAATAATTCGTTCCTAACGAGTCCCAACTTGAATCCATACTAATAATAATAATAATAAATTTTATTTCAGTAAAAATATGTGATACAGATACACTCTAGATGTATTTATGATTTGATATATTTACAAATCTAGAGGAGAGCGATGGCAGCCATACTAGTGTAAACTGTGTCACAGCTGCCAGCGTCTTTGCCCCTTAACAAATAATACTGATACTTTTATACATTACAGTGATTCAGTGAAAATTAGTATAAAATAAAAACATTTTGCTCTGCGAATAAATTAAAATACAATTAAAACATTTAAAACGCCTACCAATGCAAACATTAATGAGTGTGTATGTGTCTAAGAGAGTGCGCGTCTTGTATGTATGTGTGTGTGTGTGAGTGCGTGTGCGTTTGAGTGTGTTCAGTAGACAATACTCTCTGTTTCAATGTAGGACAACTTTTGAATCCAATCTTTGATAATTTTTTTACACTTAAATGATGTCAGTGGATAAATATTGATTTTTTTATTAATTTTATTGTACAAGTGACCGCTAATAACATAAAACTGGCTGCAGGCTAACCTTGTTCTTGACGGAACGGTTGTACAAACTCTGGATTTATTGCGTTTGGAAGTGGGTCTGAACAATATACTTTTATGCTTACGAAGTATAACTTGCACAATGTAAAGTTTTCTAACAGATAAGATGGAAGACTCACGGTAAAGAAGATCTGTGCTATAGTCGTCTAGGTTTTCCCAGCATAACTTTTAATATAGCCCTTTGAGCACGTTCCAAAACAAGCAATGTATTGCTGCTGGTACCTCCCCATACTATGATGCAGTAGTTTAAAATACTTCTTACGAGGGCATAATAAATTGTAAGTAGAGTATCAGGGTCAGCTAAATTTTGAAGTTTTCTAAATACGGGAATTAGTTTACGTATACGAGACGATACGTTATTGATGTGTAGTGACCAGTTAAGGTTAAAATCAACAGTAACACCCAAGTATTTAATATTACACGTACGAGGAAGTTGAGGACAATTGCAGAAGTTCTGAATGGTACAAGTGTGCGCTGTGATAGAAAAATCAGGTGGGGGCTGAGAACTGGGCCGATGAGAGAATGCGATATATTTAGTTTTATCAATATTGAGCGTAAGAAAATTTTTGTTATACCAACATGTCACCCATCCTATAGAATTCTCTGCATGCTGTTTAGCCTAAATCCAATCACGACCGTTGACTACTAGTACGGTGTCATCTGCATATGCAATAATTTTGCAATTAGGTAATGACGTATTGCATAGGCTATTAACATATAATAGGAACAGCGTAGGACCCAGTACACTTCCCTGTGGAACACCAAAAGGGACGTATGCCTTGTCACTCACAAACTTATCTATTTTGACACACTGAGAGCGGTTTGTTAAGTAAGAGCGAAAAATGTCCAGTACAATACCTCGTATTCCTAAATTATACATTTTCTCAAGCAGAATTGGTATTGAGACAATGTCGAAGGCCTTAGATAAATCAAGGAAAATACCGACAACTTTATCTTTGTTATCTAAGTGTTTGGCAATAGTTTCAGTGAGCGACAAAGCAGCGTCTTCATGTGGATTTATTTTTAGTAAAACCAAATTGATTGACGGCAAGAATGCTACGGTGATGAAGATAATTTGTAAGTCTTTTGTTCAATAGCTTTTCCAAAATCTTTGAAATAGTAGGAAGGATCGATATTGGTCTATAGTTGCCCACATTAACTTTTTCTCCTGATTTGTAGATGGGATGTACCAGTGCCTGTTTAAATATATCCGGAAAAACACCAGTTGAAAAACATAAATTGAATATATGCGAGAGAACAGGGGCTATGCTGGTGCTAATTTTTTTTATTAATAAAGTGGGTATGCCATCTATACCTGTGGCAGAATTGCCTTTTAAGCTCGCTATTGTCGATTGGATCTCATCATTATTGGTGTTATAAAGTACCATTGAGTCTTTAGAAATATATGGCTCAGGGGAGTGATTGAAATTCACAGAACTTTGATTTGTGGACGCTTTATTAAGTATAGCATTGGCATAGGTTGCACCAATACCAGCAAAATAGTTGTTGACATTATTAACAGAAGCACGAGGATCAAAATGTAGATCGAGTAAGGCAGTGGCAGAAGGCGAGGGCTGCTTGATGGAGGTTATTTTCTTGATAGTGTTCCAAGTACCTTTGGGGTTGTTTTTGTATTTTTGAAATTCGCTTCTCTCGTAAATTGTCTTCAATTTTTTTAACAAATTTGTACAAAAATTACGATATCTGGTGTAGGTTACACGCAATATCGCATTAGCAGGATCACGTTTACAGTTTTGGTGCAGTTTGTCACTAATGAGTACTATTTTAAATATTGTTAACTGTAAAATAATAATCTTGCCGTAGTAGAGCGCCTCTACCATCTCCTAGTCCGCGCCAACAAGGTTGATATTATCCATTATTAAGATGTATCTATACTGAATAACTGACAGACAACACCGAAAGTGTAGGGGGTACTAAGAGAAGATTTTACGAAGTCCCAACGAAAACGGAAAAAGACAATTCACCTATTATAATTAACAAAAAAATCCATTGTTCTATAGTCATAGCCTTATAGATAGGTAAAAAAATTATATATAGATAAATTGATTATATCTCATGATTATATCCAATCCAATCTATTGATTATATCCAATTTGATACAAAAAAAATAATTTTGAAATAAATATTACGTAAATCGAATGTATTGATTTTGATAAATAAAGGAATCATGACTTTGCAATTCGGATCTAGAATACATTTTTATTGAATATATATTTCTATACAACATTGATATTTTATTTAATAATCGTATCGTAATAATTTTCATTCCAATGAAGTATGATCTAACATAGTCACGAAATAACGACACTGTTACGCTATACCTATAGACGGAAGTTTGTAAAGCATAACGTCTTTGAAACACGCACGTAAAAAGAAATTATTTTGGCTACATTTACCCGAGAGAGGTTTATTTATAAATATTTCTTACACAAGTGGCCTATTATTTCTTCTATGAGTTACATGTATTTTAAAAAATCTTTGCAATTTTGTTGAAATTCCTTTGTTAGCGGAAACAATAACGTGACATCTATTACTATCAGTCTATAAATAAATGCATCTTTTTATTTTGCATAAAATATATTGAATCCGTCGCGTCGTGGCAACTTGCTCACTGTCAACGTTACAGTTGTGAGTTCGATTCATACTTGAGGAAATTAATTATTTTTGTTTCCTGGCTCTGGTCAAAATACAAGACGCGGCGTTGAGTTCCGCCACTTATCACGCAATGTCTTAAAAATTGCATGTATAGTTGGGAACGGAGTGTTAATATAGCGGGAACTAATTTTTTCTTTTGGTTCGTCCTACCTTCTTCTGATAAAAAATATCACGGTGTTGATTTCAGTATGCACTATCTCGAATTCGTGGATAAAGTGGAGGCCAGAGTATCTTGAAATTAAATTATCACAATCTACAATGCTAGCAGTAAAGATAATGAAGCTTCTTTATTGTAACCTTTAAATTTTTTCATATTTTCTTATAACACAAGATTACAGAACACTTTAATAATCTTAAATAATATTATAATACTATGAAATGTTTTTTCAGCGATCAAACTATATCAAATTTATAGGTCATCATCTTATCGTTTTATTAATAAAATATAAATATAAAGTTTTATTAATAATTAGAGTCTAGAATATTTACTAGATCGCCAAACCTGACGCTGATGTGTATTTACTTACTCCTTAGTCTAATGCCGACGGGATCGCACGGCCCTTCGCTGAGCGCACATTTAATATGGCGCTGCATTGTACCTCTATCTGCCAAAGTCCTTTCTAGCTGAATGTCAGACATTTGGGGCGCCGCCATCACACTGACGCATATAAAGATTATTAAAACTGGTACTGATGTCTAGAAAAAAGAAAAATTATATGACATTACGTATGATTCCTAAAGTAGCTATTTATTTTTTTATTAAAATAACAATTGTAAGCAATGGAGGTTTACCTAATGCAAGTTTAGCAATTTCATAATTTATATGAATAATACTATTGGAAATCCTACAGGGAAGCTCACAAAAAGTAATCTATCACAAAAATAATAGTTAAAAAAATTAAAGTTACATTTTTACGTGTATCCAACGACGTAATGTGTTTTGTTTCAGCAACGAAATGCGTATTAAGATTTTAGAAACATAAATACTAGATTTACTAGACTTATTTTATGACAATTTTAAATAAATTCTATAAGAAAAAAATCTATAAGAAGATATATTCTACATCGTATAGCTTTATTTGCTTGGTTCAATACGTGCGAGGACGACGTGCAAAGTTCGTGGAAACATACGTATATATTTTTGTGTACGTTAATGTAACGCTTTAAACTTTGGGTTATACCCGAAATTTTAAACATATTCTTCCATATAACCTACAATAGAATTTCTATAAGCACTGATAAGATGAGATCTATGCGTATAAAATAGCTCTACATCATTCGGCAATTAAATAAACCCTGTACTTTATTAATCTTAAATTTAAAGATAATTATATGACTCAAAACATAAATAACCGGAAGCCCAGCTTATATATGAAACTGGGTATCCTTGCAAATTCAGTTCCGCGAAAATTGTAGAGCAAAAGTTTTGTAATATTTAATGAGAATTCAATCGAGAAAAGAAACTAATATTGTGCTCTAAATGTATTCATGTTAAAAATTGTGTCATGACATTGTAATATATATATATATATATATATATATATATATATATATTATATATATATATATATATATATATATATATATATATATATATATATATATATATATATATATATATATATATATATATATGATACACATACAAGAATACTTTAACATAACAAATATAATGAGTCTTTTTCTTTCTCTTAAATAAATATTTAACTAACTTTAACTACAAAAATTCGACAAATAGTTATGATTTTTTTTGGAGATTCATGGATATAGTTCCAACTCAAAACATAATAACGTAAGCCATAATAAAATACAATAATTAATTTTATAGTAAGTATGACGTATTAATAAACATAAATGTTTAAGCTCTACCTTATCAACATTTTCTGATGATTAATTGAATATATATTATTATAATAAGTAACTTTAAAAATAAAACAAAGATTTTCCTTAAAATATTAAACGATAAACATTTCTTACAAGATATCGTCATTGTGTGTTTAATTAACGCATTAAACGCCTCCTGGAATCTTCCGAATATTAATCAAAATACAAATAAAAAAGAAAAATTAAAATAACATACCTGCATTTTTGGTGTTAAGCGTCCAGAAAATATAAAAAATCTAAATATTCTTGGTTAGAATAGAGTATAAAATGCTGGAGTATAAATTTTATAGGCCTACCATTTAGGCAAGGTGCGGTCGACGCATAGGGTCAGACTGCTCACAATCATCGTATTAACTAATCGGGACTCCCTCCCCTTGAGGTGATTAGGCGTCAATGTGTTTTATGATAACTCGTTACTACGAAATTCAACCGGTCCCTCTGATCTCTTTGTTACTTTAACTGGAGGCGACGATAAAGTTATTTAGGACGTTTATAATGAGGACGTGATTATCCTGTTCTTATTATCGTTTTATTCACTACATACAATATGGTCATTCAAGAAATAAGCACACATTTAAAGACAAAGCAAACAAGTAACATTAATGCTTTTAAAAATATTGAAGTTATAATTAAACGTGTATTAAAGGCTAATAATTTTTACTCCTATACTATATTATCTAAAAATATTACATATATCTGTTACTATTTTGTAGCTATCAGTATCTATATATAAATACGCTTTAACTTATTAGCTATTTAATAAAAAAAAAACGCCTTTAGATATGTATTTTATTTAAGGTAGACTTATAAAGACTGTGTAGATGTGTAGATTTAAATAGGGGTTAGTTATAATATCAATTATAATTGACTATTTTAGATTTAACAATATTAATGATCATGAAAATCTCATATATTATATGTATGTATTATGTGGATATAGAGTAGACACGCTAGCGTGCTAAGCCAATTTTAGACAAAGACCTGACGATGCAGGATACTGAAATTTGGTAACACAAAATGTATGTATTAACAGAAAGCAAAGTTAAAAATGAAATCCTAAATTTCTTAATTTACTAAAGAACTTGCTACTGGCATATAAACGTTTATGAATCGGTATTTTTGTCACTGACCGATTAAGTCTTAGATCGAAAACTTTACCCAGTTTCTAACCTAGTAATGTGACCGGTCATGTAAATAAATTTCATCATCATGAATATTGGAGTCTTAGTTTTTTATTTTTATATTATGTTCTTAATTTGATTGTTGTATACATTTACAATCAAAGAAATATTTCCGACTTCATAATATATTTCAATTCAAATTCCATTATTCCTTTAAGTTACTATTTTCTCAAAAACATTATATTTATGTGATTACATGTGTTATAACAAAATTTTAACATTTTGTAATATATGTAAAAAAATTGTTAAAAGTTTTGTTTAAGTCAATAATATTTATGTTTAAATAAAAAAAAACAACAACTTTATAATCATCAATATATAATTATACTATTTAGAGAGGATTGTCTGAAACTCCAACGGGAACCGATTCATGAGCACTGCAAAGGCCTATCCAGGCGCTACTTTGAGCGCGCAGCTTCTCGTGCGAACCCCCTTATCGTACAGGCGTGTGACTACACCCCGTACGCTAAATCGAAGCTCAGACGGCCGCACGGTGTTCTATTAGACCCAGATGACCCCATTATAGTTGCTAATACCCCATACGTAGGTAGGAAGCAAAATACATACACGACAGTCACACTGCCGTCGACGGAAACGACGACGAAGTCTAGCATATTTGACGGCCCGACCGCGTGTTGGCGTGGGCGGGCCGGTTAGGGACGCCCTTGCCGCCGACGTTTCCTCTCAAGCAGTGATAGTGCTTGCTACTTCTCAGGGACAGAGTACCCTCTTTCCTCCCCAACCGGTGTCGCTGTCAAGGCCAATAGGACTAACAGCATTAAACTTACAAAAAAAAACCAACGAACCGCAAACAGGGATAAGCGGGGTTATACTTTTTATATTTCACGTGAATAAAATTGCGGGCTACAGCTCGTATTTCTTAATAATTAATAACTAAAACATATCGGTCAAGTGCGAGTAACACTCGCGCAACAACAGTTCTGTACCATTTCATGATTGTAGGTATTCCACTGAGGAAAATACTACTTACTTCGTATGAAATAAAATACAAATATAAGTTCGTAATGGTATGTAAAACGTATAGATTATCAACTGCCCTATAAATATACCCACCTATAACTGCTCACTGCTTGTCAAATTTCATAAGTCAAGATCAATGAAGTACAACAAATAAGAGTCGAGTCGATAAACTTAAACTTACTACAACCATTTTGTATGAAATGAAATTATGGTATAATTTAAGTTAAGTTAGAATGTAATATTGTATCTGAAATATATCTATAAATTTTCAATTTTAAAATATTTTCCTTTGTTTATACTATAAGTTCTAACTCATTGCCAAATTTCATAACTACCAGATGCCAGATGTATTCTCTCTCTCGACCCCCGAGGGGGGAGAGGAAAACGGCTTCAGGGCAGTGCCCTCTTGCCGTTACGCTCTTCCGCCGCCCATGAATATGGGCGGGTCCTTGGGTTGGGCGTTTGGCCCGAGGTAAAGTGTCCTTAAGAGGGACAAGATTTATAAGGACTGGATGAAAGGAGTGAGCTATGCGCTACCCGGGCGGTCAGCCCGGCCGAATGAGACCCTCGGTGATCCGGAGGAGGCTCAGCCTAGGCGACCAGCGACCTTGGTAACAGCTCAGGATTCAGAAGGAGGGGGAAGGATGTCTCGAGGTAGTCTTCGGGCGTCCGGCGGACGGGAGTGCCACGGAGCGATGTTTCGGATGTGAGGGTGATCCGAGGCGTCGGCACCGTGGTAGACGCGGGCAGCTAGCTGGGTGATGTCTCTTTAGGCTTTCGATACGGAGGTCGCGCTGAATGGTAGCGTTCCTCACGTATCTAGGAGCCTGGACTGACTCGTCGGAGAGCCACATTTTGCACCATCTCAAGGACCTTCCGAAGACTAGGTCTCGTGAGGGAGTACCAAGCTGGGGACGCGTACGTCAGATGGGGTCTGACGTACGTTTTGTACAACCCCAGCCTCGTGCGGAGGGAAAGGCGGGATCGGAATAAGGGAAGCAGCAGGGCCAGTGCAACTCGCGCTGCGTTCCTGGCTTTGGCTACCTGGGCCGACATGGAAAGTTTTCTTTCTATGGAGACGCCCAGGTAGGTGACTTGGCGGGACCATTTGACCTGTTCACCCTGGAGAACAAGCGGAGGAGGCAGCTTGTGGAGCCCAAGCGCAATCGCTTGGGTCTTGGCCACGTTAATCGTGAGCCTCCACTCCGCAAACCAGTCCGGTAGCAGGTCGAGTGCACGCTGGAGTTTGAGAGCCGCGTGGGTGAGGTTCAGAGACTTAGCCAGGAGGCCAGTGTGACATTGTCGTGAACTGCGATGTCATATATGGAATACAGGGTAGGAGAGATGGTACTACCCTGGGATAACCCTGCTGCGATGGGATGGCTGCTGGATAGAGCGTGGTCCACTCTAACCCGGAAGGTTCTGCCGCGGAGGAATTCGGCCAGAACCCTCACCAGGTGATGGGGAGTGCCCGCCCGGATCACTTTGTGGAGCAATTCGGGGTGCCACACCCTGTCGAACGCCTTCGACACGTCCAGGAAGATCGCTACTGCCTTCTCCTTCCTGTTGGTGGCGGCCGCTGCGAAGTGGAGGACGCGTGCCAGTTGCAAAGTGGTCGAATGACCACTGCGAAATCCAAACTGTTATCCAAGAGAGGGAGCAGTAGTCTCTCGAACAGCTTGGATGAGGCAATCAGCAGGGTGATAGGTCGGTAGCCGTCGGGGCGCCTTCGGTCCTTCCCCGGCTTCGGAATCATCACTACCAGGCCTTTCCTCTATGCCTGGGGGAAATTTTTCAGCCGTAGGATGGCGTTGAAAAGCCTGGTGAGTGATGATATGGTCCGCATGGGGAGATTCTGTAGTGCCAGGTTAGGTACACCATCTATCCCCGGAGCTTTTCTAGGCTTGAGCCGCGCGATCGCCTTCTTCACGCTCGACGGGGAACAAATTTCATAACTCCAACGGGAAGTAACCTGTAGGTTGTGATTACTCGGTAATTTTCAAGCAAAATGCAAAAATAATAATCATATCTTTTGATTGCGTAGACTTAGAAGCTTGTGAAGCTTAGAAGGTTAGAATTGTTGTTGTCGGTTTGGATATTTGATATTCGTTTCAGCTTGATTTTGTGAAAATGGTCTTGACAGAAAGACAGACAGACAGACAGACGGATATCAAAAAAGGAATGATCCTATAAGGGTTCTGTTTTTGTCTTTTGAAGTATGGAACCCTAAAAATGGTATTATTCCGAATATTTTATCTTTTAGTGTTTTAAATATTGGTTAACATATAATACATTAGGAATAGAAGAATTATTATTTACGGAAAAATACTTAAAAGACTTAATGTTTGGATGAAGCCTTATTTTAAAATGTCAAATATGGTAGCTCCGAGCTCGCGATATCGCGATTGTTCACAGACTAAAAAGCGGCCCAAAGCACTTGTGCAAATCTTTCTGTTCACAGAATAAGTTTCCTTTAAATTTTAAAATTAATTTATATTACTAATAATAACTATTATTTTAACTTAGTTTCATCATAAATTCTTATTCCTATTGTGATATTGTGCATTGATGGTTTATAAATATGAAAAAAAATTAAGATGACTAATTAACGAGTTGTCAGTCAATCATATGTTAGTAATTAATGATGTCAGTGTTTGTTTACTAATGACAGTTTTGATAAACATCTCAATATGAATCTTCCTGGAACTGCTGGAGAATCGTCTTGTAAACGACAAGAAAATGGCGACGCTACGGAACCTGACCGCCCACTAAAGAAAGCTCGCTTTGCTTGGGAAGTTAAGGGCAAATATCATTTGAGAAATGGGATGTCTGATGTAAAACCTACCACAACAAATGAATCAGAGAGAGCCGCTTCCTCTTCTCAACATTGTGAATCTAAGTTAATCGGGAATACTGAGCAAAACCTTGAAATATTAGGTGATTACTTATTGAAACAGGACTTCAATACATTAGATTCGATAACTGATTCGAATTCATCGTTGTTGCCTAGCTCTAGTAGTTCCACGGAAAAATTGTCATATCCTAGATATGTTAGTACATTTGAGAATAGTAGAGCTGTTAGTGAAAGCAGCAGTAGTAATGATGAAAGAACATCTGTTTCGAAATCCTTAGTTTATACTAATAAAGATGCAGAGGACCAGTGTATTGCTCGGTGGCAAGCAAGACAGGTAATTATCTGAAACATTGAAGAGATTTTTATGCTATCTAATAATATCTTTTTTCTTTTATATAATGATCAAGAATATCCGCAGAATATTACATATTTTTTTACATTCCAGATGGCAAAATGTTTTGTTGACAATACAATAAACAGAGTCTTAGACAACTGGATGATCGCTCCACTTCCTGTTGATATGGATAACAATAGAGTTCTTGCTTTAGATGCAGCTGAATTTATAAATAATCTACCAGGTGACAATAGTATTGAAAATGAAGCTATTCTTATGGCAATATCAGCACATGGACTACACAATAACTCCAGTTCAAGTGAAAATGATAATGAAAATATACAAAATTCAAATGGAGATTTATTTTTATCACCACCAAGTAGCCCCTTACCATCTGATGATGAGATCAATCCAGAAAACAAACTAAATGAAAGTACAACTCGAATGGATGAAAGCTCGGCAAGCAATTTAGAAATGTCTTGGGCATTCACAAAGGAAGTAAATCAAAATAACAATTTACCATTAAGTTTTTATCCAGAAAGTTCCAGTTCATCATATCAATACTTAAGTGAATCTGACAATATGAATAGTAGTAATATAGAATATGATGGAGAAGAAAATGTTAGCTCAAATGGTGATATAGTAGGCAATCACTATGATTTCCTTGATGCAGCTGTTTCATTTGCAATACAATATAAAGGATTAACATCCTATGGGACAGACTATGGCTAAAATCAAGTACACTGAACAAAAATTCCTACTTACTGACTTAAATTACAATATAAGTAATTCTTGAATACTATAAGAGGTGCAAAATGTTTTATGATTAATTGTAGATAAAGATATAGTACTGCCATAAAATTTTACTGTTACCATACTTTAAAAGTTTAAAGTTAATGTTGTCCACATATTAAAAGAAAAGTATAATTTACATATTCTTAAAAATCACTTATTATTTCACCGCCATTAATGATATATTGAAATAGGAAAACTTAATAGTACATTTCAATCTCCTACAATTAATTAATGACCTTAGTTTAGTTATTATTTGCAAATTGTTATGTGTGCTTGTGTTTATTTATGTACATAATTAATTACTTAGTTTTGCAGAGACTATTAAGGAAAATATGCAAAAAACATTTTTATTTGACAAAAGACTTTATATAATTATGCAACTTTTCAAAGGAACACATTATTAGAGATAACAGTCTCATAAGTATATTCTATTTTTTTTAATACACACAGATGTAAAAAAGTTATTTAAGCTGAACTTATGTATGGAACTATTGTTTGCACGTAAATTTTTACTTATTATGAGTTATCATTGAATTTCCCATGTATATGTTTAAGATATTTGGAATCTTTATTCCGAAGTTAAATCACAACGAGTACTATAGGGCTGCCAAATTATTTCGAAATGATTAAATTAAAAACATTTTGAAATTTAAGATGAATTGCAAACTAATACATTTTTTAAATATAGGAAATTTTTCATACAAATGTCCATATATTTTTTAAAAGAACTGCATTTGTATTCTTTTAAAAAAAAAATTATAAACTTGTGTATATTAAAATTCCATAATAGAATGGCAGCCCTAAATCCGTGGATTTATTATTTAATTGTGATATTACTTTTAATAAAAATTTTCATAGATCATGTGAAAAGTACAAAATAAATATTCTTCTGTAATATTCATTCATGAGGATATTGGTTTATTATAATTTTTAAATGTTTATGGAATAAGTTATGCTTTAATATATTTTTATATAGAATTTTTACATGTTTTGTACTCAAATTCTTTTAAATGTTTTTCTTATTTGCTGATGTGCAATTGAAATATTAATTACGCAGCTTCTTTATAATAGTTTAAGACTGTATGCCATAATGTCATGTGTCAATAAAATATCTATAAATAAATGTAGATGTTTTCATTTCATGGTCTAATTGAAAATCATAAAATGTATTATTAATTTAGAAGGAACAGTCTTCAATTCTCATAAATTTACTATAAATATGCCAATGCAATGTCAATTAAACATCATTTAACGTATCTGAGGGCAGGTATTGGATATATATAAAATAAAAAATGCTCAATAACAATTTTATTATTGCTTGTTATTATTCACATAATACAAAATAAACTATGCACAAGTTTAAGACCACTGATGTAATTCTATTTGACTTTATAAAATCTGAAATACAACTTGCTATCATTCACAACAGTAGTGTACGTACGGTGGGCCAGACGAGTGTACAACGTCGAATATAATATGACTTCTATATAACTTGGTACAAGTCGTGAGGCCCAGTGTACGTATCACATAATTAATATATAGGGGACTATTCATTTCTATATTTCCGGCACCATGAACTAACTATACAGTCCATTTATAATTAAAGAAAATAAAGAAATACAAAAATATCAACTTCCTCATAAAACATTTTGCTTATTTTTTTTTCTAATATATTCATAGTGTGACACCGGAAATATAAATGATTCGAAATACGTGAATTCGAATCGCAGTCTCCGATTAATTGTGATGTTCTCACGATAATAATATTACATTACATTCATGGCCGCGTATCCTAGACAATAATTTCTAATTATTCATTAACTGTACAAGGGTTATCTATTCATATTCGTCAATTTGTTAAATATATGTACAAAGTTAACAAAAAAAAAAACTCTCCCCTGCCAATCTCTAAGCGATCGTAATTAACTACACATAAAACAATCCAGCAAACTATTTTTCTTGTTTTTCTTTTTCTTTTCGTCACATCTGTCGATATAGCTTAAAAATATAAAAGTCTTAATAATATTTTCATTAATTGTATCATTAACATAGTAATGATGTGCTCGATGGTTATGGAAGGTGTAAGAATTCGAAATTCAATTTATGTGGCGACATATTATGTTGACAGATATGACCACATTTACATACATTTTTCCAACTAATTCGAACAAACAATATAAAACTTGACCACCGGTATATATGAAAAAAACAATGCTTGAATATTAATGGAAAATAATAAGAAATAGTTTTCAAATTATCAATAAAATGTATTCAGACATGATTTGGTAAAAGAAACAAATTAAAACATATGTTATATAAGAAAGTTTCTTCACTAATAATTTATGTAGATCTAGTGTCCTTAATTTTTATTTGTTTTCTTATATTAGTCTGTTAATGTCAGAACAACAAATAATTATTATAATAAAGATTTCAAATAGATTACAAGTGGCAAATCTGGACGATGCATACATTGTGTTGTGCTATTATCGCCACAAGGGCATTATCAATTGATGTAACTAGCATATGTCATGGTATTAATAAAATAAATAAATACGTTATATTCAAAATCTCATTTAAACATTTATTAAATAAAATAAATGTTATCAAAATTGTATATATGACTTAGGCACTAATTTGCTGCGTTGATTTCCTTATTATACATACAAAAATGTTATACAAGTTTTGGTTCAATTCACACGTCATGATGTATGTATGTATACAGTGAATAAAAATTGTTTGCATTACTATATTAAAAAACATTACGGTTTATTTAATTTTCATAAAATCACAATGCAAAGAAAATTTGTATGCAAAAATACTGGGACTAAAACCAAATCTTCAATATCAATACTATTTTAAAAATACCATCTTAAGTAACAATCAAAATAAAAAAAAAATCACAACCGAGAGCGTTCCAAAACTTATTTTCACGTAAAGGTAAGCAAGTGTACAAGCTGCCCTAAAACTCAAAATTAAACACTATTACGGGTAATGGCACAAGATATTGGATAATGGAAAACAAAATGAATATTTAAAATTATCATGATTTTTATATAAATTAGAATTTATATGTATTGGATATTTAGAATTTAAGACCGATAACTCCATTAGAAATATTTTGCGGCGAGTGATTAATGTACAATATAGCTGCTTATTTCACTCGATTAAGTCACAACCGCGCAAATATTCTGGAGCACTCTTCAGTTTCATATAATCTCAGTATTCGTTATTCTAAAAACTACATATTTATGTACATACCTTATATTACATGCTTACAGATAAAAAATCTTCAAAAGTTAAAAAATTGACAAACACATTTTAACTCTCTTATATTTAACAAAGCGTATGGATTCATCGTATTTACATTTATGTAAAGATAACGCGTTGCATGCAAACTGCAAAGGGCACCAAATAATAAGTACGTTATTAGTACACACTGGATTATATGACGCCATTTTTACACAAAATATTTATAATTTTGATAAATATAATTCATTTAATTTAGTAAATGTGTAAGGGGTTGCATCCGAGTTTATGTTGTCAGAAACAAAAAGCATACATACACTTAGATATGTAATATATAAATAAAATATTTAATTCGCCATTTAAATTATTTCAGATCCAAAATGACAATTGTTTTTTTTTTAATAAAAAAATATATCAAAAACGATGTTGCATATAATCCAGAATCTATTTTCAATACAGCGAAAATAACATTTATTTACATAAAGATAACATATTAGTACCACATCTAGTAAAAGCTTTTGTAAGCTAATTAAGTTTTGTTTAAGTTATTTAAAAACGATATAGAAATTTTATGGTGCGTTTAAATATTTACCTGTAAAAAAATGTAAAATGATTATTTTTGAAGTAGTAAACACAATTTAGAACAAAGTCGCATTTACATAAAATATAGCAGAAGACAGTTACGGTGTAATCAAACAAAAAAACATATATAACAGCATAGCAACTTTGTTCCTAAATGTATAATATATACTAAATTCTACTATAAGATTGTGTACCATAAACATGTTTCGTAAAAGGCCCTTATTTATATCACGGAATTGTTTTAAAATTATTATATTATTATTGTACAATGTGAAAAAAATTACATAACCAAGCTGGGCATAACCAAAGACACCGGAGACCACATGTATTGTAATGTATTGAAAATATCTTTCTACTTCACATTTATTATAAGGCGGAAGTTTAGACTTAATTATTATGATATATTTACAATATGCACATTGAATAAAGCGACACACACAAAGGGCCAAAAAATTAATGGCCTACATTATATTGCTTTTTCCATTTTATCTCTTACTATATTACACCTAGCTGTCACTAATGTAATTTAATTATGTTTAGTAAATACTAAACTGTTTTTTTAGTCTTGGCAGCTATATGTCATATAGTAAATTTACTATGCTGGCATTAGTTTCCTAATGAAAAAATCACATTAAATTGCTTCAACAGATATGCCTAAGCACAAAGTAGGCTTACAACTTAAGTGATAATTTTTCACATATTATTAATAAAAAAAATCTTTTAAGTTGACAATCAGAACACTATTTTTGGCAATATTCAAATAAACAACAGAATATGCAATATGGGATTTAAAATTCATTTTATATAAAATATGTTATAGAATAATGTTATATCATTTAATATTAGATGTTTTCATACAACAAATATTATCACAATGCTGTTAGTTTATGACAAAGGACTCAAAAGTAAAGAGAATGTATAAAGACAATTGAAATACCTTACTGATTTAATAAATAAAACAGACTAGCAAATTGTCTGCAATTACAACTCAACTCAATTGCATATAAATTTTGATGTTTTCCATCCAAATAACAATACTAAAATTCTAGCCATGAGATCCATCTTAGACTTTCATGCATTCCAATAAATTAATAGTCCATACATGATGAAGTGTAATAAATATTTGTGATGAGATTAGTGACTCACGTAGGCAGAGTGTCGGCGAATCGTTATGGTTTGAACTTAACAAGCGGTATGTTTTTTGAATGTAGGCACTTGTCACAAACCCATTCCGCATATACCTCTGCAGTTAACAACTGGAAGGCAGGCTCTGTTAGCCCTGTACATCCCCTGGAATTATTATAAAAAACATGTTAAGTAATCATTTTGATGTGGTCTGAAACAAATTTAAAATCATTTACTAATATAGCTATTTACATCACAAATTTAAGAATGACATATTTGTTGTTAAAGAATGAATATACTTATTACCGAATACATTTTTATACTGCAATAAAACAAAGTTTTAAAACCTTTTTAAATCTATTATTATTAATGATAATAATAATATAAATATTCTTATTCTCTTCTATTCTCATACACAAAAAATATGATATAAGTATTCTTACCTATGGAACCAAAAGTTGCAACCAGATTCACACAGTATTGCCTGATCATTATCATGAACTTCTTTATGGCATACTCCACAGGGGTATATGGGTGGGGCATTAGGATTTTGTGGATTGAACACCATTGGCTGGTCTGGAGGATAAATTTTTCCTGCACTTACTGGCATAGGCTTAGGCCCAAACATTCCCATATTTTGGCCCATGGGCCCTACACCTTGACCCCCTGGGCCACCTAACGCCATGCCACTCATTCCAGCAAGAGGTCCACAGTTTCCCATATTACCAGGACCAGGGCCCATTGCCATTGAATTACTGCCCCCCATACTCATTGATCCATGACCCATATGATTACCTGAGTATGGTGGTCCTGGGCCCATAGATGTCATTGGCCCATTGCCTCCCATTGGTCCACTACCCATTCCTGAGCCCATTGGACTTCCATGTCTCATGGGCCCACAATGCCCAGGTCCCATTCCTCCACTCTGCATTGGGCTAGGTGACATTATTGAACTACTTGGACCCATAGAACCATTAGAACAACTAGGGCCCATTGGTCCATTCATACGTGGAACATTCATACCTGGACCTCCACCTCCCATTGGTCCATTTATAGGCCCATTCATAGATCCACTACCAAGTGGGCTATGCATAGGTGGCCCCATTGGACTGTTACTCATATGACTACCGGCCATTGATCCCATATTCATTGGACTACCCATTGGTCCTGATGACATTGGAGACCCCATAGGCATAGAATTCATTGGGCTCATTGGACTTCCCATTGACCTAGATGTAGGACCCATACCTGGACCCATGTTATGGTTACTCATGCCCATATTTGGACCACCCATCGGAGACATGCCACCCATGTGTCCCATAGGACTCATATTACCCATAGGGCTTATACCACCTCTTGGTGGCATTTGTTGGTTCATTGGACTCATGGCATGCGGCGCTAAGGGACTCATGTGTCTCATTGGAGGCCCACCCATATTATGACCCATAGGACCCATCATTCCCATGGGACCATTTTGACTCATCATAGGGCCATTTTGACTCATCATGGGACCATTGTGTGACACAGTAGAAGGTGAGTCATCGAAAGGGTTAGATGCTACAATTGTGTCTCCGTAACCTGTTAATGGTGGAGGCAATAAATCTTGAGCTGTTGGAGGTGGTTGAGGAGGTGTTAAGTTATTATTTGTGTTTGCAGTTTTTCTTCTCTTTTTTGGGTTACTTGGTGCTGGTGCTGGAGGTGTTGGAGTATCCATTGGTGGTTTAAAATCTGGAGGGCCTAATCCTGGCCCTGGTAGCCTGTATGATGGCATACCTGCCAGATTGTGACTCATTTTGATATTATATCTCTCCAGCTCTAACAACCATTATGAGGAATTTTAACTTAAAAAAATATTTTAATATTAATTAATATATTCTCACAAAAGGCACCGCATTGTTACGAGAAAGCGCAATAACGTGCCGGAAGACTGGTTGTGTCTATTTCTGTAACAAAAAATACATTAAATAAATTGTACAAACAGTAAATATATTACAATGCAAATTAATAACATAGTAATAAGCACATATGTTGTGCATGCTGATAAATCCTCCAGGCGCCAATGATTACGTTATGAAGCGCAGCATAAGCAGAAACATCAGTAGCCTACTCATTATAAATGCATAAATCAGCTAGGTCCATTAGAGTTATACAAATCTCTTTAGTATTGATGAGTTAAAATAGGAATAAATATATAATACTTACTGCATTATCAATTAAGCATCGGAATTAGGGATTATTTTTTTGTCCTCATCAAGACCCCAAGACAGGCGTGCAACATATGACAAAATACCAAAGGTAAACCACTTCTTAACTATATTTCTTATTATTCACAGAAGGGCTTTAAGTAAATTATTGCTTTAACACACATAAAGCACACTTATTATAAGATATAACAGTCCATTAAATACATTTTTATTTACGACTCACTATATTCCAAACAACACACGCCACATTCACGATGTATTTTTAACAGAAAATTGCCGCTAGGGGTCGTTTACTATATTTTTTGTTTATTTATTGACTAGGCAAAAGAAAAAACTTATTCGTCCTAACTATTTCTGGTCATCCATGCTCAAGTTTATATTCACAAATAAAATATAAAACAATATTAGTGATATAAATTATACATAACATATATTTTCTCAAAAATGCTATTTATTCGTATCCAGCAAATAATATAATGAAATGTCAAATATTTTATTTTGACATATTGTTCGTAATTTAATTTGTAGGTTAGGTTTTCCGTTTTGGCTTATAGTATCTAAGTTTTGTGTAACAAGTAACGAACTCATTAATGTTATTTTTATATTGTCCGCGTAAACTATTAAAATGGCTTTAAATAGGTTTTTCGCAGGCCTGACCATAACTGTAAGTCCAAGTGTAATCGGAAGAAGAGCTATACAAGTTTCTACAGTTAATTATGCGAGTAAGCCTAAATTAGTTAAACCAAAACCTGGATTTGGCATTAGTTATAGAAGAATAATACATTTTCCTGAAAAGTATACTGTTAAGCCTTTAGAAGTTACAAATTTAGCAGGTCGAGACCCGATTTCAGGTATGATTTGAACGTATTTAATGGGTATTTTATTATTTTGAGATATATATATATATATATATATATATATATATATATATATATATATATATATATATATATATATATATATATATATATATATATATATATTACTTTACCTAACTCTCGTCATTAATTTAAGGAAGAGTCGTTGCAAAGGGTATTGGTGGCGGTATAAAACATAAATATCATTGGATTGACTGGATCAGAGATGGACCATCAGAGGGTCCTCCACAAGAAGAAAAAATAATTAAGGTAATTGAAATGTTGTTTTTAACTAAATTGTAGGAAATAGTAAGTTTTTGTTTGCTATATGAGAATTTTTATTTTAAGTTCAACATCTTTCTCTGATTTATTCGTCAAAAATATTAACATATCCTTAATACAGATACTAGAATGTGGTTGTCGAACTTCACATGTAGCATTGGTTGCTGTGGGTGACAAATTAAAATATATTCTAGCAACACAGAATATGAAAGCTGGAGACATCATAAGAACTTCTCGTCATCTGCCAAGGATACCAGGTTTGAAATACTTAGACATACAGGTATTTTATAAGTAACTTATTAGGACAGGATTTTTTTTAAATATTCCTAAACTTTTCTGGCTACTGAGCTAGACACAATGATCCCTAGGATAAACTATGAGTATCATAAAAATTAATTTTAAACATTTCCTAATTTGGACTTAATGAATATATAAAAAGCTATCAAACTAACTTGACATTATATCCTACATGTAGCAAGATAGGCAGAGGAAAACTAGTGTTAAGACACTCTATTTTCCCACTTCCCATTCAATTTTTAAGACAGCCTATATTAATATTACAAAATTCTTATTGCTTATTATTAATATCTTTATTAATATTATTACTCCAGTAAGAGCCAACGAAGGAGATGCATATATCTTGGGAGCACTGCCAGTTAGTACTATTGTGCACTGCATTGAGAAGGATCCAGGTAAGCAACTATTTTAAATAACTTAATACAATAAGAATAAATTATTTAATAACATACACATCAAAGTAAAAATCATTTTTTTTCCATTTACCATAATATTTTGTAAAGATGCAATACTCAGATTTGATATAACAACTTGGTTTCTAATGACTGAACACATACAATGAATATTGATTTACATTCACTTAGGGGCAATATATATAAATACAGATATTTATTGAATTTTACAAATGTTTGCTTAGTCCTGTAATGCCATGGTGCAGCGTCACAGCATCTGACTGTAATTGCAACTGTCATGGGTTCAATTCCCACTTGGAGTAGTGAATTACTTTGTTTCCTCACTCTGGCAAGAAGACAAAGCTAAGCATTGAGTGATTAATCACTAAATTATTTCTACCTTTTAAAACATTTCTATATTATAAACATATTTCAACAGGCAGAGGTGGACTTTACATTCATGCAGCAGGAACTTATGGTACTATCCTAAGAAAACAAGACGATAGAGTTATTGTTCAGATGCCGTCTAAAAAGCTTTTTAGTTTTGATCAACACTGCATGGCTGTTGTTGGTATGTTGATAAATAATAGTCTTACGAAAAATTATATAATTTTGTTTGTAAACTTTTCACAGATTAGATACTATTTGAATCCTAACTCATTTTCAGATTAATTTATATGCTTTTTTAATATAAAGGTGTTTAAATTTTTTTCATATAATCACTTTATTTCTCAATGCAATATTTTTACATCATGTCTGTAGCTAGTGCAGTATTTTATCAATAAGCAGTATTAAATTTCATTTAGGAGTTTAGTATGTATGAAAATATGGGTTAATACATTTTGAGTAACTATCACGTGAAGTTATAACCTAACAACTTTCACGACAGTGAAGTTACAATGAGAACCGTCGTGGCGCAGAGAGTAAACACATTGGTTTGTGGGTTCGACTCCCACTTGGGGAGAATTAATTATTTTAATTTTCTTCACTCTGATAAGAACTTCCCTCGAAAGCGATGAACGGTGTCTTAACGCTACGTTCCCTCCGCCTACCCTGCTATGTGCGACATACAGCGGAAAGAAAAGTCACAATAATAATTATGGTTAAGTTAATTTTACAAAAGACTGATTGCCTTTTACTTTGCCTTGCCTTTTACTTACAGGTCGTCTATCAAATATAGAACACGGTAATACACCAATAGGTTCACCTCAAAGGAATAGATGGCTTGGAAACAGACCAAGGTCTGGTCTTTGGAAGAGGAAAGATGGCAGACATGGTAGAAAGATTAAACCACCTAAACCACCAAAGGAAATATTTCATCCTACCAAAACACGCTTGCCTGCTATACAAATGACTATGCATCCTTAATATTTAATTCATTAATAAAATTAGTTATGTAGTAATTTTGTGTTTTAATGCTCTGATTGGTTCGATTGTTTCTCGATACTATTAGATTGACTAACACGAAACCTATTTTTCTAACACAGCTCCATTATATAGTTAAATTTTGGGGAGTATTCTATTGGAATATTATCCAAAATTTGAGTTAATTAAGACTCCAAAACCTTACTTATATAAACTGGTACTGTTGTTCACAATAAGAGCTTTCTTTTGGTACTGCGCACTTAGCACTAGCGCGCAAAGTACACGTACTCGAGGAAACATTATAAGAGCGCATTATAAGGTGCAGACCTTTGGAGTACTCTAGAGCTTACAAATATACTCAGCGTATTCAAAGGCGCGCAAGTGTGAGTTAACACACACAGAGTATCCAAGGGATTACAAGCACTTATCAGTGTAAGCATCCAAATCTTTTTAGGGCGCATAGGACTAGCACCTAGCATTCACATTCAGTGCTTTCAAGGGCGTACAAACACACTTTGAGTACTTAAACATATACTCAAAATACATTATTACTATTCAAGGACGACAGTACAAGCGCATCATTCACACGTGGGGCAGTCAAGGGCGCAAATGCCCTGGTGCCTACAAACTCAAAACACTCAAAAGTCACGTAATTACTAGTGCAATTACACTTAATACAATCAAAGGCGCACAGACATCAGTACACACACTATTCAAGGACACCAGTATTAGCGTATACACACTTAGTGTAGTCAAGGTCCACAAGTACTAGTGTACACACACTAAGAATACTCAAAGGCACACTAGTACTAGTACACACAAGTGTGCAAACACAACATCACAATATATCTATGATGGAACACTGGGAAAACGATAACGATATAAATGAAAAATGTATAGAAAATTCCATGATCTTTATTATTATTGTAATAATGACTATACTGTGATATAACTTTCTGTTTGATATGAAAGTCTTTTCACATTTGATAAATGGTAAATAAAAATCCAGTATCATATAAGGTATATAGTATTATTTATTTTTTATTGAATATTTATATAGAATAAATATTGTAGAAAACGTATGCGTTTTCTAAAATATTTTGCTTTCCTTAATGTGGAATAACAGTAACTTTTTTTAAATGTATTATATTAATATTAATGCAAATTAAAATATCCTTTTCTAGTCAATAAATAGAAGTACATTGTACATGTATTATTGTATATAAGCGAAAATAGTAGTGCTTTATATTTTGTGCTTAAAGTCATATATGTATGTAGCTATTTAAACATATATTTACTAATCCTCATCCGATAATGTCAGGATCTGTAAGAAAATAAATATTAACTAAATAAATCCATTTGATACAATTATTGTTTTTCATTATATATTATAATAACCTTTCCTAACATCCCAATTACATAGTTTTTATTCTTATAATCAGACCTTTTAAGAGTGTAAACATACACTCTTAAAACTCTAAAAAAAAAGCATACAGCAAGTTAAAATTGAAATAGCTATATTTAAAAAAAAATCTACAAAATACTCACATCAACCATTTCAGCTGTCAATTGCAGTTCAGATAATCCTGTGATTTCTTCCAAATAATTTCCACTATTAAAAACTTTTAATAAAAACTCGATATTTTCCTCTTTATACTTATCTATGACGATATTAGAACAAGCAATACATTGTTTGAATTTTGTACATGTTGGCAGCATTGTTTGATATAAATGTAGGAAACCTCGTATGGAATGTGGTACAGCACCTAACACTCCTTGCTCTTGATTTTGGTCGTCATCTTCTTTTTGATTCAATGTGGCTGGTGCTTTTTCTCTGTAATATATATGATATGATATACGTTAAAATAAATTATATTTTAAATAGAACAATATAGGGAATAAGTTAAAAGATATAACTGCGTCACCGCATTATTGCCGAACTTTCGTTTATATTTGTTATAACTAGCTGCACCCGAAACTTTATCTACGTGGGAAAGTAAATTTGTAGTTTAAATTTTTAACTACATTTCAATCGGTTAAGCCGGGTCTGAGATAAGCGTGCACAAACGCATAGACAAAAAATACGAAATATGAAATTACGAAGACGAATTATTTTGGGTTCTATTAATTTACAATTGCAATGAATCGTTGATCGTTTTGATGATCGTTTTGAATCGATCAATCAATCAATTCAATCAATGATCAATGATCGTTTTTTTAATATAACTTCCACGTACAGCGATCAGTTACATTTTTATTATATGTATAGATATAGTATATAAGTACCTATCCTTACGGAATCACTTTATTTAATCTGGAAATAATAATTTATTTTAAGCCCAACAATGGAAATTACCATTGTTATATTATATACCTTAAAGGATGTTGCAACAGCGCAACAAGTATCTCTACAGCTAAAGCACCAGCAATGGCCGCGACGCCGGGCCGTGTCACCGTGCATTGTTGGTCTAATGTACGGTCTTTCAGTGACTGAAATAATAAAAAAATATTAAGTATTTCCATTATATACGACAATATTATAAGTGACATATCTTCAAAAATAAAAATCGATGCTGTTTTCTTTGGTTGCATTAATTATAAACATAATATTAATATAGTGTATATAGCGATACTTACATTTCCAGGTGCAGTGACGTCATTACAGAAATAACAACCGAGATGGTCTCCTGACACATGCATACTATCTATTGTGATATTTTGAAAATCAGATTTTACTCCATGCCTCATCACTAAATAGCTGTCGAAGCCTAATGCTGCGTTAATAACTATCTGTAAGGGAAAATTTAATTGACAATATAGAGACCATTTATCATATCCGGAAAATATCTGCGATGCCATATTACGCAATAAAAAAACGACTGTAAACACGATAGTTGTGGCTAATTTCCCAGTTTGGTTACAATTAATTTCCAAATGCGTCATTAAATTTATTAATTTTCATTGACCATTCGTTTTTTATGATACCTTTCCATTGAACGCAGCTATTAAGGTAGGCAGCCATCTTGCTTCACGCGTATCCAAAAGAAGGAAAATGACGTCATGATTCATTATTTGCTCAGTCAGCAATTTTATATTATCAATAGTTTCATTTTTAAGAGATTCGCCGACAGGGTGGCCAGGCATTGGAATGTGGAGCGAAATGCCTTGAGTTTGCTAGAACAAATAATAATAATATATATTTTAGGGTATTTTCTTATAATCGTTCGTTCAAACCAGGGCAATTATTTTTATTAATAATATAAAAATACCTCCCGAGTCCGAATCATATTTTTTTAAATAACTAAAACAAACAACGACATGTAACAAATTAATATATTAATTAATTTTTGTGCTAAATAAGCAAATTTTTAAAAGAACGTAGTCACGTACTGAGAATTCGCAAAAGCGTACAAGCACTGGTGGACATGAATCAGCGTAGTGATGGCCGCAAAGCACTAGTACACAGTTCACTCACACTCAGAATACTCTAGGATACTCTAACACTAGTACATACACACTCAGCATACTCTAGCTCTAGTGAACACATACACGACTTATTTAGCGTACTAAAGAACGCTCATAACCAGAGCAACATAGTCACCCAGTGACTCAGCTCTTAAAATGAGAATAAAAAAAAAAAAAAAAAAAAACGAACGCTCAAACGGTAATGAACTGATTTAGTAGATCAACAAGTATAGAAAAAAATCTAAACTTACAACAGTGGGTAAAATAAGCTTAAGATTATCAGCCGCTGCTTCCGCCTTCTTCTTACCGCCGCTTAGACAGTCTTGATAGTTGAAAAGGACTTGTCTAGTGGGATTGGAGTAAGACACTTTGCCATTGTCAATAAACGTGATGTGACGGAATCCCCAGGCCTATAATATTTAACTTTAATAATAAATTGTAATATTTATATGTTTTTATTTATTTACTAATGATTTTAGTTTTTATACTACAAACAATATACTATATATTTAGACTGTTCAAATATTGAAACCTTAATAGTCAAACTATGGAACTCTTTTGTCCAACTAATTTTAGTAAACATATTCTAATGGTAATACACCAGTATAACCCTTCAACTTCCTTGAAAAAAATTTAACATACCAATAGATTTCTAGCCACATGACAGCCTAGAGTACCAGCTCCGAGTAATAAGCATTTAGTTTCTTTCATAACATTAACATTAAGATCAGGTACAAGACGCCATTGCATTAACTTTATATTGAGATCAGATGATTTATCTGCTAACCTACAATCAAAAATTATAAATGCTTAAATATAAAATATATAATTATATGTTTAAGTAGAATCTCATCATATGATAAATCCAAAAACGGTTCAGTATCATTCCACATTGTCATGAAAATTAAAATGCAACTGTGATGAACTGGCCGCTGTGCCAGTTCATCACAGAAGCATTTTAATTTTCTAACAGTAATTTCTAACTACAAACACTAAGTTCTAACAGCAAGGGTTGTGGGTTAGATTCCCTTTCGGGGGAATTTATTTTTTTCTTATCTACTCACTGGTAAGTCAAAATGTTGCATTAAGTTCTGTCAGTTAAATTTTAATTGTGGTGGAAAGTGGATAATTGAATGTCTTAACAGTAGATTTTCTTTCCCTTATCATTCAGGATAAAGTGCATAAGACACCTTAAAATGATAATTATGTAATGTTTATATAAAGCTTTTTTTTAACTATGTTACACATTATAATTAAATCTTACTTTATAGGATCCATTGAAGCAGACATGTTAGCTAACCTTGGTCCAAAATTTCCCCTGTCATTTCTCTCCCAACCAACCCAACCCACATTGTCAGAAGAGTGCATATGCTGAAAATAAAAAGTGATTCATTTATTATTTTCAAGACATTTCATTTTTATCACATTCTGCAAAAGGTCTATAAATATATGCATAAATATTTGTATTGTAATTCTGATTTTATTTTATGTGTACACTATACATGTTATATGCAAATTTTGTTCCTTTATGTACAACATGCAATTGATTATGCAAAAATTTAATTAAATTATATTTACAAATGAAATGATATGATGTACATAATATTTAATTTTAATGCTTACCTCAGGTCCTGAGACTACATAGATTCGACTTTTATCAATAGCACCATCTTTTCCACACCTAATACCAATAACTGAAATATCCTTCTGTTTTAAACTAGGACAATATTCTAGTAAAGCTGCCAGAAATATTCTTAAGGTCCAACCTGGGTTTTCACTATTACTAGGATCAGAAAATGCAAAGTAAATGTTTGATATATTGAAATCAAATTCAGAATCTACTTTGTTTTTATTCAAAAATTTAGAAAGAGTGACTACTTTTACTTTAGTATTTTCTTTTGTAATAAAAAAGAAAGGTTTCTGTTCTGTTTCTAGTAACTTGTAGGCTTCAGAAATTTCCATTAGATGTTTTTGTGTAAAATCCATAGTTATAATATAATTTTTTCTTAAACATATAGTGGGTTGACTAGGTGATGGAAAAGCAAACCAATAGTAATAGTGGAACTTTTTGAGATCCTGTAACGATAAACTATATATTTATGAACTATACTAATAATAATAATTACTAAAATAATATTTTTTTTTATAAATACATACTGCAAAAGAAAGAATAAAAAAGTTTAACAAACAGCTGGGACTATCTATCCAAGACAACATTTGAATATTTGTTCTTATAACTTCTCCCACACTATTGAGTAGTGATACTTTGTCAATCGTTTTAAAGTCCTCTATTGTGTTTTTATTCATAAGAGTACCTGTTACATTAATATAGTGTAATTCTTGCTCTGGATGTCTGAAACAATAAGAATGTTCCTATATATTTACTGACGGTACTTAGGAACATTTTAATAATTCCAACATACTTATTAAAAGAGGTTCCGTCAACTTCAAAAACAGTTCCAATATCATCTCTGTAAGTAAATCTCCCATATATTTGTTTTGTTTTTTCATTTAATTTATCTACGTTTAATTTTAAATCAGTTAAGCTGTGCCAGAATGACGGGTGAACAAAAGACATAAAGGGAACATATTGTATTATATCTTTACTATCTCCTTGTAAATCCATATTTACAAATAATGTATTTTATTGTAATTCAAAATATTAAAATTTTTTACTCTAACACTTGGCTGTAAGTTTTCACTTTTGTTACAGTGAAATGTCAATCTTAATGCGTTAATGATAAAATAAAATGTCAAAAACAGCTGTATTACGTTTTTTAACGATACAGGACTTACATGATTTTTATATATAAATAATTTAATATAATATTACATATTTATATACTATAATTTTTCCACTAATTAACATTTTATGTGCACAAAAATCCTTAGTATATAAACAAAAGATTAGATCTTGAAAACTTATTTACAATACTCATCAAAATAAATGAAAAATTGGAATTAAAAAAATATTTTAAAATTGACACAAGGCGTTGAATATATTTCTATACATTTATTTCGATGGCATAGCTATTTTATTACATATTAGTATTCTTAATAATTTCTTTACTGTAAGTTTAATTCTATGTAGAATTATTAATAACTCTTAGATTGATTTCTTCGAAATTATTTGTAGCTAAAATCAAAAGTGCTATTTGAGGTAAGATTAATTTAAAAAGTAGAATTGTAAGTAATTCTGATTCTTATAATAATTACATTACTAATTTATTATATTTATAGGTCAGCTTACGATTGTATAAGTTTGGTTATGGCAATAACTTCTTTGGAAAAGCTTAATAACAAAATAACACAGTCTTCGTGCTCTAAACCTTCTAATTTAAACACAAATAAATTAGCAAAATTTAGTGTTGGTGCTGATGGAAGCGTAAGCAGCAATATTGAATATGGTTCAAAGGAACAAAGAAATAGATTACCGTACCTTAACGGTAATAGGATTCAGTTATTATCGCGCGTAACTGAAAAGAAAATGGTACATAAACGGACTATGGATTTCATGTCATCTTTTCCTTTAGCCGTTAATATATATAGAGCAAATTCAGATCATTTGAGATCATCTAAACGTATAAATAAAAAGGCTAAAAAATCAGTCTTGACCCTTCCGAACAAACAAGCGCCACTGCCACTAGCATGCACAGTTAGTGATCTAAACGACTCTGAATTCTTCGATGACAACAATAATGTAAAACCTAAGCTCAAAAAACGGAGATCAATAAAAAATAAGCATCCTGACAAAAATAAAGAAATAAGGCAGTTTGACACAAACTCTAAATATTGCTCACAATTCCCTTCAGATTTAGAAGACAAATGTTCTGTAAACACTGTTAATAAACTTAACGGGGATGGAAAGACGAGTCTAAAAAAAGGCCATAAAAAGATAAAAAAACCCAATGCTTTTAATAATTTGAAATTTCATGACGTTTGGTCAGTCCTTCGTAATATAAATAAAATTAAACTAAAGCCAAGCCTTTCTATATCACAAGACAGTTTTATATCACCTAAGGAAAGAAAGTGCAAAAATAGACGACGTGGCAGCCAAAAAGATACTAGGTGAGTTGACACAAATTTAATTAATTATATTCTTGTTTTTGCTTAATTTCTTAATTTCATTATTTTTATTTAGATACATTGAAACGTGCAGAACAGAGGAATTTGCATATATTTCTAGTTTTATGGATCAGGACTCCTTGCAAAATTCCTATTCTCAATCAAGTATTGATAAAATAACCGTAATCAGTAGACAGGATCATTTTGAAGTAATTAGTAATGATTATAATAGAGATTTTAGTTCAAATAACAAAATAAATGGTAAAAGAAATATTAAATCCATAGACTGTAAAAAACCAACCAAACAGAGTGCTCCGAAAACGATAAAACACGATGATGACAAGAATAGAAACATTCGTAACAAAGTTTCCAATACATGTTTGAAAACAAATCTTTATATTAAAAGTAACGATATGAATGAAAAAAATGAAAATAATAGCAGTGTATTAAATAAAAAATGTAACATACCTAAAAAAAATAATGTTACTTCTTTTTTAATCAATACTGCTAAGAATTTTCAAAATAAATTTATTTCAAACGATATTTCCCAAGATATTAAAGACAGTTTGAGTATTTCAAATTTGATTGTAACGGATACTAGTAATATACAAAAAGTACAAAGAGAAGAGCCCCAAGATATCGCGGGTATCACTAAAGTTGTTTTGAGTAAAGGCCAAAAAACTAAGCAATTGGAAGAGGCAAAACGAAAAACAAGCTTGGTGGCGACATTGCCAACTAATTGTATAATTCCACGGCTGACCCAAACAGAAATAAAAAGACGGCTATCTTCTTTAAAATTCCCGTTAGTAATTTTAGGTAAAGATCAGGTCAGCTCGTCAGTAAAACTGGAAAAGTATAATCCACCTCAATTTGAAGGTTTAGATGAGCATATATGGCCTTTTATGAAGGATTGGTGTCAAAAAGATGCATGCAATGATAATAAACATGAAAATGTAATTGCAAAAGACGCTAATGAAGTAATGGGTGGTAAGCGAAAAAAAGTCATGAACGTAAATGTTATGTTTAGAGAAAAGAAGGATGAAATGCCACAAGCACTAACTAATGAGAAAGAAAGAAAAAAAATAAAAGTTATAAGTATAAAGGAACCTGTAGGTCGGAAAACAAAGCAAATGATCCCTCTAAATAATTCCATCGATATAGCCAATACAGATATATCAAAATTTAGGATAGAGGAGAATAATGTTAGCAATGTTCAAGCCAATGTCAATATAGCAAAAACATTTTTAAGAAATGACAATCGTAAAAGATCGTTATCTGACAGAAGCAATCAATGGACGACACGGAAGCGAACAACCGAGATTGTAGATAATGTTATAAAGAAATTAAATGCCGGTATATATTCTTCTGGGGTCTCCGAAGAAGAACGCAATAGTACGTATTATAAATATATCTGGCTTTTAATTAACATGTATGTGATTGTGATATGACTTACTCGATAGTACTCATTCAAGATAAATTCCCGGCCCTTTGAAATTAGTAATTACTGTAGAACTTCAATAGATCAACGTAATATCACCCATATTACTTTAGGTTCTGCTACTTATTTGCTTGTGTCATCGTAATTTATGGATCGGCATATAAGAATTTCGACGCAGTAAGAGAGCTAACGCAAAGCTTAGTGGTCAGAGCGATTTTCATGAGGCGCGGGTTCAGATCCTGCTGCGTTGAATTTTTTATGTTTAACTTAACAGTATATTACAGGCTATCGTGTCGCAGTGTCTGACTATGGACGCGATAGGTATAGGTTCGATTTCCACTACTGGGATTTAATTGTTTTTATTTCTCTGCTTTGGCAGCACAAGCACAGTATTGGGCTTAGCCGAAGTGACGAATTCAGAGTCTAGACATTAAGTACTATTTAATTAAGTTGAAGTAAAATGTAAATATGCTTAGATATATTTTATTATCGATCATTCCAGATGTGTTCTTAGGAGAATCTGTAAAAGCCGAAGAAAATAATTTAGAAGAAATCGAAGCAACAGATATAGCCACTTTATCTGGGTTTGAAGATAAGTTGTCAGATATTGAAATAGAGGCTGTAGAAAATTTTAATGAAATAGCAATTAAACATTGCGTCACAAATACTGTTATAAAATTCGACATTGTGTTAAAGCAAGTACTTAACTGTGCGCAGAGTGATGAATCGTTTTCTTGCGTTCCTCTAAAGGAAACAGGAAGTTCAAGGATTTTCAAATGCAAAACAACTATTGTTAACGCCATACTTCCGGCGGAAATTTGTACTATACTGCCTTATGTGATGCGAAAAATTATGAAAAATAATTGTAACATAGTATTTTCGTCATCGACCATCGAAAAGTTGGATAGCAACTTGCCATGTCTACCTGAAAGTGAATTTGGGAACAATGAAATGTTAAACCAGTTTATTCCATTACAAATGAAATCAACGCCAACTGCCACGTTAGCCAAGCAAGGGAAGTTTTCCAAAATAACTCCTTTTATTCTTAACGACAATCTTCGAGTGGTTAAGAAAAATTTTAAATGGATAAAATCTAATTTTAATTTAACAGAAACTAGAGATTTACTTAAGAATAACCAAATAAATTTGATGTCAATTGCAACTATCACGACCCCATTCACTCCTGCTATACTAAATGTTAAACAATCGATTTGCCAAAATGCAGAAAAAAATCTAAAACATGATAGTAAATCTCCTTGTTTAGAGATGGTACCATATTTAACATCAAATAAGAAAATCTATCCTGCCTTTAAAAAAATTGACATTATAAGTTTCATAGAATCATGCTTAAGTTATCCATTATTAAAGTTAAATATAAACTCGCCATTTATGAATATATTCTCTATTGTAATACACAATAAAAATGATATAAGCGTTACAGTTTTTGTGGGTAATGTATGCAATGAATCCAAAAGAAACGTTATTTCTGCTGTATCAAGTATTCAAGTCAATTCTATTTACGAAGGATTCAAAAGCCGCTTAAAAAATGTTGAAGCCATTTTGGACAAACAAAATGAGGTCGATACAAAACCAAATAAAAAACATAAAGACAAACGTAAATCACGTACTGAATTTCATTTAAGTGCAAGAAGAAGTTTTGTAAGACTGTATAAGAAATGTAAATCTACGTCGAACTTATGTAATGAACGTTCTAGCACTGATATAAATAAAATTACCAACATGGATGAATTCTTCCTTGCTTTGGGAACAGCAAAAGCTTTGTCCAGTGTCTTAGACGTGCATTTGGATAAGAAGATAACGTCATCAATCGGAGAGGTAAGAACATGAAAGTTAATATAACTATGAGATCATAAATGCCTCATCCTTCAATAACGTTGTTGTTTCTCATACGTACATGTTCATCACTAAAATTGAGTCAAGTATTTGTGTAAATTTTTTTGAATAGCCGCCTTCCACTAACTACATTAATCGTAACGTTAGATTATGTTTGCCTTAATTTGTATGATTGTAAATTTATTACAGATGAAAAATTGGATCAGCGATCTAACACCGAGACAGGCTTTGTTGATTTTGTTACTAGCGAACAAAAAAGATACACCAAATTTAATAAGATACCGGCCAGTCATTCTCCAAGGAATCGCTGTCAATAGAATAACACGTAGCACGGAGTTGGATATGGAAATTGAAGTAATAGAAACAGAAAATCTAAATGGACTGCGAAAGGTATTATTGTGACTACTACAATCTAATAACAAATGGTGCGTCGTGGCGCAACAATATGGCGTCTCGCTGTAAACGCGGGCGGGGTTGTGGGTTCGATTTCAATAAAGGGTGAATTAATTATTTCGTTTTATCTGGTAGCAATATAAAATTCTCCTTTGCAATACAAATTCATTTTTAATTTTTTATCTGTATTTTAAATTCGCGAAATAGAAGCCGCCAAGATGACGTCAAATGGTCTTGCAAACAAAATGTGAACTGATTAACGCAGCACTTGTTCATAGGTCATAATATGGCTATGATTGCTTTTCTTTACCAACTGACATCACACATGAGGCATGACATCAATTGAATAAAAATTTTGTATTTTTATTGCGGTTTATAAGGACTTTACAATCGAATTGAGACATTTAACAATAGTTGTTATAGCCCACTGGTCCTATAAGATATAGTTTAGTTTTATAGTAAAAAAATACCTTCACGATTTTTCCCGCATAGTGTAGGGAATGGGTTTTTCCGTTAAGGGAGCCTATTCCCTCGAGTGGCAATCAAACTACCCGCTGTGCCGCGGCGCCACGACGCGACGGCC
The DNA here is from genome assembly GCA_037127375.1 of Dione juno. NCBI lineage: Eukaryota > Metazoa > Arthropoda > Insecta > Lepidoptera > Nymphalidae > Dione > Dione juno. The sequence continues at coordinate 3,487,875 of JAXRJS010000068.1, forward strand.
TAATAATTAGCCTAGTTAGTTAGTCTAGCTCTAGTTGTAAAATATTATGTTAAATTGAATGCCTATATAATAATATTATTTTTCTTTAGGTATATGTTTCATTTTAATTGCTGACAGCTTCTACTTAGTACAATTTTTTTTTATATAATTTTTAGTATGGCGGTATAAGCTTTTTACCTTCACCCATTGAAAACCAGGATAATCTTTTCGAAGAACTTTGTTGGATTGCCAAAACTACTGTAAGTCAAATACTTCTCTTAACGTAAATATTTTCCCGTGAGCAATTATAACTACTTTACCAAGGTATTATTTTTGATATTACAATTACTTAATTAATAACTGGTATATGTAGAATAAAAGTAATAGTTTTTCTTTGACAAGTGCCAAGACACTCCGTTCACCGCTTTCTCTTTGTCTTGCAGAAAAAAGAAATAAAAATAACTTTCCCCGTGCACTCGAGCTTGTAGATATTAATTTTAGTGGAGACCCTGTGACCTGCTCCACTTTGGCCTCATCTTCATATTTTGTTATCTACTGATAAGCAAATTTAGTAGTTCTTACAGTAGCTGTTGTTCTTAATAAATATTCATTTTGTTTTTATTTCAGGCTTCGGATTATCAAAAAACTTTCGATGAATCTTCCGAAAGGCATCTTAGGTCTTTACTTGAAAAAAGAAAAAAACTGAATCCATCTTATCTCCGAGTAATGGCGCGATACGTTGGCCTTGGTCTTTTAAAGTCCCCGAAATAATTTTGAAATATTGTTTTAATTTGTGATGTCTTCGTTTTTGTTTTATTTATATAAATTATATTGTTTGTATATTTTTTATTGCTACTTTTTTTCTTTAAACTTAAGTAACTATTGGATTTAATTAAATTTATAATAATTAGACAATTTCAGCAACGGCAAATTTAAGTCAAAACTTTAATTCCATAAATAGATTTATTTACTTTTTGCAAGTAGAAATTGTTATAAAGAAACGAAACTAACGGTCACAACAAATGTCTGTACTGATATTTAAAATGTGTACCTAAATAATTCTATTATTATAACCCAATTAATCATTATGTGCATAAACTTGAATTGACAAAGCGTGGAGCCTAATTACACTCACGATTAATTCTTAGCGAGGTAGCCAGGGAGAACGGAGCTCCAAACGTAGCGGTCCCCGCATACGTACTCCACTGTTATTAACCTCTTCATAGATGGAGGAGGATAGAGGTGTCCCCTAATCTCTCCATTTTGCTTTTTATAACTTTTTTGCCATTGTCGATGTGCCTAAATCACCTGTACACGTTCTTCTTCATCCTCACTGCAACATCCTTGCTGGTACCTGTCATTCTATGTATCGTTGCAGATTCGGTCAGTTAAGCTGACTCTGCATATCCTCCGAAGAGATCGCATAATCTTTCTTTATTTATTCTTGTGTAATACGCCAAACTGACGTTTCGCTGTCTCAAAAATGCAGCTAAAGCACCGTTAACTTTCCATTCACAAAAATCTTGCATTCCGTCCTTTCTTCTTCTTCTTCATCTCTTTCAAATACCAGCACTAAAGTGCTGATTGCTGCTGGTATTTGAACTCTTACTTACATTCATGCTTAGACCATTATTTCCACATCCATCTTACAGAGTGGTGACCAATGCCTACAACTCGCATTCTGATGATACAATACACACTGCATCACCTGCGTTCAGCAAGCCATTTACCTTCAAGTCACCCACTTTCACTTTCATGTCACTTTGTTGCAATCCTTGAAGACAATAAAAATTGAACAGCAAGCTGACATGGCGCAACCTTGTCTGGGACAGCCTCGATTTCCAGATAATTTGCTGAAACTCCAGAACAAGTCCGAGATGCGAAGGCCCACCAAATTTGATCATCTTGGTAGTAAATCCATCTGCTGCCGCTGCCTTACCACATATCAGACTTCTTATAGCACTTTCAATTTTATACCGATTTCGGCCTACTTCTACTTGAGATAGAAGCGTCATCACATAAATACATTTCTTTGTAGAACATATAATTGGTTTGTTAAAAGTACACCGTTCTGAGTTTTGTCTGAAGTTGTCAATTAATCTTTCGTCTCTTGTCTTGTCTTTATCAGTACTTTCGTTTAGTGATTTTGCGGTTTATAATTTCTTTTAGTTTCATCTTTACTTGAGGCCTTAAATCCTGCCATGCCTTCTTTCTTCTTCTTCTTTTGTTTCAACAGAATCTTTCACTTTATCATCCCACCATTCATCGTGCTTTTTGCTAGCTTCTTTTTCCTACAGCACATCTCTGTCGCATCTTCGACCATACAATTTCTAAGGTTCTGTCAATATACTTCAACGTCCAGAAATAATTATCTCTTAACTAAGTCGAATATATCGATATTAAGACTTAAGTTTCATTTAAGGCCCTTAAAATAGAATAGAAGAACTTGTATATTAGAGTGGGTAAATTAAAATTAAAAAGAAATCTTATAGATTTTATAAAGTTTTATTGATAAAAGTCTTTCACTTTTGCGGCGCACTCTGGTTTGAGCTCTTGGAATCGCGTATTGAAGCTGAACGCCTGCGTTTGATTTCTTCTTGGCGGCGTACCTTTTAAAATAAATTTAATTTTAAATAGTTGCCGGTATTACTAATATTAAGAATTACATTTATATAAAACTTGTTGCTGATCTAATACCTTAGTTTATATTAAGCATATACCAAGGGGTAAGACACAGCCCTTACTCTTACAGCTTAGTATAATTTCTATAAATTGTTTTATAGTCATATAATACTAGCTGTAGTGCCCAGTCCACTACAAATTTACAAGTATATGTAATTGTATTTTATGAAATATTTAAAACTAGGCTGAAATCAGATATTACTCTTTTTCACAAAAAGTAAAATCAAATGTACAATTATAAGCGAAAATTAAATTATTATATTATTGTTTTACCTTAGATTCCTTCTTTCTCTGCGCAAGCAGTTTCGCGTATTCAGCCTCAGAGGTCTTGCGTTTTTGGACGCGTTTCTTCTTGAGGGCCAATCTGTGGCGTCTGCGTTGCAATACTACTGGGGTGACCAGCCTTTGAATTCTGGGGGCCTTGAAGAAATAAAAATATATTTAAAAACTAGTAAAACAATGATTTAGCTACTCCCTCCCTTCAATTTTTTCGATAATTTTGCAAATGTGCACATTGTGTAAACTGGTGAGTTATCACTTTTTTATTAGTTAACAACAGACTCAACTGTGCCACAACAGAATCAAAATATACAAGTATCAGTATATATTTATAATGTTGTGTGCATAATATGATTAATTATATTTTTTGAGTAATATTAAAATAATAAGGATAACTATAAAAATAAGAATGTATAGCTCACTGTAAAAGTAGACAGACATAAATCTGAATCTTCTGCTCGGAGCTAATTTTTTATGCCCTGATTGATGTAGTTGGTAGATCAGGAGATACAACCAGCAAATTAGTCAGTGTCAGGGAAACTTAAAATTTTACAAGGCTTCTATCAAACAATATCTTGCATAAATCAATATTTTTTTATATAATTTATTTCAAGTTTGATATAATTTCATTCCTCTTCAAGAAACATGTGCATTTTTATAAATAACAATTTTTGTTATAAATTTCTAATCTAGTTACCTTATATCTGGGTTTTGCGTTCTCCTTGCCTTCCTTAGCGGGCAGGAGGCGTTTGACGACGTAACGGCGAACATCATCCTGCTTGGTCAAGTTGAACAGCTTGCGGATTTTGGACGCACGCTTAGGTCCTAGACGACGGGGAACGTTGCCGTCGGTGAGTCCAGGAATTTCCTGAAAATACATCATTTTTAATTGCTTACATTGACACTAACACAATTTTTCTAATACTGATATTATTTCTGTGTTCACTTATTGTTATCAAATTATAGTGCATAATTATTCTGTCTTACTTGGCAAATATTAATATTTAAGGCAAATTAAGAAATTCAGATTATTGTTATATAGTACAATCTTTTCCATTAATGTGGCAGTTATATGAGAAAAACTTTTTTAATTTTATATACAAATTATCCAACAAATAGACATAGAATTGATAATTTCTGTTTTATATACAAAACTAGACATATATAAATAAACTCTGTAAGTCTGTTTAGCAGTCATAATTTCTTTTGAAAAATATGCAATGGACAATTAGATGTTGTTTACTATCATAACCAATTTCATTTGAATAATTTTTGTAAATAAAAAGATACATGCTTCATTTTTGGATTGTCAAATAATTTATCACCACTTCACTAAAATTAATGTTTTGAGACATTAAATAGTTTGGATTGAGCATTTTATTACAAAGGCATGTTATTATTTTAAGATCATTAATAAGGTATTACCTTTAACATACAAATGTCTTCACATGCATATCATTCTTGGATGTTCTTGGATGTGTCACAGATGTGGTAAGTTTAAGTCTTTTTCTACGGTTAATATTATGTGTACCACAAATTCTGATAAAATAATTCATATTTTTTAAGATATGAAGAATTAGGTATCTTTTAAAAAATGCATTGATAATGCAACTGCCGAGATATTCATTTCATTAGATTTTGTCCTAAGAATTCTTTAGGACTTAGTTATAGAATATAGATTGCACAAATAAACATCAAGAATATGTCAAGAATTGCACATATAAACGTTAAGAAGATTATTCAGGAAAAAATATTTTATATATATCTGTAGTCTCTTGGTTATTGATTCATTTTCAATTTCCTTACAATTATGTATTTAAAATTTATTATTGCAATAACTTTACATAATTTACAAAATTAATTGATGTTTAGAAACAAAGAAGTTTTTGTGGGTTTGACCACTATATATAATAATCTGTTTTTGGAAGTAACATTACTGAAGATTGAACATATAAAAAAAATGTATGGTGCGAATACTGGTTTGTCTGCACTACCAAAAGTAATACAGCATCACCATAGCCCAATTAGTATACCCTGGCGCATATAATTACACAGATTTGGAGATCTGGGAAACAGTAAGAACAGGGACATATATGAAAACTGAGAACATAATCGAGATATTGTTGAATAAATTATTGACTTTTTTCTGTCGGTGCATTTACCTGGGCTCCTTTGCGGACAATGACGAGGGCGAGTACAGATAAGTTTGCATCAACAATGCAACCACGGACTGATTTACGTTTCCTTTCACCATCACGACGTGGTCTGTAGCAAGAGTGACCCTTTGACATCAACAGACGGACACGACCTAAAAATTGAGAGAAGATTAAATAACATAGATAAATTAATGATAGTCTAAGATCATACTTTAAATATGATTAAAATATAACCTCAAAATTATCGGTCAACTGTAGTATACAACTTCCATTTTGAAAAAAAACGCAAGCAATGTTTAGAAAATAGCGTAACCATTACAATACAATCATTAAGACTCACTGTTGGTCAGAACTCCCTGTTTCATAGGGAAGCCCTGTTTGTCGTTGCCGCCAGCTACACGGAGGATATAGCCCTTCCATTCATCACCTAGCTGATCGGCTTCAACTTCTGCGCCCATGCGCTTCTCATAGAAAATACGGAGCTTATGCTCATCTACAACTTCGAATAACTTCTGACATCCCGTTGCCGGGTAGGAGACGTTCAGCTAAAACAACAAACTAGGTTATACCACACTGTTTTCTCACTACACTACAATTTTATTATCAAAGTAAGCTAAATATATAATGAAAGTTGAAATTGTGCACTGTTTGGAATACATATTTAATATTTAGCACTTTAATTAAGGGATATATAGACTGCAAGAGAATCACAAGTAAGCAACACGACAAATTTTATCAAAGTTTATAGAAATAATCACGACACATATTATGAAAAACATATAGAAACTAAATAGCTTGAGATTGTAAGAAAGTATCAGTACATTTATTTTGTTTGAAATTCATTTATAAAACTAATAATGAAATACTTTTTAAGAACCTTCATGACTGCAGTTAGCTCCTTCGAACGTCAGCCATGAAAAAGAACCAGAGAGTATGCAGAGCGACGAACCGTCAATCTATTTTACTTAGTGTTGTCACTTGAATCCGGTTATAGTCCAATGTCAATATTAAAATATAAAATTAAAAGTTAAAAAAAAAATGTTATTGGAAGCCCCGCTAGGGCTAAAGCGTGAAACTATATATTAATAGAATAGTTTTATTTTAATATATATTTAATATTATTATTCAATACTATAAAGCGAAATCAAAATACATATGATAAATCATTAAACACTTAACAAAATTTAGGCTTAAAAAAACTGACGTAGTTCCAATTACGCAATATTTAAAATATATTAACTTTTTACGTTGTACTAACGAAGCAAAGTTGTTTCACTCCATTTTACTTTAGTATCTTAATCAAATTGTTTATCATATAGCTATGGGGCTGCGTTACTGAGGCTTTACCTTAGTTTGCTCACTTTTAGCGGACACTTTTTAGTTGACTGGGTTGGTACTCCTTAGGTGTACGCCCCATATTATTATTCCCAACTCTGACTCGCTTGTCAAAAATTTGTAATGACGTTACGATATCGTCAAATTGTGACATGAATATGACATCCTTATCATGTTACTAAAATTTATATTTTCAATCAGTTGCTTTAAATTAATTATAAAAACTGCTCGTGTACTCCAATTTTGATAAAACCTAATTTAGAATAATAACATTTTTAAATTTAATATAGAAAATTCATATGAAATAATTTAGTGATATATAAATTTCACGTTTATTTAATTTTATAATTACTCATGAATAAAATAACAAGTGATTCGGAGAATTTATTAAAAATGAACAACGAAGAAAATAAAAAGCTAGCACATAGGCAGCACGTTAAATACTTTTTGAGATTCCTTAATGTTTTACCAGCTTCTCTTTCATCTCATGATACAACCAGGTACATTGTAATAAATTATACAGTAATTATAATTGATATGCTATCTATTGACCTTAAAAAAATTAAGTGAAAGTTTTCTTAAGATATATGAGAAACAATAAGATAGACCATATTTAAATTTTAATAATTTTAACTCAATACATTATGATATTATAATAATATGAATATTTTCTATGTAATTTCAGGGTTACTATAGCATATTTCTCAGTGTCAGGGTTGGATGTCCTTGGCTCTATAACATCAATATCATTAGATCTACAAACAAGAATAATAGAATGGCTATACAGGCTTCAAGTGCACCCAAAAAAAGAAGGTAAGTTATTACATCATTGTTTATTAAAGCCTTCTGCAATTTTTTGTTTTATTTAATCAACCAAAGTATTTCGTTTTAACATAGTTTAGAAATCATTTTAATGAATTAATTTTAATTTTATCTAAATCTAACAAAAATGTCACAAGTAGGCAATTTCAATTAAATAAAAAACAAAAATAACACTACACTACAATTTTATTATCAAAGTAAGCTAAATATATAATGAAAGTTGAAATTGTGCACTGTTTGGAATACATATTTAATATTTAGCACTTTAATTAAGGGATATATAGACTGCAAGAGAATCACAAGTAAGCAACACGACAAATTTTATCAAAGTTTATAGAAATAATCACGACACATATTATGAAAAACATATAGAAACTAAATAGCTTGAGATTGTAAGAAAGTATCAGTACATTTATTTTGTTTGAAATTCATTTATAAAACTAATAATGAAATACTTTTTAAGAACCTTCATGACTGCAGTTAGCTCCTTCGAACGTCAGCCATGAAAAAGAACCAGAGAGTATGCAGAGCGACGAACCGTCAATCTATTTTACTTAGTGTTGTCACTTGAATCCGGTTATAGTCCAATGTCAATATTAAAATATAAAATTAAAAGTTAAAAAAAAATGTTATTGGAAGCCCCGCTAGGGCTAAAGCGTGAAACTATATATTAATAGAATAGTTTTATTTTAATATATATTTAATATTATTATTCAATACTATAAAGCGAAATCAAAATACATATGATAAATCATTAAACACTTAACAAAATTTAGGCTTAAAAAAACTGACGTAGTTCCAATTACGCAATATTTAAAATATATTAACTTTTTACGTTGTACTAACGAAGCAAAGTTGTTTCACTCCATTTTACTTTAGTATCTTAATCAAATTGTTTATCATATAGCTATGGGGCTGCGTTACTGAGGCTTTACCTTAGTTTGCTCACTTTTAGCGGACACTTTTTAGTTGACTGGGTTGGTACTCCTTAGGTGTACGCCCCATATTATTATTCCCAACTCTGACTCGCTTGTCAAAAATTTGTAATGACGTTACGACATCGTCAAATTGTGACATGAATATGACATCCTTATCATGTTACTAAAATTTATATTTTCAATCAGTTGCTTTAAATTAATTATAAAAACTGCTCGTGTACTCCAATTTTGATAAAACCTAATTTAGAATAATAACATTTTTAAATTTAATATAGAAAATTCATATGAAATAATTTAGTGATATATAAATTTCACGTTTATTTAATTTTATAATTACTCATGAATAAAATAACAAGTGATTCGGAGAATTTATTAAAAATGAACAACGAAGAAAATAAAAAGCTAGCACATAGGCAGCACGTTAAATACTTTTTGAGATTCCTTAATGTTTTACCAGCTTCTCTTTCATCTCATGATACAACCAGGTACATTGTAATAAATTATACAGTAATTATAATTGATATGCTATCTATTGACCTTAAAAAAATTAAGTGAAAGTTTTCTTAAGATATATGAGAAACAATAAGATAGACCATATTTAAATTTTAATAATTTTAACTCAATACATTATGATATTATAATAATATGAATATTTTCTATGTAATTTCAGGGTTACTATAGCATATTTCTCAGTGTCAGGGTTGGATGTCCTTGGCTCTATAACATCAATATCATTAGATCTACAAACAAGAATAATAGAATGGCTATACAGGCTTCAAGTGCACCCAAAAAAAGAAGGTAAGTTATTACATCATTGTTTATTAAAGCCTTCTGCAATTTTTTGTTTTATTTAATCAACCAAAGTATTTCGTTTTAACATAGTTTAGAAATCATTTTAATGAATTAATTTAATTTTATCTAAATCTAACAAAAATGTCACAAGTAGGCAATTTCAATTAAATAAAAAACAAAATGCTGCTTTTAAGTTTTATGTTTTATATACATATAGTCTAAGAGCTTTTACAGTATATAGAAGCAATTTTTTGTTGATTGATACATTTCGAAAATCTAAAAATATTTAAAGTTCTATATAACTATTTCTTGACAATACTGATATTAAATCTGTAAATCTGGAATTTCATATAAAATAATTTAAGTGTCATAAAAAGTAAATAAGCCTGTTAATAGTGAAAACTAATGATGTCTTGTTCAAATAATAATAGCTTTAATATTGAGTTATGGAAGAAGGTTTAAATAAAAGATTATATTTATTAGTACAAACATACATGATATTTACATTTGATAAAAATATTTGAGTTTTCCTTGTTTAAATAAGACTGTCATGGTAGTTATGAGTAATCCAGAGCTTATTAACATAAGTATATAATATACTGATAAGAAAAAACTTACAAAGTTACATTGATACTTTTAGGTGAAGGTCTACTTCTGTTAAATAAAGGCTTAAAGAGCAATAAAATTAAAACTGGCCTGCTATTTAAATAAGTGTATGTGAATAATACATAATAAATGTATCCTAGTGATTATTATCTGTTTGTCATTTGTATAGTAAATACCCTTTCAAGATCATGATAAATTTTTAAAATTCTGAATAAGCTTTATTGTGTTAACTTATGGAACATATATATATATATATATATATATATATATATATATATATATATATATATATATATATATATATATATATATATATATATATATATATTTATATTTATATATAGTCAAAACATTACCACCAGTTCACTAAAATTAATGCTTGAGAGAAATTTAAAAAAAATTGTTCGAGAAAAACCAGCGCAAGTAACTCAGCGGGACTTTTTTTATATAGTATAAAAAGTATATACATATATATATATTATATATTATATATATATATATATATATATATATATATATATATATATATATATATATATATTTATATTTATATATATTTATATTTATATATAGTCAAAAACATTACCACCAGTTCACTAAAATTAATGCTTGAGAGAAATTTAAAAAAAATTGTTCGAGAAAAAACCAGCGCAAGTAACTCAGCGGGACTTTTTTATATAGTATAAAAAGTATACACATATATATATATATATATATATATATATATATATATATATATGTATAAGTATATATATATATATATATATATATATATATATATATATATATATATATATAGATATATATATTATATATATATATTATATGATATATATATATATATATATGTATAAGTATATATATATATATATATATATATGTATAAGTATATATATATATATATATATATATATATGTATAAGTATATATATATATGTATAAGTATATATATATATATATATATATATATAATATATATATATATATATATATATATATATATATATATATATATATATATATATATATATATATATATATATCTATATATATATATATTTATATATTTCTTCTTTTTTTATTTTTTTTTCTCTCAGTTTTCTTTAAAAATTTACTTAGGATTTTTGCTTTCGTTACTTACAACTAGGCTTATTCATATTTATAGAACTTTGTTCCTAAAGGGTAGGAGATGCTAACAACATAAATAAGTTGTAACAAACATAAAAATATCAACAACTTGCGAATGTATGGTATGGTCTTAGAGTTCTTAGACACAGAGGTGTGGGTTGAAATCTATAAATATATCAATATTATATAGTGTGGAATAACACTTTAATATTCCAATATTTTGTAGTTACAAAATAAGTTTATTAGTTTTTTTTGTTTATTTATCATAATTAAGAGGAAAAAGTATAGCAATAATTTTTATTATACCAACATATAATTTAAACATAAATTTTGTATTTAAATATGTTTTGCACTTTTTTCTATTTTTATGAATAGATCACTTTTATAAAAATGTTGTAAATAGGAAATTAGGCCAAAATACTAAATAATTGATTGCTCATAATATAGTTACTTCATAAGGTTGCATAGAGGTCAAGATTATAGAAGTCAATAAGGACGTTCATTACATTCATTTCGAATTTCATAACCACATGTTTTTCACACACACAACCATACTTTCACAAATATATTTAATATCTATTAGTTGTATGCTATAGTACAGTAGTCATTTAACTGAAAACTATATGACACTCTGTACTCACTTTCCGCCCAATTTTTAACATATTGCCTGTTAAGTGACGGAAGTCAACGCCACGCTTTGTCTTGTTACCAGAGCGAGTAGGTATCGAACCCAGAACCGTCGTGTCAGGCAGACGCTGAGCCACGACGGCAGCCTAGCATTGTGCTTATATCCAGACACGTTTTGTCTCTAACAATATGATTTCCGATAGTACCGGACTGTGTATACATTTTATTAACTTTTCATTGTTTATTACAGACGGAGATATGTCGGCCTGCGGTTTCCAAGGGTCCTCGACTGTAAATATTGATTTAGATGTAGAAAATAGTCACTACAGATGTGGCCATTTAGCTATGACATACACTGGGTTGTGTATTTTGCTTGCTTTAGGCGACGATCTGTCAAGACTTAACAGGAAAGCTTTAGTCGAAGGTATAGTGAATACATTGAAATTAATCAGATTATTTTGCTTCGCGATACACATAATGTAAATATATATTTTTTCCACGTATAATTTAATATTTGAAAATACAATTTAGAAACCTAAAAAAATTTTTTACATAGAAATTTATAATAATATATAAATCAGTGTTAAATAAAATATAAATCAGTGTTTAAATAATGGTCTTAGTTTAAATGCGAGTAAGCCAAAGGTTCTGGATATTTGGTGATGAAAGATGAAAGACATGATGAATGGATGGAATGGAAAATTTTTGTAAGCAGAAAGATATTAGAAACAAATGAATGAAATGATAAATGAGATCAAATTTAAGTAGATGGGGAAATGCCGTTAACATAATTAAAAGTGCATTAGCTGCATTGTTTAGACGGCGAAACGTCAGCATAGCTGCACGTTTGACAGGTGAGGTAAAAAGCATGTGGGCGCTCCGGAGGTCATTTATGAAGAGGTTAATAACACTGGTTGAGGCGAACGAGATATGCGGGGACCGTAGCGATTGGCGCTCCGTTCTCTGTGACCACCCCGCTAGGGACAGACTATGAAGCTATAACATAAAACATAAAATAGTCGTGTAAAGATAACCTATTTATTTATTTTTTTAAATTATCAAAGGCTCTTATATTTGATTTAAATTGTAATACAAAATATGGTGTGATACTATAACATGCTATATAACTCTATTTTTATTTAAAAATGTATGCTATTATATAAAATATGAATGTGTGCGCGAATAAAAACCATAAAATCAGTAGCACTTATAAAAATCGTATTATAATATGCGTCTCATTATTGTAAATATTATTAGTAAATAAACTACAGAATAAGAAAGAGGGTTACGGTGAAGCTGAGTGAAGTTATGTGAAGCTGAGTGAAGCTAACTAGAACTGTAAAATTGAATTATTTCAGCTGGAATATCCGAGATGTAAACACAAAAAAAGAAAAATTAATTATGAGATATGATTTCATACTAGAGATTTCACTATTGAAAATTTCCAGGTATAAAAGCGTTACAAACGGAAGAAGGTAACTTCTCAGCGACGCTGTCAGGATGCGAGTCGGATATGCGCTTCGTATACTGCGCGGCCTGTATTAGCTATATCCTGAACGATTGGTCTGGCTTTAATATTAAAAGGGCCACAGATTATATTATTAAGTCTTTTGTAAGTAATTTTATGTTAATTTCACTTTAGGTTTTCAATGTTTTTGTATAACATTATATATACGATGCTTAAATGTCACTTAGTGGGCTATTTCTCTAAATATTTTCTTTTTTTCTGCCTTTCTAATTGTATATACGAGACACGAAGTACAAATATAAAAACAAAAGAGATAATTTAGTTATTTGGCAGTAGGACAAAATGTATAAGCAACGGGCTTAGGTTCGATCCATGCTCGGAGAAATTAATTATATTATTTAACCGCATCTAGTAAGACAAAGTGCTGCGTTGGTTTCCACCCTGGACCCTGGCGGGAGATGAAGGTCAGAGAGAATTGACTGTTCTACTTCTAGAAGCAAAGTAAAGAAAAAAAGTATAATAGGGTCATTCAATAACCTTTTTGATCTATAAATAAAGGAATAGAGATAACTTTTACCATGCAATTAGCATGGTAAAAATTATCTCTATTACTTTAAATAGGCTGAATGTTTTCTATACTTTAACAATATTTGGCTTTAAAATATATTTATTTTCAGGGCTACGATTACGGTATCGCTCAATGTCCTGAATTAGAGTCCCACGGAGGCACAACGTACTGTGCGTTAGCAACCCTGAGTCTAACAAATCAATTAGATCAACTTTCGGAAGAACAAATAGAAGGATTAAAAAGATGGCTGCTTTTTAGACAAATAGACGGTTTCCAAGGACGGCCTAATAAACCCGTAGACACTTGTTACAGCTTTTGGGTGGGGGCTTCCTTGAAAATTTTAGACGCCTTGCATTTATCAAACTATGCGAACAATAAGAGTTATGTCTACGAAACTCAGGATTATGTTGTAGGTGGTTTTTCAAAATGGCCGGACACGTGCACTGATCCTATGCATACCTATTTAGGATTGGCAGGTCTTAGTTTAATAGGTGAAAATGGCTTACAAGAAATCGTACCAACTGTGAATATAACCAAACGGGCCCACGACCATTTAAAAAGCTTACACGAAAAATGGGCGTGCGAATCATAGTTTTATTTTTTATCTGTACAAATGTTGCCATTGTAAAATAGACTGTCGCGACGCCATGTCGCTGGCCTTCAAAATTATTTATTTTAACTTTGTTTATAAAAATATTAATTGCTGTATCGCTCGAGTTTTTTTGAAGCGCCTTACTTGTTTAGTGTTAGTAGAATGAACCAGGTGCTAATTGTTAAAACTTTTAAGTTTGAAACAACGATTTCAGCATACATGCATATATATATATATATATATATATATATATATATATATATATATATATATATATATATATATATATATATATATATATATATATATATATATAAATAAACATATGGTGCCATGTTAACTATATATATATCGATATATCGTTGCAAATGTCATAATTAATTTATATGTAAATTATATATATATATATATATATATATATATATATATATATATATATATATATATATATATATATATATATCTATATATATTATATTATATATATATATATAATGCACAAAGTCGTCTAAACATAATAATAATATGAAATAACTATAAACTAAATCTTCGTATTTAATATGAATTTTAAAAAAAATGATTTCTTCGCGTTCTTATGCATGTGACGTTATTTGACAGGAAGTCAATTATTTTTGTCGTAAATTAGTAAATAATAATTTTGAATGTAATGAAGAAATATTTGTATTGTGATAGGGATGTTGACTACGTTTTATTTTTTCAAGTTAAAATTTGTTAAAGGTAATATTGGATATAAAATATGTTAAAGGTCGTATTTTACTATTTGTGAAAAAGAAATTGTAGTATTTAATGTTAAAACAGCTTGAAGCCTAGAATTATATGACGTCACTACTGATAGCCCATAGGTACATATACATATACATATATATGTATATATATGTAAATATATATATATATATATATATATATATATATATATATATATATATATATATATATATATATATATATATATGTGTATACGTGTTTGACTTCATTGTTTACTGTATTTATTTGTATGTTAATTTCTCCACTATTCAATTTCTTATTGAATTAAACATAGCCAACATCTCATATTTAACACATCGTACTTCATTTGTTACTTATATACATTAAGATCAATTTAGTAATTAAAATGATCTGTATTTTAAAGGAAAGAAAAATAAGCGAGATGAGATTAAAACGCATTTAAACAACCTTAAATATAATAGTCCCTAAGTAAATAATCGTATCTATGATATTGTCAAGAAAATGAAGAAATATAATTATTACTGAAATTTATGTACTAAATGTTATTAAAGTGTGATAACTTCTTTCTGGTTAAACAATAACATATGTTTTAATTATTAATAATAATAAAAAAAAAACGAACAGTTGAATGATTTTGTGTTTAAAAGGTTGTGAGGTTGTTTACTTATGGACTTGTATGAGTGATGTCAATGCTATTTATGTATTTGGTGTATTAAAAAAAGTTTATTTTAAATGTCAGAGTAATCGCTAGCTCTAATTATTGGCGTTTGCAAATTTGTAGTTAGGCGTATATAAAATATTGCACAAATTAAAATTTTAATGAATTAAATTGATAAGTATGCCCGTGGTAAAGTAAGAAATATTTACAATTTTTTTGCTAATTCATCTTTTTTTTAATTAAATTGTATGAAGTATGATTTAATAGTATTGTTTTCAATTTGAGTATTATTTCTTTTCATTTAAAAATTCAATTTGTCAGCAAAAATGAGATTCGTCATACAATTAAAAAAATATTTAATATCAAGTTGTTTTTTAATTATTTTTTGCTATACAACATGTGTAAAGATAATAAAATATAATAAATCATAAACATATTGTATATAAGTCAATTTGAATCGACAATTATATTAAAAAAAACGGATGTGACATTAGGATGATTTGTCAGTACTGTTTTCCCTCCACACTCAATATTGACACATATCGTTAGGTGTTCTTAATAAAAAATCTACATTTTGTAAAGTTTTTACATGAAATTATGTGAAATATTTATAAATTTATTAAAAACTTTTTAACATTTCACTTATTTTTGAACAGATTCATTATATCTTTTTACGTATTTTTTTTTATTTCAACCTTTTATGGACTAGATATTTGTTTGTGTTGAATCCGTTTCTTAGTTTGACGTAAATAATATGATTTATATTTTAAAGACTTTTTGAAACTTAAAATCTATAGTGTATATTAATATTAAAAACAGTTCTATTTTTATGTTATAATCCAATTTGAAAATATCAAATACTTAGGTTCCTGGAAAGAGTATATTTTTGTAATTTATGCCAAAAGCAAACGCGGTTCAACATAATATATCGTTAATATATATTGTATATTTTTTCTAAATATTTTCTACTATACATAATAAATAAGGAATATTTTGCTGATATTTTTATCACGTATGCTTCTTTTTTTTTCTTTAGCGTTATATTGTTTTGTCATTGTTCATCCATCAATTGCGATATTGCATAACCTTTTTTGTACATAAATGGAAAGATGAATAAAAAGTTTGGAAAGGCTTTTTATTTTTATTTTATTTCACCAACAAGTATTTTATATACTCGTAAATTATTTTAAAAGAGTAAAACTTTTGTTTATCTAGGGACATTGCAAATATATAGTGACCTGAACACTAGTGTATGTATAAACGTACTAGGTGCTTCACATGCGTGCTTCAAACGCCACGCCGGTAGTTCTTGATTAAAGAAGTATACATACTAAATGACCTATTACATATTAGTTACATATATGTAGGTATAGTAAAAGTATTTAACGAGGAATCTCTATTTCTAACTCCAAGCTTAGGTATATTTTTTCTGTGTTCTAAATGGCGTGCTATTAATAGGCGTATAACTATAATTTTCTTCTAGAACGTAGGTACGTCTCGTACTTTTTCAGTAGGCGATTTTGTTCGATTTTACGCCTTGTTCCATTACCAACATATACCGATACCATTATATACAAGTAAATAATTTTCAGAGATCCTCAAAAGAAAGATCCGAAGATTCTGCTCTAGAATTTGGAATGAGGAAAAGAGGTAATAAAATGATGGTAATCTACCATGTGAATGCTTGGAAAAGAAGATAATTGAATGAATCTATTGCGTCGCTTATGGGATTGTAACAGATTCATTCATCACTATCAAACGCTATTTATATTTTCGTCACAACACAAGAGTAGACAAAAACTGACAACTATTGCAAACTATTACTAGTACAATGTACGTCAGAATCAACAGTGTCAATAAAAGGGAAAACGGAAAAACAACCAGACAAAATAAATAATACAATCGTATGAGATATTAACGTGTAGATGTAGTTATATACCTACGCTACGCTACACGAGTCAGTCATTGTAATACATTCTCCATATAAAGTTAAACATAGTGTTTTAATGACAAATATTATTTCACGGGACAGCATTTATCCAACTGAACAATTCGCCAGTGTATGAAATAAATGTCTACAGCCTCGTTTCTCTAGAGAATAATGGCGGTCGGGATCTGACCGTGGCTTTATTGTATTAAGTACGCAAGTTAAAATGTAGTTACACTATGATAAAGAGTAATTTAAACTTTCCTTGACGCTTTCCAGGTAACAATATTTGTAACAACGTGTTTTACTTCATTTAGAAACTTTCCTAATTGTATTCTACTCGAGGATATAAAATATGATCTAAATTAGAGTACGGTATCAGTTTCTGGTATAGTAAGGAAATATACGGAAATGTACGGAGATATGGGTATTAACTAAATTAAGTTACGGTTAATTCAGACACATTCTAAGTTTTATCTAAGTAATACATTATATTGAGAAATACAAACAAAGTAAGAAACCGGATCCAAAAAAAATTAAAAATCTATCTAATAGAATTTCTAAACTAAAATTTAATAAGTGCTACCTATGTTTGGCGTCCAGTTAGTAACAAGGTTTAATAGTTCACGAAATTTGATCGTTTTACAGTTTTCTGCTACTTATTATATTCTAATCTATTCAGAAATACAAACAAAATATAGTCAATCCAATGTTCCATTGAAAGGCATAGCCAAAATCTTATTTCCATTAATTAAACAAGAAAACAGATCGGCTAGATAAAAGGACTATAAATCTAAATGATGAATAGGTGAGCTCGCTCCGTGGATCAGAATTGTAAATTGCTTATTTGTGCGTGTTTGCGGCGGCCAGATAGCTGAGCTTACGATAAAATGTATCAGATTTGCGAGCTGACAGGTTGAGATTCCAATGCCTACGCAGCAGTGCTTGCCTCATTAAAATATTAGTTACGCAGTTATATTGATCGTTTCATTCCTTACTTTGTATTTTGTACGACAAACTGCATGCACCGCTGTACTTACATTCCTACGTACTATCTATATAAGGTGAAGTTGAAACATTTTCGTTTTTATTAAGCTAATATTAATTTAGTTTTGACATTTTCAATTTATTAGAATTTGTTTTGCAGAAGGCATAATATAAAAATTGTATAGCCTTTTTATTTCAGAGGATGCTACGTCTGTTGAATATGATAAATATCAATTTAAATTTGCTACATAACTTAGGTATTTTATATTGATATATTGAAAGTAAATTTTGTACTTGAAAGTTTAAGAAGAAATATTAATTGAGTCGGTTAAGATATACAAGTAACGGTTGAAGATATTTTTATTTACATAACAGACGTGAGCCTTTGACATGGAAACAATATAGATAAAAAACAATTAATAATTAACATAATGCATGTGTGGAATGTCGATCCTACATATGTTAATAATATTAGTATTTATTTATTCATTTAAAAAAACGAACAGCTTTATGCTATATTCCGCTTATAGCTGGGAACCTAGTGTTAAGACACTCTGTTCCCCACTTTGCGTCCAAGTTTTATTACCAGAGTGAAGAGAAGGAAAATAATTTATTATCCCCGAGTACCCCTGGTGGTCTAATAATTGAGAACTAGAGAAACGTCGGGTCATCTATGGCATGTATATATACTGAATATGAAATTCTCATTATCATTTATACACATATTTGTCGCATGAGGAACAAACAAGTCGTGTTAATTTTTTTTAACTAGTATAAAATAAGGGGAGACTGGGCACGGCTGTAGGTATAGTTCATAGTATTGTAATTAGCGAAGCAAGCGAAATAAATATATGAAATAAAATATCGTTTGTCTATCTATTAATGAAAAATATAATTTGAAATCATATCGTCGTATTGTTTTTATGAGTATTAATATCAAATTAAAAAAAAAGTAATTTATCTCAAGTCTCGATGTCGCCCAGCGTCAGGTGACACAGTCAGTGTATTGGTATATATTGGTGGTATTTATTATATTTTAATTGATTAATGAAATAGGTTTCGATAAGATTTTACGACTCTTAATGGTACAGTCGAATATTATAAATATTATTAGTTGCTGGAGCGAAATTCGCTGAATAGTATTCAGCGAATCCACTTGATATCTTAATACTGTCATACCCAAATAGTGTAATCAAGGATTTTGGACAATGATTATGATGCTAATTCCGTTTTCATCGATCATGTGAGGAGCGACAGAGTGAGCCACAAGAAAAGTAAATATGTGTGCATGTTGCTCTAGCGGCCGATGCCGTGGGTTGATAGGGCATGCAAGGCAAAGCAATAGGGCCGTGCCTGACCGAAGGTGATGGTTTGGCATAAACTTCATTCAAATTCACCAAAAGTAATATCTATTACATTTTTACTTCGGGTTCGCGACCTCAAGGGGACCGCGAAAGGTTTGTAAAGTACAACTACATGTATTAATTTGTTACTTATAACTCTCCCAATGGACCCCAAATTCATGTGTAGAACCTAGAGCGGCACCGGATAAAGCTTTTATCAAAATCATGTATTTTTATTTATCCACTTTTGTGTGGTTTTACTTGATTTTTCCAACGTCTAACACGTCCACCCTAACAAAAAGGTTTACAGTATTTATTTTTATAATAAAAAAGTATTTTTGTACTTGTACTGTTAACGTACAAAATAATTACTATAAAATATAGATAAAGTTTCTACCCGCGAACGTATAATAGCTTCTATTATCGGCACAGATAGTGCGGGCGCTGATAAAATGTGTCTGTTACAGTCGGTGACGGTTGGGATCGGCCACATTCGACTTTTGATTGTAGATACCAGCTTTTTAATTACAAAGCTAGTGAAATTGTAAGCTGTCTTCATTTGAAATGATTTAGTCTAGTTAATATAGTTTCTACGTAATTATTAAACACGATGCGGATTTAGCAAGACTATTAAAGCATTTTGATTTAATCTTTAATTTATAACATTTTGTGCTGTTGCCAATAGTAATTTAAATTTATATAAGTCATAAGTTATAAAGTCTACACGTGACCACTGACTACTTACTGCAAAATGTTCGAAACGTCGAGTTTTCAAAAAATGTGCAAGCTAGTAACATAAAAGATTAATCTGGTAACAAACTTTTATTTAAATTGTGGAAAAATTGCAAAATTCATAGATCTCATTAAGTAATTTGAACCCAAGTATCGGATTTAGTAACTTTACTAACATACCACAAGGAAATAAATAATTCTTATTAGATAAATTAACAGAAGTTATTAATTAAATTATTAAATTATTAGTATAAATATAATACAAAAATATTTCCACCATCATAACCTTAGAGGTAGATAAAGAAGTTACGTTATAACTACACTTCTCGCCATCTTTGATTTCTACAAACGAAAGCTTTATGAAAGAATTTTAATTAACGCATAAAGTACTCTGACTTTAGAAAAGCAAGATGAGAGCTCATGACAAAAGTTCCCTAAGCCTTTATTGAATGACGATAGCTTGTGATCTTTCATACTTTTCCAATAAGGTCACTGTAATGTATAGGCTGGATTTGATTTTTGCTTGTGCTTCCAACTATAAATGTGACCCAACAATATTCCAGTAATCAAACGTTATTAATGCACGATTGGGCAAAACGTTTAATGGTACTTAGCCTGCCGTTAGATCACTGTCGCTTTACAGATCCATTTAATTAATAATATGTATATATATATATGTATGTACCTATACACGTTTTAACATACTTCCATCATATAAAAACGTATTGTGTAAGTGTGAGGGGTTTTATTTATTTTTTGGTGTTGCGAGTGAAGCGAACAAGACGTGGCGAGCGAAGCTTCCTAGTCAGTATATTTACCACCAGTATATTTAGCATACATATTTTTTAGACAAATCAAATACGGCTTTTGTGTAACAAAATTTTTTTAAATTAGATTTTAACTCTATAAATATTACGCTTTACATATCTCTACAGCCTTGTCTCAAAATATGTTATTACTTTTCATCCCCTCGCATCTCGAGTTCGAGCTTCCTTTGGCAGGTATAGACAATTATGATAAATATATTTAATATATGTATTTTATGCTATGGTTCCATTTTGAATTGTCCCGCTAGGTTAAAGTTTTATAGGTATCCTAATTACTTATCTTTCCTTGATGTGGGAAAAAAAAATGTTTCAAATTTACCTTCACGCTGTTTACCGCACATGGCAGGGCAGGCAGAAGGAACCTAGTGTTAAGACACCTTGTTCCCCGTTTTCCGCCTTTCGAGGCATTGCGTGTTGAGTGCCGGAATTGAAAGCCACGGCTTGTTACTGGAGCGAATAAAATGAAAATAACTTATAGTCCCCGAGTAGGAATCGAACCCACAAACTGTCACTTTTACGACAGTTCTCAATAAACCATAAAAAAATTAAATAAATTCCTTATTATATTACACTTTTGTTTTAGTGTTTCTCATTGCTTGGAATACAGTTAAACACTCAGGTGCATCAGGTCATCTCAGGTGTACAAATTAGGTGTATTTCTAATAAGTGTTTTTGCACTTCGATACTACAGTACAGTACTTGTAAGATATTAGTACTTTCACCATGTGTAGAGAGTGATAAATAAGAATCCAAGCACGATGTAAGTCATGTGACGTCACGAACATCATCAAATTTATTCCATTTTTTTAATTTATATTTGAAAAATAATTTAAATATTTGAGTATATAAATATATTTTTAACCGACGAATAACACGGAGGAGGCTCTCAATTCGACACGTATATTTTAATATTATTTTTTATGTTAGACCACGCGTAACTTTATACAGAGAAGACCATTTATTTCTAAATATCTTTTGATTATTATTTTTTAATAGATAGGGATTTCTCCGAAGTTGGTCCTATAAAAAAATTTAGCAAAAAATAAGGGATGATTGTGTATTCACCCACTGATTTCATTGAGAATTTCGTCGGTTTATTTTTTATTATTAAAACGGTTATCTGGGTTATAAAAATGTTATGATTAATTTTAAAACAAAAAAAAAAGATCATGCATATTGCCTATTGGCAGCAAACTATGTTAACCCGATTTTGTTAAAATTTGCCATGCAATATTTATGCATAAGTCTAGTGCGGTCAGTTCGCTTGAACTCAGAAGTCACAATGACGCCGTAGTTGTCATCATAGTGCCACATTCTGAAAGGAATCCAGCGGTTGAATTTGTCGTGGGAGAAAAGTTTTAGCTTTTAGCTTATTTATATAATAATGATGTATATTCATATGGGATCGTGGTACTGAAAAATGTGTATTACCAATTGCTGGAAATTCTTCTACAGTCTATTCTTTATAATTTAGTTTAGAAACACATGGTTAAACTTGTAATAATTTGGAGAATAATTCGGCCATATCTTCATATGTTATCTTCTTTAGAAGTTTTCAGACTCAAGAAGTTCTTATGCTTGTTTCACATCTGAGATCATAAAGACGAGTTTCAATGAGTAAATTATTTAAACAATAAATATGTTTATCGTCAACAGCGTTTCAGTATTGTTTTAGGATAAAATTTATTGCTTTTATTTCGTTTTTGAAGCTAAAGAGCAGACTGACTGACGGTTTTACTATTTTTCTTTTTAACTATTGTTCGTTAATATCATTAATTAATTTACAAACATTAGATATTAGATTTTTTAAACGCTTCATTTTAATTATTGCGATTAGGTACAAAAATGAATAATATTATTTATCAGCTTCAAGCTATGACATTGCGTGAATTCAATCCATCATCATCCCCCCGAGTGGGAATCGAACCCAAAACCATCGTGTAAATACGATGAGTCAGATAATGTCTCAAAAGGCAACGACGACTTCAAAACAATATTACTATAAAGTTAAAGACTACAGGTACATTAAAACAAATGGCCATTAACAATAACTGTTAGTTAAGTGTGGATAGAGCTTTATATGCAAGTGTTCTGCAACGATAGCTTTACACTCGTCGAACCTGCAGTTCTCTAGGGGCTGGTATAGCTTCGATATCTGAAAGCCAAACTGCCAGTATAAGTAATGGAGCCTACGAAACGGCGAGTGAACCGCTTTAGAAGCGATCTAAAGGCTTAAGTGTATTCGACTGACTTACAAAATGGAATACTTTGATTCGTAAAAGCAATTCAGGTATATAAAAATGAAAATATGAGCTATTTGCGTGCTGCTTAGCGGAGCTATGAAGTATATTTTATAATATAGATTTATAAAGCTAGTTACATTTACTTATATAAGGCATATGTTATTTTAATAACTTATTCTAAAATTAAATATAATTTCTAAAAGGATATCTTTTTTAACTTGTTCCAGTAATTTATAACAAGTACCCACAACATTCAGATGATAAGCAGTTATTACAACATAGATACTTTATTCTAGCGCTCAATTCTCTCGATTCTCAGTACTTAATGCAAACTACTACATAAATGATCAAGTTTTAATTTCTTTGTCTTTAGGAAATGAGAGGTTTACGGTATACGCTTTACATAATACGTATATAATAGGTCGGTTGAAGCAATTTCACGCCCGCTCATACGGATGTCAGGGCTATGCTAATTCCCTCGTTCCAAGGCGAAGGACTGTGACGTACTCAATTAGTACAGTTACGCTAATTGCTTCCTTTGGTGAGTTAATTGACATTTCTCAGTAAATAAAATCTATTCGATTTTAATTCTTGATATGTCATATGTTTTGTCTTCTGGATGTTGGTACATTGCTATGACGTTGTTATTTCTGCTACCAAAAATAAACACATTTAGTTGCCCTACTTTTTGGTTAGTCATAGCAGAACTGTTTGAAAGTTAGCTCTTCTTGAAATATATTACTAAGTATACTAGCTTGGACAGACACACGAAAAATCCGCGTTATCTTGAAATCACCGACAGACATTTCAATTTTGTTTATATGTATAGATTTTTCGTTATATTCCGTTAATTTTTAGGATTCCGTGCTTAAAATGTATACACTACTATTTATTACAATGCATCCGCTGTCTGTTCACATATTATGAATTTCCATTGCCGCTATAACAAAAAATACTAAAAATAAAAATATTTCGTCCGCGGAATACCTACAATCATGAAATAGATGTGAAGCTTCACTGCGCACTTGATCGATTTTTTTGTCTTTCTACATATCCTTACACACAATGACATACAATTACAGCTATCACACAAACAATCAGGTCACATATATAATCTCCAACCTGATTTATAGTGCGCTGATGGTAACCGCGACATATGAATGGAATCTAATCAAGCCGTTGTAAATCATATCCCTTGATAATTAGCTTTGTTGTGCTACAAATTAACGGTACTAATTCCATTACATTGCGATTCCTTCGTAATTACTAGACCTATTGTTCTTCGAAGAATAATGGCTTGAGAGCGTAACTGACGCCTATATAATTATAATGTTATATCTTTATCGTTTTGTTTACATTAACAGCGTTTACATTACATCAGCAGGATATTTTCAATATTGTTTTCAGTTATTGCGGTTTTTGAAACAAAAAATCCAATTGGATTTCTTTTTAATATTATTTAACGTTAAATACGTTCATAGGTTTCCTTTTTAGTACAGGCATGATTAGCTTTAAAATAAATATATATAACATATATTTGTTTTCCTGATAAGATCTGCTGAATCCAAGAAGCGATAAAACTACGACTAATTATTAACATAGCTTTTTATTTAAATCTACGCAAACTT
This sequence comes from Dione juno, assembly GCA_037127375.1. Taxonomy (NCBI): domain Eukaryota; kingdom Metazoa; phylum Arthropoda; class Insecta; order Lepidoptera; family Nymphalidae; genus Dione; species Dione juno. Next base: position 3,512,939 of record JAXRJS010000068.1, read on the forward strand.
GCTACTGGTGAGCTTTTAACGTTGCGGACGTATCATTTTATTGCGTTGTTAAATCTGTTGTTTGGTCGAGATATGGGAGCTGTGGGCTTCGGGCAGGGAACGCGTGCCTGTTATTGCGAACACGTGTAGTAAATTGCTAATTTAGAAAATTATTTAGGCCCCGTATCCCGCACAATGACGTCATTTTCGAAAATATATGGTTAAATATCCTTTTTCATTTTTGGTTAATGTTTTTTGAATCAAAATGTGTTAAATAAAAATATATAACAAACTTCTCTTACTCCTTGCGTGAGACCTTCTCGAAGAACAGTGTTAGGTAGAAACTCACCGATTTCACGATTGTCTTATATACTAAACGACAACAGCGACTTTCCGGACCCATTTGGAAGCACATTGTTAAAATTTTTATCACACATTTGAATTACTTAATTATTATTTAGTTTCGATAATTTTATTTTTATTTCTTTATTTGTACTATATACTACCATAAATATAAAGGAAAAAAAAATACACAGAGAGAGAAAAATAAATAGTAATGTACAAAAGGCGGTCTTATGGCTTTGTAGCTATCTCTTCCAGATAACCTTAAAATTATATAACTTGGTATTTTTTATTACATAGCATGTTGTATTCACTTTCAAAGATTTAAATGAAAGAATTTTTATTTTAGTTTTACTAATTCTTTATTAATATTTAATGTTATGATCACACTCCAAAATACTAAAGGTCACGTTTTACAAATACTTAAGTGAGTATTTGAAAAGATGTTTTTAAGATCTACGTTTTTATAAAAAGTCTGCTTTATAGGAAACTGCTCAAACTTTTGAATTCTATTTCTATCCAGTATTCGTAGTAGCGCTTAGCTGATTTATCACTATTTAAAGATAACCTTTGGATATTTATCTAGTTTTCATTGGGCAACTGGTAAATAGAAGAGCTCTATTTCTTAAAGACATGGATCCAACGGAAGCTCTCAATCGCAAATTAGCAAAAACATTTGTACTAGTCTCGCAAAAGACTGTGTGATATTAACAGCTGGGCAAAAGACTGATTTATAAAATAATATGAATAAATTCAAATATTTGAATTAAGAGTTATTGGTTGAAATTTCAGAATATTTTCATAGTGTTAGTCATATATAATTTTTTTATTTCGTGTGAATTTCATAATTAAGGACTATTTTCATTTTATTTTTATTTTACATGTTTATAGTAATAAAAATGTAGACATTGATAATCTATTTGAATTGTGTGTGTGTAATTTTGTATTTCGTAATTAAAACTCAAATACTGTTATTTTATTTCATATTTATGGTGTTATTATTTAACTGTCGAAATATATGAGTATATTAATAATCTTTCTTATACGAGTGCATTTGCTTAGTAACATTTCTTCATTGTAGACAAAGTCACAAAAATGGCAAATTATTATTAGAAATTTAGTGTAATTTGTATATGTTTAACAAATACATTATTTTCATTACTTTTTTTTCCTTTCCACCCTGTAAGTTAAAAGCATAAAGTCGGTACGCTTACAGTAAAATGTTTACCGCAAAATATACATGAGAGCTTGTAAAGGTGGAGTTTGCTAGGGAGAAGCTGGAATCCACTGAAAGTACTTTTTAAAAACATAAATCTTAAAACTTCATTACTTCCCAAACCACGAGTTGGTTTTCTTGCAATTTGCAATGAGGCAGGCGCCGATGTTTACGATTTAAAAGGTTCCCGGCGTAGACGTAAAATATTGCCTCTGCGGACATTTAACGTTCCTTTTACGTTTTATTTAGGCGTGCTTGTTAGTTTCTCAAGATAAATATGTTAAAACAACGTACATTATATAACGATAGATATATCCAGTACCTACTGCACATAATACTTGCCGGGTGACGAGTATGTTTTATATTGTAGGAATATTTTATTTCACAAGCCGTCTTGACCAACGTGGCATTGGCAACGTAGAGAATGGAGAAGCTTATGATTTAAAGCGATTGTATATAATTGTATATACAAATTGTATTGCATAAATTGTATATAATTCTAAAAATTGGCCAGTATCTATGCCATTGTGGACAGGTTAGTAAGTTAATATTTATCAAAGTTAAACTTGTAAAAGTTGTAAAGCTGTTAAGTTTTTAAACTAAACTGCTTAGTTGTAACTAAAAGCTAAGTTATTATTGAAAGAATACTCTAGAATCCTCGTTATAAATTTTAAAATATACAATTAAGTTATAATTTTATGTAAATAAATTATATATATATATATATATATATAATATATATATATATATATATATATATATATATATATATATATATATATATAAATAATTTAATTAATGTATGATTATAATATATATATATATATATATATATATATATTTATAAGCTGTTCCGCTGTCATAGAGGATATTAGCCTCTCCATGGTTTTATGAGCACTTTAAAGCTTTCTTACTGACCTCCGTGAAATTCTAACAAGAGGTCATTATATGACCGTAAAATAATGGAACATCAGCAAAATATTAAGATACGTTGACGTTTGCTAAAAGTTTGACCGTAAAATGCCACTTTTACGTTTTTTTTCTAACTAGTATGGTACAATACATTTAAACATTTTTTTAAATATTATTCATACACTAAGGAACGAAGTCATTAGAAATTTAAAAAAACTTTTAACATAGTAAGACTTGAATCCGCGTCTCTCAGGATCGATCCAAGTTAGTTTATTTTTATACGTTTCTAAATATTTTTTTGTTACTTTTATTATTTTTATTACAAGGTTAGGATATTGTTGTGGGAACAAGAATTCTATAGGTAATTTTAAAGCTATACATAGTAGTAGTAGTAAGAATAATTAAGCTATACATTCTTATCTCATTTCAATGCTGCAGTTAAATGTAAAACATTTATACAACATGGATGTATGATTTTTAAAATGTTTGTCTGTCTGTTTTTCTCTTTGTTCTGGCTATAATTGGTTTTGAAGACTAGCATTTCTGATGCATAATCATAGTAGACCAGCAGAATTATAAGAGATTAAGAAATACTACCGTAACCAAGATCATTTAACATGATAAGCACTTACCATTGATATATAAAAATCAAGGATCCACTAGTTAGTAATAAATAATCTATGAACAAACGATACGTTGATCGGTTGATATTTTGTTTGCAGGATCACATAATTTCATTTCGCTTGTCGCGTTTTTAAATATACAGATAAAAAACTAAACTCCTCGTTATGAATTTTAAAATTTATTTAGCTATTTAGGAACTATTACTATTTTAGGAAACTCTCAGCTTATGATTGCTTATTATATAAGCTGTCTCAAGTTTACAGCTTTAGATATTTTCTCATATAGAATAAAATACCCGACTTGAGCGAAATTATGATTTTTACAAAGCAATTTATTCATTACAATTATTTCCGATTTCTATTTATTTTGTTCATTTATATTGTTTAATGTGTCTACCGCTCATCTGAATGGTTAGTAAAAAACCGGCAGAGAACATTCGTATCCTAAAATAACGAAATAATAATAAATAATAACTAAATAACGAAATAATAACATAATTGCTTAACAAAAATGATTTTTACTGAATTGTAGCGACAGATATACCTACTGTTCGCAAATCGAGATGGTTATCAAATTGTTTAGACGACTTCTTACTTAAGTACAAAAGCAAACACATTTGCATCACAACAATTATATCCAACCGTAATACAAACTTTATTCACTTTCCCCATCTAAGTTCGAAAACAAAGAGAATTAAATAAAATTACCCTTTCCGCGAGCGTACCTTATTGTTACTTGTCTTTTCTTTGGGAGACTTCGGAAACAAGTAATTAAAGAATAAAGAGATAATTGTCACAAAATTTTTAACTCTGCTACTTACTTGCAATCAAAAGCTCGATTCAAATACACAATCAGTTTTTTTTTATTTTACTGTAAGGGATAATAAATGAACCAACAGGTATTTGTTAAAGTAGTATCTTAAATGGTGTATATATATCATGTGCGTCGTTATAGTTTTATGTACTAGTAAAATTCTAATATATTAAATAATAAATTTCCTAATGTTTGACTAAAAGTGCGCATTAGGGAATAAGTGGCTAACAATGGGAGAATGAAAAATTCATAAAAGATAATGATATTAAAGAAATAATATATATATATATATATATATATATATATATATATATATATATATATATATATATATATATATATACAACATTGACGGAATACATTTAATCAATTTAAGGGTTACCGGACAAATCAATTCAAAATATTCTTTATTCAAATAGATTTTTACAAGCACTTTTTAATCGTCGCAAGAACATGTCACTACCACTGGTTCGGAAGGCAATTCTGTTGAGAAGAGCCGGCGAGAAACTCAACAGTTATTCTTTTAAATATAAATATTATAATTTTTATTCAAAACAATGGTAGTAGTATCCTGCTTTCATATTTTATCACACACATTTTTATCGTTTAAATATAATATAATAAAAATCTTTCCATAGAGTTATAACAACCACTGAGAAATTTCAACAAAATGAGATAAGAATGTATAGCTTAATTATTCTTACTACTACTACTATGTATAGCTTTAAAATTACCTATAGAATTCTTGTTCCCACAACAATATCCTAACCTTGTAATAAAAATAATAAAAGTAACAAAAAAATATTTAGAAACGTATAAAAATAAACTAACTTGGATCGATCCTGAGAGACGCGGATTCAAGTCTTACTACGTTAAAAGTTTTTTTTTTAAATTTCTAATGACTTCATTCCTTAGTGTATAAATAATATTTAAAAAAATGTTTAAAATGTATTTACCATACTAGTTAGAAAAAAACGTAAAAAGTGGCATTTTACGGTCAAAATTTTAGCAAACGTCAACGTATCTTAATATTTTGCTGATGTTCCATTATTTTACGGTCATATAATGACCTCTTGTTAGAATTTCACGGAGGTCAGTAAGAAAGCCTTTAAAGTGCTCATAAAACCATGGAGAGGCTAATATCCTCTATGACAGCGGACCAGCTTATGCTGTAAAAAGGTTATATCCCTTTTATTCACCCTTTCATTAACTGAATCATATATTTAATTTAATTATTTTTATACATATATATATAATATATATATATATATATATATATATATATATATACATATATATATATATATATATATATATATATATATATATATATATATATATATATATATATATATATATATATATATATATATATATATATATATATATGTATGTATAAAAATAATTAAATTAAATATATGATTCAGTTAATGAAAGGGTGGATAAAAGGGATATAACCTTTTTACAGCATAAGCTGGTCCGCTGTCATAGAGGATATTAGCCTCTCCATGGTTTTATGAGCACTTTAAAGGCTTTCTTACTGACCTCCGTGAAATTCTAACAAGAGGTCATTATATGACCGTAAAATAATGGAACATCAGCAAAATATTAAGATACGTTGACGTTTGCTAAAATTTTGACCGTAAAATGCCACTTTTTACGTTTTTTTCTAACTAGTATGGTAAATACATTTTAAACATTTTTTTAAATATTATTTATACACTAAGGAATGAAGTCATTAGAAATTTAAAAAAAACTTTTAACATAGTAAGACTTGAATCCGCGTTTCTCAGGATCGATCCAAGTTAGTTTATTTTTATACGTTTCTAAATATTTTTTTGTTACTTTTATTATTTTTATTACAAGGTTAGGATATTGTTGTGGGAACAAGAATTCTATAGGTAATTTTAAAGCTATACATAGTAGTAGTAGTAAGAATAATTAAGCTATACATTCTTATCTCATTTTGTTGAAATTTCTCAGTGGTTGTTATAACTCTATGGAAAGATTTTTATTATATTATATTAAACGATAAAATGTGTGTGATAAAATATGAAGCAGGATACTACTACCATTGTATTGAATAAAAATTATAATATTTATATTTAAAAGAATAACTGTTGAGTTTCTCGCCGGCTCTTCTCAACAGAATTGCCTTCCGAACCAGTGGTAGTGACATGTTCTTGCGACGATTAAAAAGTGCTTGTAAAATCTATTGAATAAAGAATATTTTGAATTGATTTGTCCGGTAACCCTTAAATTGATTAAATGTATTCCGTCAATGTTGTATATATATATATATATATATATATATATATATATATATATATAATATATATATATATATATATATATATATATATATATATATATATATATATATATATATATATATTTTCATTCTCCCATTGTTAGCCACTTATTCCCTAATGCGCACTTTTAGTCAAACATTAGGAAATTTATTATTTAATATATTGGAATTTTACTAGTACATAAAACTATAACGACGCACATGATATATATACACCATTTAAGATACTACTTTAACAAATACCTGTTGGTTCATTTATTATCCCTTACAGTAAAATAAAAAAAAAACTGATTGTGTATTTGAATCGATGCAAGCTTTTGATTGCAAGTAAGTAGCAGAGTTAAAAATTTTGTGACAATTATCTCTTTATTCTTTAATTACTTGTTTCCGAAGTCTCCCAAAGAAAAGACAAGTAACAATAAGGTACGCTCGCGGAAAGGGTAATTTTATTTAATTCTCTTTGTTTTCGAACTTAGATGGGGAAAGTGAATAAAGTTTGTATTACGGTTGGATATAATTGTTGTGATGCAAATGTGTTTGCTTTTGTACTTAAGTAAGAAGTCGTCTAAACAATTTGATAACCATCTCGATTTGCGAACAGTAGGTATATCTGTCGCTACAATTCAGTAAAAATCATTTTTGTGAAGCAATTATGTTATTATTTCGTTATTTAGTTATTATTTATTATTATTTCGTTATTTTAGGATACGAATGTTCTCTGCCGGTTTTTTACTAACCATTCAGATGAGCGGTAGACACATTAAACAAATATAAATTAACAAAATAAATAGAAATCGGAAATAATTGTAATGAATAAATTGCTTTGTAAAAATCATAATTTCGCTCAAGTCGGGTATTTTATTCTATATGAGAAAATATCTAAAGCTGTAAACTTGAGATAGCTTATATAATAAGCAATCAAAAGCTGAGAGTTTCCTAAAATAGTAATAGTTCCTAAAATAGCTAAATAAATTTTAAAATTCATAACGAGGAGTTTAGTTTTTTATCTGTATATTTAAAAACGCGACAAGCGAAATGAAATTATGTGATCCTGCAAACAAAATATCAACCGATCAACGTATCGTTTGTTCATAGATTATTTATTACTAACTAGTGGATCCTTGATTTTTATATATCAATGGTAAGTGCTTATCATGTTAAATCATCTTGGTTACGGTAGTATTTCTTAATCTCTTATAATTCTGCTGGTCTACTATGATTATGCATCAGAAATGCTAGTCTTCAAAACCAATTATAGCCAGAACAAAGAGAAAAACAGACAGACAAACATTTTAAAAATCATACATCCATGTTGTATAAATGTTTTACATTTAACTGCAGCATTTTTTCGTAAAAATATTCAATGTACATACAATTTTTTTACTGTGTTATTGTAGTAATGATATGCATACCTACAGTGAATTTGTTTATAAGGTTACTTCTTCTTCTCTTTATATATGGTGTTTCGAGCGTGCCAGTGGAGCACAATTCACTTCGCCAATGTCACGATGAATGGAGAACACTCAAAGGAAAGTGATATTACACTATAGAAGAATGCATGTTTAAAAGAGATCCAATTTTTAATCCTTCACCTATAACAAAATTAACAGATACAATATGTATAGACAAAATATAAGGTTAGTAATATATAATATTTTACATGAGTGTTAGCTTATACTTTAATATTATTATATTTAATATATTTACATAAAAATTTACATAAAGGATCAAACAAAAACATCAACAAACACTGAACATTAAGAGGACGGATTAATTTAGGGCAGAAGAAAAGGATATGGGAAGGGGAATCGTCGTCCAAGCCACATTCACACAATGAGTGGTCCCTTATACTGATTTTAGCCAGATGCACAGATGTACATGCATGTCCAAGAATGTAAGCGGCAAATTGTAGATATAATATATTTGAGAGCAAAACTAAGGACGATTTTGTATAGTCGGCTGGAGAAATGCATAATATTTACCCTTCTGAGATTTTGATAAGTCCCACTCTTAGGGCCAAGACTTGTCCAAGTGAGGTGCTGCAAGAGACAACAGATCCTGAGCCGAATTAGAAAAGTGGTCTAGTGTGCCACACTGAATCGCTAGTTTTGCGCACGAGTCTGCGGATTCATTCCCACTAATTCCAGAGTGACTCCAACGGCTCCAGTGACTCCACGGAATCCATACAAGAGTGACATTCAAACCCTTTAGATGACATGAAAATAATTCTTCACGAATCCTTAAAACAATTGAAAACCTCAATTTACTATGAAACGGGTTACCCTTTATAGCCATTAAGCAGCTTAGAGAGTCAGTAAACATAACTGTCTGTTTTACGTTGTTGGAGAGCGTAAACAGGATTGTTGGTAACACTGTTGACTGTTGGTAACACTGATGATTCGGAAGGGCATTTAAATTGTAAGATAACGTTGAATTTTGATATCCAGCAAGCTGCACCATCACAGCTTTCTTTCAAAAGCTTTGATGCATCAGTAAAGTTGTGAAGATGCTTAGACCAATTTTCATTTACAGCATCTTGGAATTTTGTGATGGTGCCTGGATCTCCCCTGGTAAAGCCAAGGTCTTTTATGATGGATGAATGATGCACCAATGCTTTGTACGGTGTAGAAAACAATGGATTAGATGGGAGGCGTAACAAGGGATGAGGTAAATTGGTGAATTTCAGGAAACTGTGTGCAAGTATGGTAATGGTTTATCACGGGGGAGTAGGCCAGCTAACTCAGTTAATTTAGACTATAAAGGATGGAAGAAAACTGTAACATTTTACGCATAAATGGGTCTGCAAGGAAGGAAGAGTTCAAGTGGATCAACAAACTCCAATTCTCTACTCTACTCCCGCCAATGCACTCCGCATTGGCGGGAGTAGACTTCTTTGCCCCCTAGAATATTGCGTAGGCATCTGTATTTAATCCGATTAAGCTTTTCTGTGGCTACTTTATTAAAGGGGTCCAGAACATGTAAAGCATAATCAATATGACTGCGGATAAGGGCACCATACAGATGTTTTTGAGTATAAGGGTGTGCACCACACCACACACCGGACACCGCTCTTAAAGCATTAATGCTCTTTTCACATTTTTTGCTGAGATATTCAGCGTGAATTCCGTTCAGTCGCTTATCAAGCATTATGCCTAAAAATTTAACATTCGTTTATAAGGTTACCTGACGTCACAACAGAGTAAAATGGCACCCAATATATTTGTCAAAATCGATTGAAAAAAAATTGTATTTTTTTAAAATGGTTTTTAGGAGAAACTTTTGAAAAATAATTGGTTTTACCCCATTGCGTCAGGTTTGTTTATACTACAATTTTTTCTTTTTACTTTAAATTTCATGTCATTAGTTTCAGTTTGAAGTTAATATTCAAATTATTTGCCGTATTCATGCCATTACATTTTCATCAAAGGGCGAATACGTGGCGCCCGCCAGCTGTTACATTTACCTCAGACGTATAGATAGTCATAGTATTCAAAAAAGAAACAAAAAAATTTGCATTTAATTGAAATTATTACTACAGAATGAAATTTTTTAGACATATTTAATATAATTTATTTAAATAAAAATTATGAATTGTTAAAAGTTTTAGGATCATATCACTTTATTATCATAGAAATAAGAAAATAAACACATGTTAAAGATTTTTTTTTAACAATTATGACAGGAAACAGATTTTTCCTTTCCAAGTATCGACTAAGTTTACTGTGTAAACAATCTCGACTTTAGAATTAAGTAATTATAATCATATTTGGAATGTAGTAAGAAAAATTAAAACATAAATAAAACGTACATATGTACAATCGAGATGTACAGTTAAAATAAAAAAATTAGAAACTTTGTTACTTAAATGTTATGTGTCAATGCCATGCCATTATTTTCTGGTATGTTTATATAATCTTATAATCACAGTTCATATTTGCATTACACTATATTATAAAAGAAAAACATAGGTTATTGAAAATCAGTATCGATTTCTGAAACAATAGCGTCTGGCCGCCATATTGCTATCAAGTGCGGACAATTCGATTTGCAATTAAGACCTTTCTTTTTATTATAATTCAAGTTCCGAAGTATTCAATAAAACGGCTCTATTCATTAGTTGACTCGACTCTTTTATTGAATTTTCGTTCGATGACTTTTATAAGTTTACTTTTTGATGTTAAAAGCTCTTATATTTAATATTATGAAATTTAAAGTACATACATAAGTTTTAATACGTCTTTTGTTAGCAGTAGTATATTATATGTGGAAATTATATTTGTATCTCTAAATAAACAGTGTTTTTTTACAAAAGGCACTTTGGTCTCAGATCTAGGTGTCGCTTGGAGCTATAATCCTAACTTTTAGACATGCTAACGAACCTTGGCTCAACTCATAGCTTTTGTCTCGCCGCCTGTTAGTGATAGTTAACTAAACTATAGAAACTTTGGAACTCCTTACAGAGTAATCGAATAAAGCTGATCAAACACACCAGATATGGTAATTTGCGATCAAACAGAAATTATGCTCTGTGGTGCCAATATTCTGATACGAATTAGAGGCTTCCAAAGCAGCTATTTATAGTTAGTAAATTGTCATGGACTAAGCCCTAAGGCAATTAAACATATTATTAATATGAACATATATATTTCAATACTACTTAATATTACTTCAATATCTTATAATAATGTCTTCCTGATGAGAAATTTTTGATACAATCCTTAATTATACAAAAAAATATTCCTTCGAATATTTTTTATTTACCAAACGTTTATGTTATTACATCTGTGGAAGAGTGTAAAAGAAAAAAAATGTCAGTGCTTTTCATTAATTAGAAGGACCTGCATATGAATATTGCGTACTGGGGGAAGGATTGAACTTGTGACTAGCATTTTATTACCGTTTACTATTTTGCATCAATAGCTTCCTATTGAATAACGTGACGTTATATTTCTATGAGTATAATAGTAAATCAATGGTAGAAAGGGTTTGTTTGGAGACAGAGTGAGGTCCGGTCACGTCCGATTGGCGTTGCGACTGAAATATTTTACTCGGCCCAATATGAGAAAGCTAAATGTGATTACGCACAATAGCAGACGTGTTCGCACATAAAAATATGGCTGGGTATCAAAAATAGCTGAGTAAATAAAGGTAACAATGCGGTACGTTCTTTATTATTCGTTTACGTTTTGATAGTGATTCATATAATATATTGTGGCTGGTACTGTACACTGCGTTAGTGATAAAGGATTGAATTTAAATTTTATTTTGTAGTTTTCGTATAGTAAAAGTATTGTAATAGGTCTTAGAGTATCTGTGAAGTAAACATATTTAGTATCTGCAACATATATATATATATATATATATATATATATATATATATATATATATATATATATATATATATATATATATATATATATGTAGGTTCTAATCCCATTGAATATATTATTTTACCTGAACATTTATAAATTCATACTTCTTACATTTGCTCATTTCATACATTCACTCATTCACTTCACACTTGTATAAGTAAACAAAAATAATCTCATTCACACCACATTATTAGTCTGTCCATTTAGTGCAGGTACTTTACACACTGTGTTGGTTTCCGCCACCTGGAATGACTTTTCATTATGTTATCATTGACAAAATATTAAGATAAAAAAATGGAAATCCACAATTTAAAAAAGTAATTTAAGTATCAATAACATTATTTCTATGTGTACTATTCTTAAGACCGAAGTTACCTTCACACACACACACACTGGGTGTGAATAAATTTACAATATTATCTATTTACATATATACAATACAATTGGTAATACTTTTATTCTATTCTAAGCAAAAATGCAAATTGTCCCGCAGCCACATAGGATCCAATGTGTCAATCAATTACTAGTACGTTACGTGATCTAACCGAACGCCATTCTGTCTACCATTGTAAGTGTCACGTCACAGCCTACTTTGCAACTGGTCAATGGCATGTCACCTAGTATCTAGCGCTATATTTAATAAATTATAATGTAAATAAGTTTATATAGTCTTTTATTTTTTGTACCAGAAACAGTTGTATTACAACGCGTAGGTTTGTTTACTCAAGTTTATATAGAGTATAATTTTATCCATAATTTTGCTTATTAATTCAGTCAGTACTACTTCTACATAGTAGAATTAAATAAAAAAAATATTATTTCTGTAATTTATAGTACCATAGTCCATAGTAGTAGTAGTACCATAGTACCATACATCTTTACTAGAGAGCAAAAAGAATACATGTTGTAATCGATCAGAAAAGAAAGCTTTATATAAAACATGATATGTTCATGTTTCATCAATTGATAGACATGAAAAAAGAAACAAAAGTAACTAGATACGTACGTATGTTTGTCGAGTACGCATATGTAACAACAATGCAAATCAAGTATGGAAAAATCCTCTACTTTTATTTGACAAACCTCGACTCGTAACGCAATACATGTCAGCGAAACTCGAATTTCCCGTGGTGGAGAAAAATATAATAAAACGCACAATTTTCTGCACTGCGATATTTTATTTCCCCTTTTATTGCAGTTCGGGTAATATAAATCGCTGAAGATAAGTTTAGGTGACGAAAACATTTCATGCGTAAAGGTGATTGAAAATCAATATTTTTTACTATATCATGTGAGAAATAGACAAAGATGCCAGTGGTAATTTGTTCTTATATGAAATCTTGACGGATACGAATGCAAATAAGTCGGTACATCTCTAAGCCTCTACGATATAAAGTTAGTTTACATTTTGTTGTTGAGGCCTTTGTGGCATAGAGGGACAGGGTCAGACTGTAAGTGTTTTAGTCACGGGTTAGATTGAACGGATTATTTTCGTTTTCCTACTATGACGAGACAAAGCGTGGCGTTGCCCTCCATCACTCAACATACAAAGTCTCAAACTTCGACGGAGGCGGAAAATTGTTGTGTTGACACTAGGTTCTCACTGTTTATACTGTTTTATGCGGGACAATGTGTAGAGCTAAAACAAACATTGTTATAATATCGAAAGAAAATTATTGCTATTATATAAAATATGGCGCTGAACGGTACGGTCCTAAATTATACATTAATGTCAATTATTATTATTATTAATATTTGTACTTCTCTATAAGCGAGCGTCAGTCGCTTAGAGCATCTTAATCTTGCAATCAAGAAGGTGCTTTTCACCAAAGTGATACGCAAATAGAGTGTTCTTGGAAAGCTGTTAAAGTCATACATTATTCATATATTCATTATGTATTATAATGGTCTATAATGAATAATTCGAAAACAATAATCATCTTTTGTATAGATATATACCTTAATTATTTATTGTTTTTGATGAGTATATTTGATTAATAAGAAAAGCGTATCTGTCTGTCTGTCAAGACCATTTTCCTCAAGATCGCTTGTAGTTGTACAGTTCTTTGGAACGCCCATAAAATTATAATCAAAACAAATTCAAAAAGAAACAATTTTCAAAAAGAAATTCTTTGCCAGATATTGTAGAACTGTGCGGAATATCCGTATTTTCTACTTTAAGATTGGTATTTCGATGTGATTTTCACTAAGCTGTCGCTTTCTTTGTATACCGCTGCATCCCGCATACAGTAGGGTAGTTAGAGGGAACCTAGTGTTAAGATCTTCGGTTTCTCGCTTTCCACCAATTGTTTGAGACATTCCGTGTTGAGTGGCGGATCTCATTGCAGCACTTTATCTTACTAGAGTGTGGTAATGAAAATATTTCATTAATTTGAGTGGGAATTAAACCACAACCGCCGCAATTACGAGTTACAGACCCTTTTAAGAAGAAGAAGAAGAAGAAAAAGACAAGTTCTTTTACGTTAAGTACATATAACTTAACGTAAAAGAACTTGTGTTTTCTTAAATTTATTAGATAACTAGTAAAAAAACTAGTTGAAGATACTTTCAAAAAGCCTTTAGTGCAAGTGTTCTGTAGAGATAGCGCAGTTAGAACTCATCGAATCAGGGCTTACCCGTATGCGGACATAAACCAAACCGCCGGAATATGTAATGAAGCTGCTGAAAGGTAAAAGCAACCATCGAATTGGTATAAAAATTGAAAAATAAAGATCTAATATCTACCTGAACTTTTGTCTTTAGTCTTTTAATAAGTTTTTTTGATACCTCATGTATGTCTTCTGTTCTTTGTGAAATTACTATTTTGGAAAACTTATTTCAATTATCTTCAATTTTTAAGAAGTTATAAAAGTATATATCTTAAATTTTATAACTAGTTACAAAGTAAAAAAAACGACTAAGAGCTTCATTTTGATTGTGTTGTCTGTCAAGCAACTGTATTGTATTGTTATATTTGATGTTAATTTCATCTTGTTACCTCCAGGCGTTCAGAAAAATGGTCTTGACAGATGAACAGACGGACAGACAGACAGATAGACGGACGGTTTCTCCTCTATGGGTCCACTTTTTATTTCGGCACCTTATAAATATATATTGTGACTGCAATGCTAATAATTATATTTTTTTATTTGTAACATTAAAAGATATGCAGATGAAAGACACATGACCCTTTTGGTCACATGTGTTTCTTCTGTACTAATCACATGACCAGTACATTGTCGTGGTTCATTTACTGGTCCTACTTTTATACATTCCCTTACTTTAACTGTCTGTTGCTAAGACAAGATCACACAGCCAGACCACAAAATAACAGATCTTAAGTATAGGAAAGTTCTTAACTTAGCACAGCTTAGTGTTTGTAGTAAGAATACTATTACTATTACTAACAGTAGACATAAGAAATACAACCGCCTTACAAGTCTTACTAAATTCAAAAACTACACCTTATTCAAAATTCTTCAGCTTTAGCTTCCTCGTTCGCTACTGTCACATGGGCGGAAGGTGAAAAATATTTTTTTTTCTCTTTTCTATCCATCACTCTTCAATTAGGTGTAACGTGGATTATTTATACTGAAAAAGCTACTTCGAAATTAAGCCCTTTAAAACGATAGCTAAGTTATATTATTTCAAAAGTTTTAACATGGCTAAAACATGTCTGATGCTATGTGTAACGGGTTTTACGGTCTCTAAAATCTCTGTTATGGGGTTAGTGCCATGGCGTGACGTGAATCTCGCTGTGAAAGCAAGTGTCAATCGTGATAAGATAAACCAATGATCCCCCGGCAGTGACAAAGCGACACTAAATCGATTTCCCGTTGAGATGACACACGAGCATGTAGAAAGTTGTTTTATATGTACAATGTACATAGGCAAATTTATTTTTCACCGATCTATAATTTTATGTTTCGTTATGTTGCGTATTCTTCAAATATTTAGTTGATGTATGTTTTAATATTCATAATGTTATTGAGTGTAAATCTTAAGTTTTCAAAGACGGCCTTTAATATAATCAATACTAATAAAAATAAGGCTAAGATTAGTTCTTCCAAACTAACATATTATTGTTTTATGCTTTTCAATGCTAAAATTACATCAAATAATAAAATGTTGACTTTATTGCTAGAAATAGTTTCTATTTTAACAAATAGTTACATAGCCCTGACAACAATGTGGTCCAAATCTTCTTTTTTTTTGTTCTGAGTTAAATGCTGTTAACCCTATAGGCCTTAACAGCGACACCGGTTGGGACCAAATCTCCGTCGTGAAAGTTATAAAGGAAGAACGCTTTTTAAGAACACGAAAAATGCATTTGTGATTTAGTCATAAACGTTTCTCCAGTAAATAACGTACTCGTACGTGTCGTGATAACTTTTTCGACTGACTGACTCTTGTTGTATTATTGTTTATAGTCTAGTGTTGACCTTATTCATACTTATAAAAATGTGTGAATAAGGCCAAATTAATGTATATTTTTTAATTATCACTTTAGGTAAAGACCCTTAATTAATTATCTATATTATTATTAATTATATAATTATATTTATGTATTACATTAAATTGTATAAAATTATGTTGACGTACTGTTTTGGCGTCAAATTTGTTTCCATTCAATGGTTCTGAATATTTTTTTGTATAAAGTTGTGATTTTATATTTTTAATACATAATATTAATGTTAGGAGAGTGCGTACGATGCATTAAGAATATTGGTTTTTCTTCCTTTTTGGGCTCCATATTTCAAAAGAAAAAAAAATAACCCTTATCACTTTGTTTTCTGTTTGTGGGACAGTCGGTCTGTCAAAACCATTTTGCTCAAGATCGCTTAGAGTTATCAAGATTGAATTAATATCACATATCCAGGTCGATACTTCTTTGGAGCGCAGAAAAATCAAACGCCCAAGATAATGCATTTAAAAATCGGTGCAAGAGTCCAACTAGTAAATGAATGATATTTTTTTACAGTGTCGTATTCTTGTACAGTGGGTTCCTCTATCTTACATCAATTACTAAATATTTGTTTTCTTTTAGTTTAGTTTATTACAAAGCTAGATTTAAGTTTAATGCGATTTAGTACAACTTCCGTAGTGCGTGTCAGGAGACGACTAATTTCCTTTCTACAGTGCAAGAGGGAGTTTCGAGCTCTATACACGTTTAATTAGAATAGTTACAATAATGGCTTCCTTACTGAATTAATTCCCGTGTAGAGGATTGGAGGATAGTACAATTTTAATGCGACTATATTAGTTAATCCGATTATACATATAGTAGGATTTATGTGGTGTATATATATATATATATATATATATATATATATATATATATATATATATATATATATATATATATATATATATATATATATATATATATATATATATATATATATACTCTATTTGACTATATAATTTTAAAAGGTAAATTATGGATGCATTACCGGGCTTAGCGTTGTAGCCTGTAGGTGTCTGTAAGACCAGAACTTAATGTATACGGTAGAACAATTTGTATATACGCGGGAAAAAGAATCTTAATGCACGTGCATAAATCAAATGCATAGATTATAAATCAAATAATCAAATTTGTTTTATTTCTCATCTGTTCTGTTCTTAAGTAATGGCATTTTGAGCGTGCTAGTTGACCGCAATTCAATTCGCCAATGTCACGTTGAATGAAGAACACGCGAAGGGGATTGTACGGTATAAAAGAGATGACATTACTTAATTATAGAATACATGTAAGAAAGAGATCCAGTAAAAATACGCCCTTCAGCTATAACAAATTAAATATATAATTAATATATGTACACACGTCACACAATATGATCGGTTCGTAATAAATAATTTTATATGGGTGTTAGTTTATAACTCAATTTTAAAGTAAGACAAGACTATAATAGACAAATAATAAGCATAATAAGCAAATAAAGGTAGCTCGTTAACACTTTTATCAAGATCTGAATAGCTAAGCTTTGTCTTTGTTTGCTACATTTAGGGGAAAACAATTAAAAGAACTTTTTATCAGTAATTTTCTTTATCCATCAAGCCTTAAGAATACAAACGTTTGAGACAACACAAAAACTCTAAAATGTTTAGGACTTTTAACAAGTTTAAGAAAAGAAAATGTCTGTTAACTTTACAAATTAAATACTTTGTGTTGTTATTTGGCAATTTGTAAGATTATTCCAATTAATTAATTCAAAATGAATAAGGCTGTTAAGTAGCTATTCATTTTAATATTTTGCATAACATATCGTCGCATTAATAGGTATCGAAAGAAATATTAATTATTAATTTGAATATTTGTATATTATATAGCCTTCTGTACGCAGATGATGCAGCTTATTGTATCATCAGAATGAGAGTTGCAGGCACTAGTCATCTTTCTAAAATATCAGTGTAAAAATAATGATCTTAGTCTGTATGCAACTAAAATAAAGGTACTGATTCTTAAAAGATTTATTAGAACAAGTGAATGAAGTGGTAGGAAGAGGCGAAATGTATGTGAAAAGGCATATTGCTGCCGGTAACAAAATAACCGATGCCTTAGCTGCATTGTTAAGACGAAGAAACTTTAGCACAGCTGGCATCACGTTTGGCTCTACATAATACAGTGCAGATACCGACACTGTAAAACGACAGCAAAATGTGTGTATTGTAGAATAAACAATGCATGGGAAAGATTAATTCTGTGGAGGTGCGATCTCTTCGGAGGATATATGAAGTTAGTTTAACTGACCGAATTCGCCATGAAAAAGTACAAAAGAAATGATATGGTAAAAAAAGATGTATGAAACAAGAGTCAGCAGTAAGAGAGGCAGTGAAAAACCTCGGACATTTTAGAACACAAGGTCACGTAATAAGCATATCTCATAGGGCATATATGAGGTGAAAGTGGTATGTAGATTTAGTGGTATGTAGTGGTATGTGGTATTTATTTACATTATAATGACACAAAATCACTGGGTACCTCCACGTGATATATATAGTCCCTAAAAACACAGAAAATGTCAAACTTCTAAGTCAACACAAGAAAAAGGTACGATCTTTTAATCATCGTTTCAAAATCTAGGGTACTTCGTTGAGGGTATTCAGTAAAAATTGGCATGAGCTTATACCTTATAGTATAAAGAAAGGAAAAAATCAGAAAATTTATAATTTGTAACTGTATCATAGAAAAAAATCAAAACTTATGTATGTTGTTAATTTCATAGAAAGTGAGTTCAATAATTCAGGTAGAATTATTGCACTCACTTAATCATGAAAAACGTACGGAACCCTTGTGAGAGTCCAATTCGCATTTTTTATTTAAAAGAATTAACAACACTGAAATCACTTTTTTTCTTAAAGTAGTCCAATTTATTGTAACTTTGAAATATATAGGAACTTGTAGATTTGAATTCCACATTTATATATATATTCTTCACTGTACAAAAAAATAAACAAAATAAAATGTGATTACAATTATAGTAAAAATTTCGCAGGGTAGCCAGAAGAAATTGGTTGTAAAGATACTCCGTTCTAGTTTGTACTTTGCTTATCACCCATTAGTTGGTAAACTCCAGATGTTTGATTCTCCCCATATCCAAACTATTACTTTATTTTGATGGTAGACTGGGACTGATGGACTGGGAGTGCCGAATAGTGTGAATTAAAAACAAGAACATTGCACTATTTGATGGATCAGACGGACTGTCTCCATTCATCAAGACATGTAAAGTGCTTGAGTACCTAAGCATGTTAAATGCTGAAGAAGGCGAAACAGAGTCAATAACAATAAGTGTTGACGTCAAGTAAGTAAGTAAGTCATCAAAGCTTCAACCAAAAACAATATATATACTTTATTGCACAAAAACATAATAAGTAGATAATACAGTAATGAATTGTGCAAAGGTGGACTTATCTCTAACAGAGATTTCTTCCAGCCAACCTGTGGAAGTGGGTGAAGGTGATAAATATAGCGGGGCGACAAAAATGTGTAATATGTGTAATACTTTGGAAAATATGGATTCGTATATAAGTACGACAGGATAATGGAAGGAACTAGTCCACCCAGATATATGACACCGTTGGATATCCCAATCCTCGTGGTAGCTCGATTCACGTAGGTCGCGCTGGAACAGAGAATTCTCAGCATGGCACAGACCATATATGACTCTAAAGGTCCAACAAACATCATAAAGCATTGGGAGGCATCAGTAATACAATGGGTTAACGGTGTACCTGGCTGCGGGAAATCCACCTGGGTGGTAAAGCCTTTTATCCATGTCAGTGACTTAATAGTAATAACAACTACAGAAGCAGCAGAGGACCTCAGTAGGAAGATATACTTTAGTTGCACAAGGGACGCAAAAACAAAAATTCGTACAATCGCATCAATACTGGTAAATGGTGTCACAGAAAAGCCCACAAGACTGATCGTGGATGAAGCCTTAATGAACCATTTTGGGGCGATCGTAATGGCAGCCATATTAGCAAAGGCCCAAACAATTACACTCATCGGTGACATTAACCAACCACCCTTCATCGATAGATTAAATCTCTTCCAAATGCACTATATCAACCATTACTCAAGAGCTTGCAAGATCATATAGATGTCCATTGGACGTGACTTACGCTCTCAATGAGATTTACGATGGAATCTATTCGGTCCAACTCATGACTTGCTCCTTGAGAAGATCGAGATACACGGGTGCTGCCATTCCAAAAGACTCCCCCAACACCCTGTACCTGCATACGCAAGCAGAGAAAGCGGACCTAACCAGGAGAGGATATGGAAGGGGGAAAACTTACATATCCTAACTATCAACGAGGCCTAGGGATTAACATGCGAGTCCGTAGTGATCATTCAAACAAAGACCATCAAGAGTATCATACACGACAGTATATCCCACACTGTCGTCGCAATAACAAGACAAACCAAAGGATGTATTTACTACTGTGACGCCAAAGAAGACGCAATCGGCAAGTTCATTCGTCAGCCAAACGAAAGTTCCATTAATGATATAGTAGAACACAACATTAAAACTGCTATTTCCTATAGAGACGAGGACGCAATAAAGTCACTAACAAGGTACCTGGAAACGAAAACATCAACAACGAAGACAACAGCTGAAGATATTATCTATGACAACTGTCGGCCAGTTTGACCATAGATGTGAATTGATTAATATTAAAACTGCTTAAGACCAAAAAACTCCAACTATTATAATACAAATAAGAGAACCAGAACAACAATGGCACCGACGCCAAAAGTCTGTGGGGAACAAACAAGAGATACAAAAAAAAAAAAAATAACTGCCACTTTAACAAATTCAATAAAATATCGCAAGCTATATATATATATATATATATATATATATATATATATATATATATATATATATATATATATATATATATATATATATATATATATATATATATATATATATATATATATATATATATATTTATATATATATATATATACACACATTATATAATTTAAAGATAGCAGCAAATAATTTCGTCTTTAGAAGTCACATAATTGTTCATATTTGAAAATTTCTCACATTTCGCTTAGGCAAAATAACTTTGTTTCGTGAAGGTACAAAAACGAAAGGGAATGTCTACTCTTATTAAGTTTACGGGCTTTGAGATTTCCCTGTAGGAATTTCGACATTGCTATAGACTAATTTTGTTTTTTGCGTTATTATAATTTTTATTTTAAGATGGGTAAATATTTTGAAGTAATTTTTATATTGAAATACTTTTTACTATTAACTTGGTATTTTGAAATTTTTTATTACAATTACATTCACATTTTAACTAAGTGTCAAGTCATTGCGTGTTGATTGGCGGAACTAAACGCTGCACTTTGGGACTAAATAAGGAACTGACACTAAGCGTGGATCAAAGTCACAACCGTCGCGTTTAGGATCAGATGTTGTTTTACAGTGTCACGATGGCTTTTATTATATCTCTAGGAAGTTCTATGTATTCTAGATAATTATAGAATCATTTACTAAATATATATATTAAAATAACTAAAATTAAACCAACATTTTGTTCAGCCGTAGGACTTAAGATAATAAGGCTAAGGTTAAAGCTCATGATAATAATTAATAATAATAATTTCGACCGTGTGAACACAATATGTCGTCGCTGCATGCATTTTGATAAATTATAACAGATCCATGACTTCATTGAATTAACTCTTAACAACAAATTATGATTAATAAAAAAAATGCTATACAAATTACATGTATTTTGAATAGCAAAACCAATTTTTATATACTAACATTCTCGTACACAATTTCTAGCTATTGAACTTCGAGCTAAATCCGTGGTGCAAGTGTTCTGTGGAGATAGCGCAGCTTTACTAATACCCACTGAATCTAACCTGTTCCCGCGAGAGTGCGCCGACGATATCTACGAACAGAACTCCTGGTATACGTAATGAAGTGACTATAACGTACAAATTCTGAACAATTTGCTAAACGATTCTCTATTTGCTTTTTATTACAGAAAAATGTGATGTCGGATTGCTATATTATTACTTGTATTTAGTAATTCTGTTTGGGAAAATTTATTATATAAATAAATTTGAAATGGACTTAGGACATTTTATTTTAATATAATTTTTTAAATTCACATATCATAAATAATATTTTCGTAAAATTATTCACAAGACAATTAAGCTATACATAATGCTCATGTATTAGTTATATTATAAGCCAGCTGCGCCAACAACTTTGTGTACGTGGGAAAATAAATTTGAAGTTTCAGCCAATTCAATAGCACAGGTATTTTGTAGCAGTTTCCTCGTACAAAATATTTTAAATTGACATAACTTTTTTCTTTATAAGTGACTTTATAATTGATGTAAAAGAAGATCTCTACATATTATCTAAGTGAACCATGTATATACCATAATACAACGGTAAAAACTGCGTTTGTACTGGTTCAGTCGTTCCAGAGATTAGCGTGCACAAACGCACAGACAAATGGACAAAAAATTTAAAAATCATTGCTTTGTGTTCTCTTACATTTATAAATGCCTCCTCATTCTTTACGTTACGTAAGGTAAGGTTCTACGTTTTACAAAAGAGCCCATTTACTTAGTATCTACTAGGCCTGGATAAACTACGTCCTTGACGCAATAGTACTTGTTTTATGAATCCATAGCGTACAATATAATATATTATTACAATAAAGTATATTAAACTTTACTAAATTACAACGAAAATCTTGATTATCATATCATGACAATTAGTTCTATTAGAATAGCGGACGTGTTCAGAACCGGCTATATTCCCAAATGACATTCGTGCGCGTCAAGAGCACAATACATTTGTAATTGAATTTACAAAGGTGACATGGACCTAACGGTAGCTTTGTAGATCATTTAAATTTAATTGAACTTCCATTACCTTGGGTCGCTTTGATAATCGCTTTTAATGAATTATGCATTTAGATAGAATATTCATATTCATATATCATTGAAAATATTGTTTGGTAGATTGATCGATGTTTTGGCCGATAGCCTATCCGACAAATTAACAGATAGGTAGGCCGGCACGTTGGCCGATCGGTAGGCTGAAAGGCTGACTTATAAATGGATCGATAGTTTGGGAGAAAGGATGGTCGATAATAATATTTTCTTATAACTTTGTTAGATATAACTATTGTAAAATGTGACGTAATATCGGAACATATGAAAAAAAAAATATTTTATCACACACATATCCCGCTAGGATGATATTTGTACTGCCCGCAAAAGAAGCGCTATGTAACATAGCTGATCTATTGCAGTCAACCAAAATTAGGTGTTGCAACCAATCAATCAAAGCGGTCCAGTCGTTTATGAGGAGTAGAGTTACAAGCGCCGTCAGGGTTATATTCTCATTTATTACAAATGTAAGGTGGAATGTCTTAACACTAGGTTCCATTTGCCTACCCTTACAATGTTCGGGATACAACGTGTAGCTATAATAAATGTACTAAGTGTACTTTTCATCAGCATTGAAAATCGTAATCTAAATGATGTACAAATCAACAGTATATAAGCAGCCTACGGATAAACCTAGCCATTACAGATATTTCGATAAGCTACAAATCCATGTTCGAAAGCATCTAGTCCTCTATTTGTAATATACGCAAGATTTGCTTTATAACTGTTGAATCATCAATGAAGCTTACATATAGTATTATTAATATGTGTATATACAATATACAATTTTGTATATATTTCGTGGATATATCTATCCACGATAAAAAAGAAAATTTTCACTAAAATTTAAATTTTTTTAGTTAATGCAACAGCACAACAATTAAGATACACTTAACATAAGAAACATATTGTATAAAATAAAATTTCAATTTGAAGTTTAAAAAATAATTATAGCTCACAGACTCGAAGACAAGCGGCACTCGTATTTGTGAAGCCCAAGCTTTGTTAAGCTGAGTACCTTGTGGCACTCAGTAGGATTATAAAAATAATTAAATAAAAGAAATTTCTGATAAAAACATTATTTGATGTGCTCTGTGAAAAATATTGGTAATACAAAAACGTATATATTATATTGTTATTCTACTCTATATTAGTTAAAGAAATGCCTGCGTACTACTGCGTACAAGAGTACTTGCAACATTATAAAATCAAAATCAGAATATTCTTGCTACAATAAGGCCATTACAAGCACTTTAGAATCCTCAATTTACATTGAAATCTCAGTAATGTCACTATATTAACAAAAACTTACTTAAAAAATTGTCCAAACAAAACAAATAACAAATTCACCCACGTAAATCCCGAGCGGGTAGCAGTTAACAAAAAAAAATATACCTAAAAGTCTATGAATCTAATAGAAGCAATGAATTCTGGACCTCAGCTGCACCCTATTGAACAAAGATGAATGGACATCGTTCGTTTCGGCTTGCACCCATTAACCTTACCTTTAAGATAATGCCCGGCTTCTAACCCAATCTCAATCGCAATCAGTATTTATAAGTATTGTTAATCTATTGAGATTTGTTTCACTATCGTGTACAGATAATATTTCTAATCATCAAGTAACTGTTACTGGTTTAGAAATTTTTTACATTTTGCTATTACAATTACTATTTTGTCCAGTTGATTAAAATAAAAATGATCCTTCTTATTCGGTATAGTTTTATGTTAAATAATCTCAGGAAGCACTAATACACGTGAATTATTTGGTTGTAACAAGACATTTGATGTAACTAACATTTTTTTAAGTACTTTTAATTTAATTTTTAAAATTTCTTTTAAGGACCTAAAAATTTCAAGGTATACCTTAAAATTATAATTATGTAAACTATAAAAACTATATTATATGTACTACTCGTTATATACGAGTATAATATGTTTAATATGTATGTGATCATGTCTTTTTATGATAAGACTTTGTTATGAACCAAAAGTTGTGCGTCGTTTCTTAATTCCTACAGGGAAATCTCGAGGCCTATAATGTTAATAAGAGTTCACTTTACCTTTTCGTATTTACTTCAACGAAAACAAAGGCGTCGTAAATGTGGTTAAGTTAAATCCTAAAGATATTTTATTAATTTCTCTGTTTCTTTTAAATTGTTTTGATTGTACTGTAAAATATTATTTTTCTCATATAGTAGGTACGTACAAGAGTACAACAATATATATATATATATATATATATATATATATATATATATATATATATATATATATATATATATATATATATATATATATATATATATATATATAAGGATATTGTGGTGCGTGTGGTAAGGGTATTGTGGTGACGTTGTACCCACGTCTCACTGTAAACACGAGGGTCCTGTGTTCGATCCTCATTCGAGGGAATAAATTATTTTAATTTCTACGGAGTAACAGCTTTCGGAAACCTGAAAGCGCAGTGTCTCAGGACATTAAGAGGAGAGACTGCTTGAGAGCAGTCGTCGATGGCAAGGGCGTATTCTGCGGGACTCGGACCTATAAGCGACTAAGCGCTTGCTTTTATATGAGTGGTAATAGTGATAGTGGATGTCAAATATCTAACAATTTATTAGATTGTAAAAAAAACATTAGATTTGAATTTCATAATAATGTATTCCATTTGAATTACAGAATATATTAAATTCAAGCGATGGTTTGCTCAGGTCATTTACACACCTCGGTGTGGTAATGTAATTGTACCCTGCAATCAAGTTAATGAAAAATAAAATTAACTTGTTTTATGGGGCTGTTGTGGCGCAGCGATACGGTGTGCGACTGTAAGCGCGACAGCTGTGGGTTCAACTACTACTTGGCGGATAAACTATTTTCATTTCCATGCTGTGGCAACAAGATAAAACGTAACGCTGAGTTCCACCTCTCAACACACATAGTATCGCATTGGGCGCAAAGTGGTTAACTGAGTGTCTTAACACTAGGTTATCTCTGCCTATAGTACTATAAGCGAGAGGCAGCATAAATCTAAAAAAAAATAACCTTTTCGTATATTCTTAAAATTACAATAAAATAAAAACAAAAAACACATCCATGAAAAACAAATATTCATTACAAAAATCTTGACTATAAAAATATTGTACAAAACGAAATATACATTGCTACCAGGTATCCTTATTTTCATAGTACATTCTCGATGTCTCGAAAAGATTCAATTCGATACCAAAAAGAACCAGCAAGTCAGTCATAATGTATTGTGATAAAAAATCGCAACAGTTTGATGTATAAGCTTTAATAAAATGAAATTATGCAAGCCGTACACGCGACGCGACGTCCCGACGCAAACATTGTTACCTGCATCCAATTAGCTCGCCGGGGTTGAATTGTAAATCCGCGCAACGTCCTCTACCATCGCGTAATGCCATTTACAGTTTTTTTTACTATCATTCAAGTTTTTTATCCTTGTGTTTTTTTTATGTGAAAATATAATTTTATTTTATATTTTTGTAATATTCATTGAATATTCACTGCTTTTTTACAGTTTTAATATGTTTCATTTATTAATTTAATGTTAGGTACAAAGTATGTAATTTTATTTGAATATATATACATATCTCTCATGTTTTCACAGTAAATTTGGCAACCATCTTGGGGTATTTTTCAACTGCTCGATAATTCAGTGGTACATTTGGTTATCCTTCATAATAACTTATTATTATAAAAGGCATTGTGGACATAATTTTTAATTAGTTTCATCGGTTGGTGACTGGAATTTCCTCCTCTGGAAAATTATTACCTCGTCCTTCCTTCGTACCAAATTTCAGCTCTCTATGCTCAGTCATTTCAGCTGTACGTTGCCAGGCGATCACATTTAAGCGTAAAAGTCTTATATATACATAGATATATAGTATTTAAACATTACAAACATTGTACAAAAGTATATACAATGAGCTAAAAAATCGTTACAAAGCAAATATTGTAACCTGAAGTATTGTTACTTCCAATTAGGTGTTGAGGTATTGTCAATGAGAGAGGATTGTATAGTGACAAAGAAATGTAATCTACAATTTCTATTCTGTGAAACCAGTAACTTTTATTGGTTCCATGTTGTTTATCTCGTTTTATTGTAATTTTAACAATGTAAATAAATAATAAGATTTACTTTATACAGGTGACTGGCATGTTTATAGACAAATTGAATCTTGTAAGTTATGTTAATTACACATTTGGCACCAAAAATTAGTTAAATCTGATTTCTTTACACCGTCATAGTACCATTTAGTTGTACTCCGTAACGGACGCAATCGGTACGCAGGAATTAAATTTTGGGTTCTCATTCGAAAAAAACGATTAAATTTTAAGTATCTATCGTTTGATTTATTATATTTAGAATGGAACTGCACTGGATTTAACCAACACCTAACAACCTAATAAAGTATATATGTAAAACAACTTATTATATATACTTAAATATACATACAACTATAAGCGTTTGACATAACATTTTTTTCTATCTAACAAATAGTCTTCACTAAATATAGAAATTGTATAATGAATGTCATATGAAAGTCACGACGCTTACGTTTCAACTCAGACAAGTTAATTGGGTACAGGCAACAAAGTAACTACCAAAAAGGTATTTAGGTGGAAACATTGGTATTATTTTTTGAAGTTCAAATTAATATATTTGGTACATTTGAAGCTTAAATTTTAGTACTTATATCAAAAGAAAGCAGTGAATTAAATTAATATATTACATATATAAAACGGCCTAGAAGTTAAATGCGGGAGGGAGTGCTTTGGTAAAAGTAACGGGCCTATTATAAAATTCCAGTCTATTTTAAATTTAATACTTCAGAAATTTTACGTAACAATGGTAATAAATAAAAGTTAGGTATTACTATGTCTAAAAATGTTTATGTATTTATTTATTAAAATAATTTAATAAATAAAAATTTTTATAGGATATGTAAATACATGTTTGGAATTAAAATCATGTCAAATTATGTTCTTTTAACGATGAAAATGCTTGGCAAAGTTTATTTGAAAGGAGAACTTTTGAATTTTGTTCATTTTATAATAATTGCGGTGGAGTAAGACTGGAGTAAGACATGGATGGATACTTGTGAATGAAATTTAAACAAAATCGAATCAAAGAATCAATATACAATAGACATTCTTTACCAAATCGATAGTTTCGGCGTTTGTATGTTTACTCAGATTATATACTTATTTAATGTGGCATAACTTCAATTTTAATAAGACATTTATAAAGTCAGTACGGCTAGGATGTTTAAGAAATTAATATTGCTTCCACTGTCAGAAAACAATTTATCGCCAAATTTCATAAGATATCTTAATACATATATGCCACAGAATGCTTAAAATCATCTAAAAAAAAAGAGGTGAAACTGAAAAATCAGGCTGATGCCTAAAAGTACACAATATCGAAAAAATATATATTTTAAAAACAACGTTGAGTTTCGAAAGTAAATTATAAAATATTTACAAGGTTAATATTGGCTTTTAAATTTTTGTAACGTATAAATTTGTAACATAACTGAACGGTTACCAAATGAATAGGAACAATTTCCATCGATAGGATTTACAATGACACATCGACGGATTGACGCTTCCCGTTAATCTCACCGAAATTGAGTCCCCTTTTGAGAGCTCTCGATTCCATTTTGATTGCAGCTTTCACAGATTACATCATTCCGTACAATGATTGGATGACGTATAGCTAAAGTCAAGGAATTGTCCATAAATAAATATTCTTAAAATGGGCCTGACCTTTTCTTTGAAATATTACAGTATTTCTTTATTTGAAGTTCATCTGACGTTTGTGAAATTGTTATATTATATATTTTTGTTTAATAATTAAATTTTGTGAAAAGAATTTTTTTTAGAAATACTAGAATTTTGATTATTTACATTATTAAAAATAATTTAAATGACTAAAGTGTGAAACATTTTAATACAATATACATAGCGTGGCACATATAGATAATTAAATAATATTATTTAAAATCACAATATTACCTACTTATCCAAATCCAATTTTAACTTAAAATATTTAAGTAATATTTATTTATGCTTGGTGAGCAAAGTGTGAATTTACATTTAATCACCCACGATATTATATGTAATGAGGTCATTTGGTTATAATTTCATTAATACATTTATAAATAAGGATCTTTTCAAAGGCCGACTTAGATTATATAATTTATTTTAAAATATGTTTGTCGTTCTTAGGGTTCGGTATCTCAAAAGTATAAAACGGAATCCTTATAGGATCACATTGTTTTCCATCTGTCTATCAAGCGTATTTAAAAATACAATTCATTTTAGCTGCATTTTATTAACTACCCGTTGACTCAGTGCGCGAGTACTTGAATGATATTTTTTAATATAAGAGATTAAAGATTAAAAGTCATATTTTGTAGCTAGCACTGACTGATTACTGAAACACAATTCTAACTATATATTAATGTACTGAATTATTTACATAAAAACAGTGCTCTAACCTTAAAAGCGGCTTAATTTGTTTCGTTTGGTCAGTTACTTTTACTTAAACAAGCTCAGTGCTTTACTGCTTAAGTTGAAAGTGTAATGTGGCATCTATAAAGCTAAAATTTTGTCAAGTAGTACTTGTCAAGCTCGCACTCATCTCTCACAGGCACATTTTTAAATTAATAATTAATTCTAAGCAAAGTGGTTCTTTCTTAAGAGGTCGTTTATATAAAATTATTAAATGCTCTTTTCTGTTTTAATTTAAAAAATTATACCATTGTGCTCAACAGCACAGAATAAATTATAATTTTTTAATATACTTCCAATAAATAGGTCCCTTAGGGCTTTACCTTCATAAAAAAAACAGCTTGATGCTTTAACCCGAATATAGGAGGGCGCACTGACGGAATCTAGTGTTAAGAAAGGAAGCGGAAAGTGGGGAACGGAGCGGCCCACTTTCCGCCCATTTACAAAAATTATTTAATTTATTTTTGAAAAACAAATATTAATTATCTGCATTATAAATAAACAATTTAAATCGTAATAAGTAATAATATACAAAAACAATATTTCATACTCAGCAATAGTATAATTTTAAGTTTAGTATAAAGTCTAATTAATGAATACGAATTCAAAAGAGAAACTTACGCCCGGATGTTTGTTTAAAACTTGGTAACTAGGAATTGAGGCAGCGAATTCTAAAGGAAATAAAACATCAACTAAGTATGCAGATTTCGCAGACATGTTTACAATCTTTGGCGGCGTTGCGTCTGAAATTGACGTGAGACCCAAATTCGGGGAGCAGTAAATAAAATATTTCAGTGTAAAGTATTTTGTTTGTTATTTTATATCTTTGGCCGTTCGTTATTTAGCATTTAGTTTTTCTTTTTTTAATTTTTCTATCATTTTAAGGGATGATTTTAAGAGACGTGGCTTCAAATCCTCCTAAGTTCAATTTTTTTTACGTTTTCTCAAAAAATATATAAATATAGGTATTTTTCTTTCCTTGTGCTGTGCAGTGTTAAACAATACTTTTAAATAAAAAAAATGTAATGTAATTCTTATATTTTTATATTGTACATTAAAAGTAATATTTTTAATCAAAAAAATCATATCAATACAATTTTTTACAGTAGCCGCCATGTAAAAATATACTCTTTTGTAATTATGAGGAGAACTAATGCTGAATTTTCTTTTTCACAATTCGTATATTTCAGTCTAAAAGTTACTGGTACTAGAGGTTATGTAACGCACTAAGTTTTAAATAATGTTCCCAGCAGTATGACTCCGCCGCAACTTATGTGTTAAACTTAAAGATTTTTGGCATACTTGTGAAGGCAAATTATTGGGACAAGTTTTAGAGAAATCACTTTGAATTATATATATTTGTCGATTTGGTCCTATAATACCCCAAGCGTAAATGCACACATCTGAGATATCTCATTTTGAGGTTTGAGATATCTCATCAAATTTTAAATGATTTTTTGAAGAAATGGCATTTTTGTATTTAAACATTAATTTAAAAAATGTTGGAGAAAAGGTCACTCATTTAATGCCATTATTTAGAGGATATAGTAATTGTAGGTTGCCAATTATCAGGTAGGAGTTATTTGCAGAAGTTTGGGGCCTGTTAATTACCATAATTACCCATTTACTCCCTTCCCTTCCCTGACCATTGTAAAAATTTTAAATTTCTCATTGGTGATTTTTGCGTGTAAATTATTAAAAAAAAACATCTATACATCAGCAGATTTCTAATTAACTATCAAACCTTTGTGTATATACAAACTACGGCGAAATGCAATAACAAAATCTGAAAATCCGTTTTTGTAATAGCATGGAGACCCCAAGATTTCGTAGATGAGCATTGTTGATTGTTCACCATTGAGTAAAATATACGAAAATATATATAATATAATTATAATTATATCATGTCATCAATAAATATATTGATATCTTCTATAAGATCTGTACACGCTTAATCCCTAGCAGGGTAGTCAAAGTGGACGGAGCGCCACACGCTGCGACCCCTGCATACGTCTTTCGTCTCATCCACTGTCATTAACCTCTTCTATATGCCCTCTGGGTCCTCATGCTTTTTACGTGACCACATATGTATGTATGTATATATATATATATATATATATATATATATATATATATATATATATATATATATATATATGTATATATATATATATATATATATATATATATATATATATATATATATATAATATATATATATATATATATATATATATATATATATATATATATATATATATATATACATCCAGTATATTTGACACTATTTTGAAGGTCAACCGAGGTATCCCCCCTTATCTCTCTTACCACTCACTTTTGCTTCATAAGATCAATATAATCTAACTTATACTATCTAATTAATAATGATTTATTCTGTCGTCTAATTAATAGTAGTTTCATCACTATTACAATGCTAATGTGTAATTAATTCTAGGTCTTATGTACTATTTATATTATAAGCGTTTATTGCATGACAAATGTGTTGAACAAGCTTGACGTTTATAAATTGCACGCAGATGGACACTAGGTTAGATCACGAATGACATAATTGATGACAGTGGTTGAAGCTTGTATATCTACTTGTATATACAAAGAATTTTAGTATGTATATATATTGATATTTATTTTATATGGAAAATAAATATAAATACCAATATACATATATTAGTGTTTTTTCATATTCATATTGATGGAATAATTTAATATTTTTTTTGGTTATATAACACACATATTTGTGTAGTTCAGTTCATATAAAATGAGTGCATACAAATGAAAATTTAAGTTTGTATTTTTATAAGGTATATTTTGTCGGAGATCAAGCAGGTGAAGCCGCAAACTGATCGCTAGTTAAATATAATACTTATATTTACTATTAATAGTGACAATTTATATCAATAGCATGTTGTATTGGTGTCTTTTCTATTTTTAATACTACTTACCGATCTTGCGATAGAATAACTATGTCTAATAATGGAAATCGCATTAAAATCGCATAAGTATTTATATATAATATATAATAATTTATGTTTATGTCAACATACGTAAATTAATATTAAACAGTACATTTATGTTGCGTTTAATAAGATATAAGCCAGATTTCTACGTGACACCAGTAAGGTGGAATGGGTGGGGTAAACTAATCTCGCCCTGGGCACAATAGGTATGGGTCAAACGGTCTCCTCTGATAGCTATTGTAACAATTAAATGTTTTATGATTTTGATTCTGACCTTTGTACCATATTTTAATTAGACTATGTTGTTTACATTAAATGTGTTTGTTACAACTAAATGCTAAACAGGTAAATTGATCTTTGCTCTTGTGTTTAAAACTGAGATGAGTTTAATAAACAGTGCTACAACTTAATTATTCATTTATATATGTGACATTTCTGTAGCCATTTTGGTACAATTGGAACATGACTGGATAGTCGGCTCGTTGAGTAAATCAGTTGCGTAGAGAAACAAAGCAAAAAGCCCTAAACAACTGAGAAATATTTGCCCATTCAGAAATAGTGCAGCAGCACTTTAGATGTTTATAAAATAAATAAATAGCTTCACGCCACTTAACAAGGAGCATAGTGTTATGACACTCGGCACTTGAGTGCTAGAATTTAACGCCGCGCTTTTGTCTTGTTACCAGAGCAGGAAAATATATGTCATTCTCCCCATATGGGAATCGAAACCACCACCGATGCGCTTAAAGTCGCGGAAAGAAGAGGAGGCATTTTAATGAACACAAATTTATATATATGAGTTTTTTTATTATATAAAATTTTTTAAAGTTTCATGCTTTAGCCCAAATACAGCCGAGGAGGCAGAGAAAGCCCAGTTTCAAGGCACTCCGTTCCTCATTTTCGTTTTGAATTTGAAGACTCTTTGTCTGACACATCTAGACTTATTCATATTTTTTATTCAAAACACAAGTAAATTTAACACAATATTGACTAAAATGGTATGAAAATTGCCAAATAGTCTTAATTTATTTCATCAAGTTATTTTATCATATCTCCACATTGTTGAAAAGGATTATCCGCTTAACTTGTTTACGCGTAGCTTACATAGTATTAGCATTGTATTACCATACATATTACGCTTTTAATCTTTTCGGCCTTAACATTGACCTTAGCTAGTTATATTATATAAAGTACGTACGTATACTTTGTACAAAATAGTTTTTAAAAATGATCCATTTATTTTTAAAAATGATCCGTTTATTTTTAAAAATATTTTACAATTTTTTTTTAATTTATTTAAAAGCAAGATTAGGCAAGCAAGAGGTAAAATTTGGTTATAATATAATAAACGTGGTAGTCTTTGCCGTTATCAGGCCTATTATTTTTAAGGGCTTACTTTATGTTTTATATGTGTGATACAGATCTTAGGGTGACTACGAATTATTCAACTACTAAAAGTTGTTAAGGTTGTACATATAAAATCATGATTATTTAATATTAACCTAGGGGCCATCGTATCGTAGTGGCGTTTCAACACGCGAAAGTCGTAGTTTCAACCTCTAATAGTCATTGAATGCGATAATTTCCCCGCTCTGGTAAGACAAAGTGCGTTCTGACCACTAAACATGCGGTCAACCGGACGACGACCAAACAAATATAATAAATTTATGTATATTTAATATCTACAATGAACATCTTTTCGAAAAACATATCAAACTTTGAACGTAGCGGGATTTGAACCCGCGCCTTTTCGAAACCATCTTAGTGCTCTGATCAAGCTGGCTGGCTTGAGCTACGTTGAAATTCGGATATTCTTGTTACAACTTATTTATGTTGGACTTTTTGTTTTTTTTTATTAGTGTGGAATAGCACTTAAAAAAGTAATAAAAATAGATTGGATATCTTCTATATATACCTTTTATATCTATATCATGAATAAACGTGACTATTAGCTCATTGCTCTATCTAGAAACGTACACATTTCACGGTAAGTTATGTTACACTGTGTCATTTTGACGGTATACAATCCAATTTGAATTCTACATTTCACGAACACAAAACAATAGTCAAAACTCTATTTCAAGTTATAATTGAGTAACAAGTACCGCGTCGGTCTGGACATGGTTTTGAGTTTTGAGTCCCCTTTAGTCATAAAAACCTTTTCATAATTTTCTATATTGCCACCCTTTTGGACGTAACTAATATATTTTATATAAATAATATTTTGCAAACATGTAGGTAGCTCTTAATTGATTAGTAAAATACACGTTATATTTTTAAGTTTAATAAGTACCATTATTAGTGTACAATATTTGAAATAATAATAAAATTAGTTTTAATTAAATCATAATATTATGTTATGTACCATTTACTGAATATTTTTTAAAAAATATATCATATCACGGAGAGTACCTGACTATATAACAACGGTAATGGCTTCAATCTCCATTCGGGGCACTACATTATTTTCATTTTTCCACTCTGGTAAGGCAAAGTTCGGCGTTAAGTTCCGCTATTCAACAGGTCTCATATTCTGTTGGAAATCGAAAAAGGTGTCTTTTCTGTTACCGTGCTATATTCGGGATACAATGTAATACTAAGAAAATGTCTAGAAATAAAGATACAATGATAAAGTCATATTAAAACTTAGATGTACTTAAAAGGATCGTTTTAGAGGTACTTAGAAGGACCGTCGTGGCGCAGAGGCACAGCGTCTGCCTGTAAGCGCGACGGTTTGTGGTTTCGATTCCTACTCATTTTCACATCTTCTTCACTCTGGCAACAAGGCAAACTGCGGCGTTAAGTTCCGCCACTCAACACGCAATGCCTCGAATGGCGGTAAGTGGGATTGGCTAGGTTCCTTCAACTTACTGTTCTCTCTGCCTAACCTGCTATATGCGGGATACAGCGTGAAGCTAAATAAAAGTACTTAAAATAAACAGGAATAAAATAAAAATTACTCAAAAAGAAAAAGATAAGGTCTATTTGTATGTAGAAATTCGTTAAGTTAATGTTATCAACAAAATAGTAACTTCGCTTGCGTTTCGCATTTTACGGTTATTGTTACATTCGAATTGTTTATTCCTCCGAGTGTCATCGCAGTGACTCTTGCTGAACTGGAGTGCCATTTGGTGAG
Source organism: Dione juno (assembly GCA_037127375.1). Classification (NCBI taxonomy): domain Eukaryota; kingdom Metazoa; phylum Arthropoda; class Insecta; order Lepidoptera; family Nymphalidae; genus Dione; species Dione juno. Next base: position 3,548,605 of record JAXRJS010000068.1, read on the forward strand.
TAGAAAAATTGACTACGTTTTATATATTTTTTAAAAATTACAACTTAAATTCGATTATATGGATAAAGAAGTTAAAAATAAAGTTATATTACAATATGAATAATATAACAAATATTATTTTATTAATTGCTTTTGTGATAACAATCCAAATATTATTATTAAACTTAAGGAAATTGAAGACTCCCCTTCTATCAATGTTTCTGTACCAATGTCATAATTGTATATTAACGGAAAGTACAAACGTTGACGAAAAGGTGACAAAGTTATATTTGCAGGCGTAATAATATTTATTAATTATTAATACCTATAATTACTTATGTCTATAAAGCTTGTAATGATTTTTTTCTGTAATATACATGTAAATTACAAATGTTCAGATTTTTACATTTTTATCTTCAGTTCGGAACATGGATATTATTATAGATACGGTATTATACCTTAGTAGTTCCGTTATAAATTCAATTATTTATGGAATTTATTCATACGTAATTTGTTTCAATCAAATACAATTTATCTGGACAGCATGAATATCTAATGGTGTGTATATGGTTTAATATGAATTTCGGAATAAATTTACACAACTGTTTTAATAAATAATTTTATTATATTTTGAAGAATTATTATAAGGAAACATTGCAATAATCTGTTTAAAATTCTGCTACGAAGGAGTCTGAACTAAGTAGGTAGTTTTGAGCGCTTAGACCGACGTGTTGTTAAAGCTTGTTACTAAAGTCCCATATGTATTTGTAAAACAAAAAAATAATACACATTTATTGAGGTCACATAAACGTAAATCTTAACATTTTATTTAGAATTTGCTTATCATTTCAACTAAAGGATTGAGTTTTCAATCATGATGCTCTTGAGGTGAGTTGAGAAGCTAATTAACTAATAGGAGGTGCGTAATATAGGTTACGGTAGACCGCCCATACCAACTTTGATATGACAATGGTAGGATGCCAAGAGAAGAAAATTGAATTTATCAGCGTGTCATTGGTGAAGCCTTTGTAATGACATCCTATGATGATCATGATGATGACGAGAACCTAATTTGATAACATTGGCGTACATTGATGGCACTGTATCAGGGTAAACTGGGGGAAGCTAGTGTTAATTTACACTCCGTTCCACACTTTTCGCTCAATTTACGAGATATTGCCTATTGACTAGCAAAACCCAACGACGCGAATAATATATTGCACTGGTTGTGTGATTAAATGTCGCTTGCGGGAATCTTTATATTTAAAGTACAATTATTCTTCTTTCAGATTCGGCCCTAGAGCGACCACTTGGACTCGCCCAGATACACCCGATTGGGTCCGGTGAATTTGTAAAGACCTTTCATTCCAGGTCAACAGCGGTATTAGTTAAATCCCCAAAAAATATCATGCAATATCTGTTCGAAAAATCAAGAATGTCGTCAATTAATAAATTTTCTGTTTATTATTTATTAGTTTGTGTTAATTTTGTTGTTTAGATGTTTTCTAATTCTCGAAGGTTCTAGAAATATGAAAATGATTATCATATATATAATAATTATTAAAGTTTCTAATTGTTATTATCTCGCTCAGTGAACCGTTTATAAACATTATCTATTTATGAGAATTATTAAATAAATTTAATGTATTTAATATATATAATAAATAAAACACAAAATGTCAGTCCCATCGTTCTTTAAAACAAGCTTAAAGCACATAATAATTTAAAAATAGTATTATCATTTATATTTTAACTTATATATAACGACGACACAGTTCACGGCGTGCTTCGTGATTGTAGACACTTATGAATAAGAAATAGCCAGTTTTATTACCTTATTTAACGTATTTTGATTATAGCAATTTCATTATCTAATTATGGGTTCCTAAGGCTATAAGTCCGATACAGTATTCTACAGAGAACAAAACTATGTTGTCAACAATTTCTTACAAGACAAAAGCGATTTGGGCGAAGGTTTGTTAGCATTTCCATAAACTGCGAGCAACAGCCAGATTTAGGGTCGAATTAACGAGATCCATATTGTCAATTAATATGTGCTTAATTTAGGGAGTTGAGGTCTCACGCGGTTTATGTCATTGTTGCTTAGGGAATAGAAAGTTATTATAACTTCAGTATTATTATTATTATCGGCTCGTCTGATTTATTGGTTAAAGATATTTGATTACATTTGTTTTTAAGGTTTCCTACCTCAAATGTAAGAAATAAATCACTTTGTTGTCTGTATGTCTGTCCGTCTATCCATCTGTCAAGACCATTTTGTCAAAATCACGAGCAGTAATCAAACTGAAATTATCAAATATCATATATCCATCCAAATATCAATTATATCAAATATATAAAGTCACAACCTCTCGTAAGAAACCATTACAATTTTATATTTGTAATTCCTTTCGTACAAAATTAGTGGATACAACAGCAAATTTAAGTTTGTCATTTTTTATAATTTGTACTTTCCGTGTTTGTATTTTTATATGTACTGTGTATGTATTTTTATTTCATGAAATGGTACGGAACCCCCGGTGCGGGAGTCCTACTCGCTACTGGACTGATATTATTGCTTTACACGTAGCAGTTTCACGCCACTAGACAAGTAGAGCCTAGTGCCAAGCCAGTCCGTTTTTCACATTATGGCCAGTTTTTATACATTACGTGTCGAGTGCCAACAGACATAGTCGTGCTCTGACTTGCCAAAACGGGAACTTGAAAATAATAATTTAAAAGAAATGATTCCCACAAATGGCAATCACGGTCTGCTAATTAGTTTTATACGTACAAACCTTTATCCTGGGTAGGTATAATACTAATGTACTAACATTTTGAATTCATATTTTCAAAGGAACTTAAATTATCTACCAATATCACATTGTACGCTTAGAACAAACAAATAAATGCATGTTCATGGCGGGAACAAGATTTCCGTCAGAAGGCATCAATTCAATAAAGGTTTTTATAGAAGAAAGAAATTGTGGCAAATGAGTGCACTTAAGTTCAGCTTATTTTATACCTTCATAGTACTCTCTGATGTGGTTATTCCATCTAGATAAAGAAATTATATCGAACCGATATAATTTCTGCTTGAGACGGACAGACGGACGGACGGACAAAAGGACAACAAAGTGATTCCGAAAAAAATCCGAAAGAGTATTCCGTTTTTTTCTTTTGAGGTACAAAACTTAGTGTTTTGTAAAAACTAATAGTTTAACTATTTTTACATTTTTATTCTAGTATTTGAAAAACATTAACTTACGGTGTCATGTAAATACATGAAATTTTATGAAACACACAGAAATCGGTACGATAAAAGTAATACTATTTTAATTTGCTTAACGCAAAAGTAGATGAAATAATTAATGATTACTAAATCTCCTAATAACCTAACTTGCGTTTCAGAAAAATATAAATCTCTAATTAATTTTCGCAGAAAACATTTCAAAGCTAGAAAGTAGGAGCTTAATATACTTTATCTACACAGACCTGTACACCTAAAATATATTCACATTTTATTATTAGATTTCAGCTAGACACCGTCTTATTCAAACGTAACTGATTGATTTTTATCATTCTGCGGAATGTTCAAATATACAACATTTACAAAAAAGTTTTGAAAATAAAAATGTCCAAGTCTTCAATGTGATGGAAATCAGCTTCATGCAAATATATATTGCACAAAGGCATTGCAATATTTTCTTAGATTAATTGATTGATTGATATTTATCGTTATTATTTAGTTCTATGGCATCGGGGACATTTTTCTTGATGTTCTTGATATTAATCGTCACCCCATGTTTTTTTTTATTTTTACATGTAAGCGTTGGCTTACATATAAAAATTGAATATAAAATTTAATTTGGTTACAAATAAAAATTTACTAAATTGACCTCAGTTGACGCTCGAAAACACAGAGTCGAATATACTGGAACATATGGAACTAAGGTCACGTAAAAGTCATCGGCAGTCTCAAAGGGCACGCATGAAGAAGTTAAAGACAGTGGACGAGGAGAAAGACTGCAGCACCTCAGCAGCGTGTGGCGCTCCGGTCTCTCTGGCTACTATGCTGGGGATAATACGTGAACCTAAATTAATAAACAAATACAGAAAAAACACCTAGCTTAAGTAACACCTTGCTACGTTTTCACAATTTGCGATCACCAAAAATAATCTGTTTTACATAATAACAATAGCTGATTATTTTAATTATTGTAATAAAAAGTATTATAAGTTTTATTAATTTCAAATGTCAGTCTTAAATAAATTTGTAAACTAATATAAAATACAGTTTCTTACTCGTACGATTATTTATAAAGTAAAACAATTATTTTTCATAAACAGAGACGAGAACATTACATTTAACAATCAAAATAAGCATGTTTTTAAAAAAATATGTTAATATGCATTTTTTATGCGCGAATACGTTTGAGTGACTTACATTATAACTTATAATTACAGTTGTCCTGGTTTTACAAGTTGAAGTAAAAAAATGTTATAGCATATAGTTAAAACTCTCAGCAAGCATAATATTTAATAAAAATAAATACTTAAGATATATAAAATAAATAAAGAGCTTTAAAGTAAGCAATATTTTGTTACATTTGCAGTCCATGACTTCACTGTCAAGAAAGGTAAGAATAAGAAATGATGCTTCTGGATAGGGTGATTTTATTTAATTTCCTTTGTTTCCATGTTTCTGATGGATGTGAATTAAGCTTAAAATAAGAGTAAAATATCGCCGATGGAACGTTTCAGATAATTAAAATGTTTTAGGTTATAGATTATAGTTTAGATTATATATAATATGTACAAGTTAGTACACTTCGAAATAAAATTATTTTGAATTAGCTATAATTCGGGTGAGTCGCCACGAAGCAAAGATAGAAATTTCAGTTTACGCCTAAGGCAGCACAGTCCAGGCGTTTTTTCGGAAAACTTCAATACGTCAGAATGTGGGCAAACAACGTCCATTGGCTCAATGCGAATAGCATAAAATTTCCTCGTGTTGGAATTACACCAGTGGCCACCCACATTATTAACTCTTCACTGACATGTTATGTTATTCCTACACAATGGAAGTTTGCTTATGTCCTTGCCCTTGCCCTTACCTAAAACTCCTAATGGTACTTGTGTCACTGATTATCGCCCTATATTTATCCTTCTTATATCCATCTATTACAGCGATCAAGGCGTGGCGTTGTGGGGACCATGCGGGGCATTCGGCCAGAGTGTGTTGTGTCGAGTCGACTAGTGCGTTACATTCATGACATACCAGCGACGCCTCCCGACGTGCAATTTGATGCAGGTATTTGTCGCAGCAACCATGTACCAACCGACATAGAGCTGTCGGCATGAAGAATCCGGCCTTGCGACTTCTTGTCCTTACCAGTCTGGTTTCTAGTTTCTGGTTCTGGTCAGTTCAAAGTGCTAAGAAAATGAAGTAGTACCAATACTATTACCTTGATCTCACTTCTGGTGTCTCTCAGCGTTCTTTGTCCACTTCTTTTTTCTGTTTTTATTAATATATATGCGTGCGTAAGTATGTACGTTTCCCAATTTCGAATCCGAATCGCCGTGAATGTTTTTTCAAATTCTTAATTACCAGAATTTTCCTTGTTGCCTTCGTCCCCGCTTTAATGTGCATCCCAATCCTACATGCGGCCTTGGTAGCAGCTCAGGAATCGGAAGGATCGGATCAGGATCGAATACTTTTTAAAAGCTATTGCCACTTTTATATCTAATGGTTAATATTATATATTTAATGGTTTCACTGACGGTTTTTGATCTCTTAGTTGTAAAAGCAATATCATCCAATACTATTGTCCATAGCTCGTATATTTTCCCTACTGGAGTGTAAACCAACAGTTGCCCAGTCACTAAATTTTTATTGTGACAGTATGTTTTTTGTTTTAAAAATTTTATCAAGCTCGTTTTAGACTACGTTAAAACCTTTATTATATGACCGGTTTGGATTTCATCCGATTATTTCTATATTTGAACACACTCGGCACAATAAGATTTATACATTACATAATTTATACAACATTACATGAGTTGTCAGATGCGTTTTGTTATTTTACAGATCAATTGCTATGGGGAACGACCGATGTTTTTAGTCTTTTTATAGATAGTTTATTGATATGATACAAAAAATAAAAACATAAAAATCATAAAAATTGGTCCAGTCGGTCTTGATTTATAAATGATATAACTAGCACGAATTTCTTTGCAATACTAATATAGTAAAGAAATAGTTTAACCGATACAATCATTGTGAAAGACATACATAATTGACTTAATAAACGTCGACAAATAATTCGAATTTATTATACATTTTCTAATGTTATTTTGCACATCGTCATCGTACTCTGCTGGAAATGCACAATGCATGATTTTTAGATATCCTTAACTTCTTAATAAATCGGTAGGATATTTATATTTAAAAATATCTTAATTTTTTAATTTAACCAAGGTGCCACTGTATCCGGTCGTTCAATAAAAGATAGAAAATTACATAACAGAATGTGTTAATACTAGGTCCTCTTTGACTACTCCGCTTAATGAAGGAGATATGTGTGTTTATATGTGGAAATTAAAAATGCATACTACATAGTAAGCTAACAATACACTAAGGTCGATCTGGCCACTTATTTTACCGCAAAATAACAACAGAATGCATATCTAATTTATGCCATCATTGTTTACTGAAAAAGAAATAATTAGCTGTAAATTTTGTAGTACTAAATGACTATGATCACTTAATCTCGACTAAGTATTCTTGAATTGATGTTGCCTTTTAAATCAAATGCCCTAGAATTAGACATTTGCTTTAAAACTCAAATGATTTGAACTACTCAGTTTTTAAAGTCCAATGATTTATTTTAATTTTAGGAATACTAGTTTATTTTTAATTTTAACCAACAAATTGAGTGTTTCTGAATAGAAGTGTATCGTAAGAACTGCTAAAGTAAATATTGATCAAATAAATATTAATCTACAAAAAGTTTAGACATACAACATAGACATACACAGTATCAGACGGTTACAGATTTTGATGTCAATATTGGTTTTGTACTAACTTCAACTTACTTATTATTTTATCTATCACTTAAAGGAACCCAGTTAAGTTCCTATTACAATAGTTATATAATTCAGGTACCTGAAATAATATTTTAGGTCCTCGGGAAAGCTTAAGCTTCGGTCAAAATGACACTCATTAATTCGGACTCAACTTGAACTGCTAGTCGCAGGAATAGTATTTAACTTGTAGAAATGCTAACGAATCTTAGTATAACTTGACACTTTACCAGTAATACCTCTTAAATATAGTTCTGTTCATCTACAAAATTAAGCCTTACATTGAAATTTTGAAAGCTCAAAGGAAAATGTAGTCTTTATATATAAATAGAAATTAGCAATTCTCCAATCCAATACACATATTTTTCGCCAATTACGTAATCAGTCTTGCAATTCAATGCTCAAGGGATTGGTAGTAAATTGCAAATAATACTAGATGCTTGCTTTCATGAAATATTTTAAATATTATGATTCATATGAAATTTGATTTCTTTTAAAATATAGAAATAGTAAGCATTTAAGATCAGTTACTTATATTAAATGCTATAATTGCAATAGCGAGCACAATTGATATAGAATATGTTAAAAGTATTACATTTTTTTATAAATAATATAAATTTTGTTTTAATATAAGTTTTGTTATAACATAAATTGGAAAATTTATTATTTTCGTTTTCCTCGCACTGATAACAAAGCAAAGCGCGGCGTTGTGTGTCGCTACTTAACTCGTCTCAAAAAGCGAAAAACTCCCCCCCCATTCCGGAGTGTCTTAACACTAGATTTCTTAACTTACTACATGCCGGATACAGCGTGAAACTAAAAAAAAGTATATATTAAAGATTACATTAACATTAGTTAAGACCATTACTGATATTTGTTAAATTATATTATTCGTGGCCGTATTGTGCTAAGTATTTTAGTCGTAACGCCAATGGGACGTGTCCGGCCTTCCTTTGTCCCCAAACAAACCTTTCAACAATCTATGCTTCCGCAATTACTTAATAAAGGTATTATTATTTAGTTATATAATTTAAATGGGCGTTTTAAAATTTTTTGTTTCTGACATTTTAAAATTAAAGCTAAATATACATTAGTACACTTTTAAAGTTAATATTACATTTTAAAACTATCACGATTTTTTACGTATTTTTAACTTTAGATTTTATCAAGGCTTATAAAGTTGCCCTTACAGTTGACAGGGTTAAAAATCTATTGTTTTAATAGTAATGGCGATTTGATAATTTGGATCTACTGGACAGATTTGACTGAAACTTTTTTGTACATATCTGTTAGATAATAGATTTTGAAGAGTAACATAAATACCATACTATGAAACTACAGACTAAGAAATAATGAAATGCTGCCACGACAAAAATAAATGAACGTGATAAGCTCTTTCCAATGACATTTAAAAATCAAGGATGTACAATCACAATAAATTATCTAAACTTTAAGAGACCAGAAAAGGGCTTTTTAGTAAAAGTTGTTGAGGCTTATGAACATTATTTCGTTGAAATATGAGAATCCAAAACCTGGAACATCTTACGAAGAACCATTATATTCGATTAAATCACATGAAATACGGAAATGGTGCCATAATAAAAGTAATGTAACGTGATAGGACATTTTCCATTGACATTGTAATCAAGGAACACCTGATGTGGAACCAAAATAGATAAGCTAAAGTAAAAAATAAGCAAAAAGTTTCTTTAATATAATTATTGAGCGTAATGAGCAGTCATGTAAAAATCTAACCTGTTACATACAATCTCCTGAAATCTTAATGAAAAGAATCTTAATGAAGAGAAAGACAAGTAGGAGTAGGTAGTACGTAGGATGGCAATGATCATAACTAGTTAAATTAATAAAGCTTTAGCACATTTTAGAGTAGATGATTTTGTCTCCAAAAATAGTACAGTGCAAATTCTAAACTAGTAAAAAGTTACGTCTAACTAAACGCTCTTTATAAGATTTTCTTCTTATATAATGACTCTCCATTGTGCTTCGTAGGTTAGTAAAAAGCTCTACAAGTGCTCGTAAGGAAGTTTGCTGAGATAGTCTTTTAAAGTAACTTACATTTCAAAAAGAATAATAATTTAGATTATTAAAAAGATTAAATATTTTTAAACGTCGCCTTGTAACTAATTAGCAACTTCCTAGAAGCATGCAGTGATATTTTTATTATTGTACATATATGTAATTGTAAAATATCTCAACTTCAATTTAAAAGCCTTGTATTATTTAAAATTAATATGATAATTATGTGAAATAAAATAATAAAAAATATCTAAAAAATACCTTGGCAAGGGATTACATATACTTTGATCTAGCTAAGTATATGTTGCTTGTAATTTATGGTACAATCCAGCGTTGACCTCTGTTACCTTCACAAAACAATAGGTATGTCAATTAATGAAGAATCGTTCATTTAGTTGTTGTAGTACCAAATCTTGCTATACTCATTTTAAGTTGTGTAATTTTAATTTTTTTTGTTCCAAAGAATGACCAAGGGGTTTCCTTGTAGCTCCTTTAAAATATACTTTACAATTGTGTTATAATAATCATTAGTTTCCCGAAGGAGCATCAACAGCATTTAATTCCACGCACAACTATGATTGTAATATTCTTTAGAATAATACGCTTAGAATAATACGCTTTATTTAATAATACATTTTTAATTTTAACTTGTTCCATTGAAAGATTTGATATCCCTTGTGGAATTTTGTTATACATACGTACTATTATTAATAATAACAATATTATTAATAATAACAAAAAAAACATTCCATTATAAATTGATTCTCTTAAAGCATATAATGTATATTATAGAGCTATGTATATGATTAATAGCTCTATATATAACTAAGAGAAATGAATAGCTCCACTCTAAATCTCGCATATACTCGTAACAAGGTAGGCAGAGGGAACCTTGTCTTAAGACACTCAGTTCCCTCTTTTCCACAATTTGTTTCTAAGACATTGACTTTAAAAAAGTATTGTTTATATTTATAATTTATTTAATATATCATGTATATTACAAGATTCTAATTTATTTATTTATCATAATTATTCGTATATATATAGTAAACAAAAAACGTCGATTGAAGAGGAATAGTGTTGCGCGTCTTCACCTACCCCCTGATAGAGGACAAAAATATTAAATACAGGTAATGCTTGACTTTGTAATAACTATGTTGTGTTAAATCATCGTGTTTTATTACATAAATGTTTATACTTCACGCACTTTTAAAGTGGTTTTGAATAAACTCAGTGCTAATCGTGATCAACACTAAATTGCGTGTTAAGTGGCAGAACTGAACGTCGCGTTTTCCCTTGTTACGTCATTGTGGGAAAAAATAAAAATATTTCATTCTCCGTAGAGGCATCGAACCCACCTATCGTCACTAACACGGTCACATGCTGTGGCGCTGCGCCATAACAACCTCTATAAGTTAAACCAAAAATAATATTTAAAGGGTTTGTGTCATCTCAAATATCTCAAATTGCAAACTAGGGGTTGTCAACTAGAAATTGTGAAATATTATTGATGATACAATTTGAAATTCAGCGTTTTTATTGCATTGCAACTTCGCAATCCGAATATGATAGAAAATATTGTGTTGCTGAAAATTATTCACGTTTCGAAAATCCGAGTCTCGTTGACGTAAATTACGTTACAGATTGAGCTTTGTCAAACAAAAATGGTATAGACGGTTTTACCGCACTTGATTTGTATTGGTTGGAGTTGTTGGTTTTTTGTAATTATTTGTATTTAGAAAAACTATATTTGTATATATATAGTTATGCTTGTATTGATCTAGTTAGGTGTATTTTTGTATGTGATTGCGAATGAATTTAAATTAAATTTGTTAAGACAGATAACATAATATTACAAAAAATTTAAATCATTATATAATTTGACAATTTAAAAACTAAAATAAGCATATTTCCAAGCGAAAGGAGTATCTATAAGTATAAATGCTTAAAGCAGAAGACGAGACACATTTAGTACGTAATACGTTTTATTTCTCTTGCGGAACAAACGTTAGTTCAGTAGATTCCAGCAGCCAAATCCCGCAATCAAGAAAGGGCTTTGCTTTTAAGTAGGACGTAAATAAATTGCTGTGTTAAGACTGTTAAGTTCTACATTTCACATGTACTAACCACTACTTGCCAACTTCATTTCACACTTACAATTAGAAATTGACATGTGTTCTAAGCCTATATGCATGTATTTAAGGGCTCTTCGTCGTCGATTATGCGCTGTCTGTCAGCCACACGGTAACTAAAGAGCTACGGAAAATATATTTTATACTGATGTGTATGCATACTTGACGTAGAATATACTACGAATTTTCCAATTTCAACAAAGGCGAGGAAGCCACGTCTGCGTGGCGTTCACAGTTGGTGGTACATCTGACTTTGGGTGAAATATTGTTCGCAAATATCTTTAAACGTTGATTTTTATATGATATTCTTTATACATTTATTGGGATAAAATTAATATTTAATTGATACATGATTTCATACTTTCCGCTAATTTTAGAAAATTAATTGTATTTTGTTGCAAAGTTTATTACAGTATACTTTACAGTATACATTACAGTATACTACAAAGTTTATTATAGAAGTACATACAATGTTGAAAATATGTATATATATATATATATATATATATATACATATACATATATATATATATATATATATATATATATATATATATATATATATATATATATATATATATATATATATATATATATATATATATATATATATATATATATATATATATATATATACATATATATATATATATATAGAAAGACCAGTAATATATTAGACAAAATTAACAATTCCCGTTAAAATTAATTAACATTTTAGTTTCATGCGAATAATTAAAGTAATTTTGATGTGTGGTGATGGTGATGAGGATGCATGAATCAATTTTTTTTCCCTTACGTAATCACGGAAAAGTTTTTGGCACGTCGAGAGAATGAGTAATGAAAGAATGGTAAAAAGGATATATGAAGCAAAAGCGAGTGGTAAGAAAGGTAAGGGGAGACTTCGGTTAACCTTCGAAAACATAGTATCTAAGATACTGGAGTAAGTTTACGTAAAAAACACGTAGACCATCCGGAGAGTGTATGTGCATTCATTGCATTGTATCATTATGTATGCGCTTAAAACAAGCTATCGGCATTTAATAAAAATTAAAGAGTAAGCCTATGCTACTTTGTAGCTTCGTATTTTACAATTTATCTGTCTTCGTATCAGTAGAAGAAGAAGATAGAATACTGCTCACTAATTCCACATTAGTATATACATGTACACGTGCACCCGTGCAAGCTCGGTGCATTTCGTTGTGTACCTTTCATTTATTGAGGCTCCCCGGATTATAATTGATATTTCATGTACCGCTCTACTCTTTTATTATATTGCAATTCTAATAAAAATTGTATTTTTTCAATAGATGGACAATTAGAGATACTTGCGTCGCGACGTACAACGCCACGACATCTAACGTATATATTTTAATAAGAAAAATGCTATATTTTTTAAATACGTTAACGTAAGTTACATAAACCTTTTTTTTTGGAATTTGTCAAATAACATTTTTTTTACTGTGGATTACTCTGACGAGATAGACGTACGCTCTCGCGGACTTTTATTTAGAACTTTTAAACAATTCTATAACGTAATATTTTTATGTACCTTTAATTATCGCACGCACGGAAGCTCTCAAGGTCTCCGGTTTTTTTATAATTATTTATGTTTTCAAAGCGGTCCCTAAGCTCATCACAGATAATGTGGGATTAATGGTGAAAAAATTGTTTAAATCGATCATTACATAATACTCATTATAACATATATACATATAATATGTTATGATTATTATGATATATGTATATATGTTATATTTAGTATTATGTAATGTTTAGCGATTATTTCGGATCATCTAATATAGCACTACTTAACTAAAAGCCAAAGCTGTATTTATCGATAGTACATCTATTATATGTATAGGGGAGATTTTAGTTTGGATAGCCAAGTGATTAACTGTGACGCTTACAAATAGCACGCAGATGGACAGTAGGCTGGGTCAGTAATGACGTTATTAATTGTAATTGTGGTTTAATGTTTTAAATAATATAATATATATCATGATACTAGAGGAAATAAGGCTAGCTTGTTTTTTAAGTATGTTTCCTGAGTGCAAGCTCGTTTGTATGTTATTATTTATCAAATTTATTAATATGGTGGTATTTGGTGAAAACCACCATGGCTTATTGAGATAGCGTCTGTGGGCATACTTATTGTGTGTGGGATCAAGCTCTGCCCTGGAAAAACACAGCGTGACGTTGACCTCCACTGTCAAAGTGGAGAACAGAATTTCTTGACATTATTTTCTACTACAAGAATAAGATAAGATATTCTGGCCCTGCTTCGTATAGCAATTTTGACTGCAAGCGCGACGGCTGTGGATTCGATTCCCACTTAGAGGAAAGAATATTTTAATTTCGTCGCTTTGGTTAGAAGACATACGTGGCATAGATTTCTGATATGCAATACAATGACTTAAAAATTGTACACAAAGTGGAAGTCTTAGCAACAAGTTCCCTCTGCCTCCGCCATATAGCAATATGGCGTGAAGCTACAAAAAAACTGTAATTAAATTATTATTAATATAATGTTGTAATATATATACAATACAATACAAATATACTTTATTGCACAACAGAAATATATATATATATATATATATATATATATATATATATATATATATATATATATATTATATATATATATATATATATATATATATATATATATATATATATATATATATATATATATATATATATATATATATATATATATACATTACATAAGAGCTAAAAAAGGACATAAGTACAATAAGGCGGCCTTATCGCTAAAAGCGATCTCTTCCAGGCAACCTTTGGATGTTGGAGTTGTACAAACATGGGCGGTGCATTAAATATAACATATACATAAACATACAAATAAATATAAATAAATTATGAATAAATAAATAATACAAACGTACAAAAATACTCATATACTTACATACATTCATAATATACATATATAATATTCATAACATATATAATATACATATAAATAAGTTCAATACATACACACTATACATACAAATTATTAAAAATAATTAGTATAATAACACAAAGGCAAAATTACTGGTTTAAATAGTAATTTTTAAGTATTTTTTTAAAAATGTGCAGGCTTTTTGCACGTCTAATTTTAAAAGGTAAGGAATTCCATAGTCGGGCAGCTTTAATAGTAAAGGAATTAGAGAAAAAGGAAGAAGAATGAAGAGGAATTTCAAGCAAGAAGTTACTGTTGGAGCGTAAGGAACGTGAGTGGGTGTCATGAAGAAACTTAAATTGTTTCTTCAAGTATGGAGGAGTAGAAGGATTAAACAGCACTGAATAGAGAAGATGAAGTATGTGAGTATTCCTGCGAAGGCGAATGGGGAGCCACTTAAGCTTATTACGAAACTTGGAAATGTGTTCATATTTACGTACACCAAATATGAACCTGATGCAAAGATTTTGAAGCCGCTCAAGTTTATTCAAAAGCTCCTCTTTAATATCAAGATAACATATATCAGAATAATAAAGAATTGGTAAAAGGAGTGAGTTTGCCAGCACAATTTTGGTGGATATTGGTAGGAAATTGCGCAGTCTACGCAGGCACGAAGAAGCAGCATAAATTTTTTTGCTTACTTCTTCTACTTGTGGTTTCCTAGATTCCTGACTGATTTACTAAATGGAATACAAGCTCCATTGATTGATACAGATGTTATTTTACATTCATCAATTTTCCGCAATAATCTAGGACTGCCGATTACTATAGCTTGACTTTTGATAGGATTAATCATGAGCCCAAAATGTTTACTCCACGTTGAAATTTCTTCAAGGTCATTGTTTATCCTTTTGATGGTATTAGGAAAATCCGTGAGAGTACTTTGTGCGTAAATTTGTAAATCGTCAGCATACAGGTGGTAGTGAGAAGAAATTTTATGACAGATAGAATTAATAAAAATTGAAAATAAGAGAGGAGACAACACGCCACCTTGAGGAACGCCAGCAGTGATTGAGGACCATTCAGAATAGAATTCTTCAATTCGTATGCACTGCCGGCGTCCGAACAAGTAAGAACGAAACCAATCAATCACCTCAGGAGATATATTAAGAGAAATAAGTATAGCAAGTAGTATGTCAAAATCAACAGTGTTGAAAGCGTTACTGAAGTCTAATAATATCAGCACCGTCACCCTCCGATCATCCATACCCTGTCTGATGTCGTCGGCGATTCTGACTAAAGCAGTAGTCGTACTATGACCTTGACGAAAACCGGATTGTAAAGGATTTAAAAAAATATATTTTGGTAGGAACATGCTAAGTTGCTTGTGAACAAGACGTTCAAGCACTTTTGATAGTAGCAGAAGAATGGAAATAGGACGATACTCTTAAAAAGTAGAAGGATTAGATTTTTTAGGCAGGGGAATAATTTGAGCATCCTTCCAGACCGACGGAAAGTCACCTTGGAGGATAGAGCGATTTAAAATGGATGTGATAATAGGAACCAAGACGTCAATTATAGGAATGATAATTTTACGACTAATGCAGTCAGAACCAACTGCATCCGACTTAATAGCTATAATATTTCTCCTAACATCACATACAGTGAATTGAGTAAACTTAAAAGGAGGAACCTCAGGAGTTGATAAAGTGGAAAGATAACTTAAGGTGTTCAGTTTATTTGTACTATCAATTGTACTAAAAGAAGTGAAATGTTGATTAAGAGAGTTAATATTTATATTTTTGGGAAAAACAACATGTTTAGTTTTACCATCTCCGAGGGTTTTGAGAAACTTCCAGACTTTGACTGGATCATCTTCTTCCATTATAGATTTATAGATATGGCGTCGTTGACTATCTCTACAAACTCTGTTCTCAACTCTGTCTCACATATTTCTCTCTATTGGACTCATTTGCATTAGAGATATATTTAGATTTTGCTATATATATATATATATATATATATATATATATATATATATATATATATATATATATATATATATATATATATATATATATATATATATATATATATATATATATATATATATATATATATATATATATATCTTCTTCTTCTTCTTCTTGGCATTAGTCCCGGCTTTTGCCAGGGTCTGCCTTCCGACTAAGCCTACTCCACTTTGCACGGTCTTTAACATCCTCAGTGGACAATCTATATATATATATGTATATTTATCTACAATTTCTTCTAGTAATAGTTGAAATTTGAAATCTCGCCTTAAAAATCTACGTTTTGTCAAAATAATAAGTGCATATAGTCTGTGCTGTGGCAATAAAATAGAACATCAAAGTTTAAGCCATTAGTAACATAAATATTTCACGATGAATACATTTCCAATTTATTTTTGAGTTCAATGTATTGCAGACAACAATAGAAGTTTTACTACGTTCGAATTGTTTTTTTTTAAATTTGCCTAGTCTAGACTGTAAACTATACCTATTTTTAAAATGTAATAAAAACTGATATTTTCTGAACAAATTATTAACCAAAATCAAAGAAAGTACACAATTAAATAAATTTATACAGATTTTAGTCCATTTCAATAATGTGTTTCAATGTGCTATACATTGTCTAATTAATAAGCCTAAAAATAAGACTAAATATTTCCCCAACGGTAATAAAAACGAAATATAAAACGTTATTAAGACTCTTTTGTAATCAGATTGTATTTCAGTTTTCTCATACAATAATGTTTAGATCTATTATGTTTAAAAATAAACAATTCATGTTTTTGTTGAAATTTATGAAATTTATAAAATATATATGTAATGAATATGAATATTTGCTTGAGTTAAAGCTAGGCTATACCTCAAGAGAAAAAAAAATGGAAGACCAGGATCATTGTGTTGTCCGTCTGTCAAGACCATTTTCAAGCTGAAATTAAAATGAAACTAATCAGTTTTACAGTCACATGAAGCAAAAAAACTCAAACTTCTAAGTCATCATCGTCATTTCAAGCCCATCAAAGATACGGGCGGTTACGCTCCATTTGTACCGTATAATTTATGAAGCTTACAGTGGAAACAAAATATATAACCTTAGTACTTAAGCACGTAATTGTGTAAAATTTTCAAAAGTCAATGGAAAATTTCTTTACCTCAGAAATCATGAAATTTGCAAGAGATCCAATTTACATTTTTATTTATTATATAATATAGTTTACAAGTAAATGTAATATAGAAAAGCACCAGTACAAATATATAATGAAATGCACTACATATTAAGTGAGTGCATACGCCCAAGCTTAAGTACGTGTATATAAATACTTGACCAGTTTATATAAAATATCTTTAATATTTATTTTAATTAAGTCTCGATTATTGACTATATTAATAATATATTAATTATATTCAAATGAAAACGCGTCCTTAATTGTAATTTGTATTGTGTCGTCAATTCAATTACATTAAGCGGCTAAGCTATAGGTCCGCGTTACGTCAGCCTTAACCCTGCTTTGACGTTGATAGATTGTATCGCGCTACAAATTGTACACTTAAATATTAATTTGTAAATCCATGCTGTATAAAATACTGAAATTTTATAAAAAGTGTTAGCCATTTTTTTCAGGTTTTACTTTTTAAAACCTTCAATTACAGGTGAGTGTTGAAATGTTTGTACAGAAAATCAACAAAGAAGTTTTAATATTCATAGTTCTTAAAATGTCAGGATTAGTTAAGAGATAAAAAGCCTTAGGATATTTTGTCTAATTTACAAAGTAAGAAAATTTAGACAGCAAGTAGCTAAGTTATCTTAGCTTTACTTATGTAGGATTTATGTTATATTTATTTGTTCGTTAAAAATAAAAAGGTAATTATTTTATAATTTTAAATTGTCCAATTGAAAACGCAGGGAAGATTTAAAATAAGCGCAATACAACAGAAAAAAGGTTCTATTTAGACCGTACTTGATTCCTATCGGTAAAGTGTTTCCGTTTCCCAATAAGACATACAAATAGCGCTGAAGCGATCATAAAAGCGACATAAAACGAGAAGATGGCAATAAAAGGCATTTAAGGGCTAGATATTGTTTAGTGTTGCAATATTAAGCCCACTGATTGTGGATATTTTTTTGTTATAATATTTTAGTATTTGTACGTGTTGTATTCAGTGTTTTTTTCATTCAGTGGTTGTATCAGCATATATACTAGATAATTCATTCTGCGAGTACCCTATAATAATCATCATAAAAAATAAAAGAAATCCCGCTGAGTTTCTTGCGCCGGTTCTTCTCAGGTCTGAGGCATTAACAAAATGTTAAAAAAATGAATAATGTATTCTTATTATGAAGAAAAATATTTGAATTGGAATTTGACAAAACATTTACAGTCGGACGTTTTCCTACTGTATTTGTATTTACTTCCAAATATTGTTTCATATTTATTTGTTATATACTTGCAAAATTTATTATATAAAGAGTCTAAATGTAATCCTCTTGTATACTTAATAAACAAGACTTAAACCAGCATTGTATTTGTAAGGAATTACTAAGTCGACGATTTGCGTTCATCATTCTTTCAAGACAGTCCATTTGTATAAGTCTATTAAAATTATCAAAATTTTACTTTGTTTCGTGAAATTATAAGATTCGTCATCTGAAGTGGTGATTTTCTATGTTATTTTTTTATAATTTGTTTAAAATAAGTGCTTCCTACTATTATACATATAATAATAGTGGAAAATTTTGTTATTTATGTATATTTTAAGCTAATGATTCGATTCGCTTAAGTCGCATAAATTAAAGAAAATATCAAGGGAAAAAATGTAAGCTGTAATGAGGTTTTAAAATTTACTTATCTATACTTTTTATAATATTTAAACTACGGCTTATTTAAATAAAGCTAGTCGTTGGGTTGCAGAATAAAAAGTGGAGATCTGAGTGTAATATGATCCATCTGCCTTTCTTGCAAAATGCTGGACGTGTAAAATAACAATAAAAAATATTGGTCAAGTGCGAGTAATACTCCTATTTCATGATACAATATATAAACTTTAATTTACGGTCGTATCCACACATTTTGTATGCAACGAACTACAAATGTAAGTTTGTAATGGTTTCTTTCTGTGTTAAATATATAATTTTGACATTTTGCCCTTCATATATTATATAATGTATGTTTTCATTTATTGCCTATTTATTGTGATTTCCTCACATGATTTTGAGAAAATTGTCTTGACAGACGGACAGACATACAGACATACAATAGAGTAATCCTATAAGTGTTTTGTTTTTGTTTAGGTACGAAATCCTAATAACTAATAAAAAATACTAACAAAAAATACTCATTGAAGAAGCCAAAACGTTTACAGAATTTCTCGTTGAATGATCTTGATGAGTTAGTTGAGGTCTTGTTAGTTTATAGTTAAAGAGACGAAAATTCTTAGGATAATTCAAACATATTTTAATTGTTTAATTGTCGTTTATTGAATTAATTCATTGATTCTAATTGCTAAAATCAATCATCAGAAGGCAACCAGCAAAATATATTTTATTTTTATTAGATTTTTATTCGATGTTATTTATTGGATATTTTTAATTTCAAATTCATATTATTACCAATCCTAATATACCCTCTAGTTTAAATTTTACAAGAGCATCGTTGAATTAATGTAATTTCAATTATGCAATAAGGTTTAATGTTATAAGTTTTCTCCATAGATGGACTGTACAACAATCTCTTCAGTTTTATATTATTAATATCGAGTATAGGTTACAGTATTATATGAGACGATTTGTATATTTTTAAGATCTTCTCAATATACGAGTAACACACGACAAAGTCGGAATGGGTCTGGTTACGAATGGTAAGCCTGTTCAATAAATAAAAATTGTCACCTTCTCTAGGTCGAATCAGCATTTTATTGGCTATGTATTTATCGTAGTGTATCGTAATTGTAAGGACTTAACAATAAATCTATAATCTTCAAATTCAGCTTTCTGGAGGTTAAGTGAGTCTAAGGAAACAAATTAAAAATGTTGGTTAATAAACAAATATTAAAGACAAGAATATTTAATACTTTTGACTTTTTACCGTGAGATGATAGATCTCATAAGTAGGTTACTTGTTTGGCATAAACGAAAATTCAATTCATGTTAAATATAAAATAGAGAAGCATATCTATATTACTTAATATTTGTAATTTCATCCCATCGGCCTTTCCTTGTCCATTATATTCTTACTTGGCCCTAAGCATTGAAGTCTTCATAAAGCTAATAATTTTTAAAGGGGATTATCTAGACGGCGTGTCATTTTACTGTTTCCAGTAAAAGCTAATGGAGTAGAAGGTGTAATAGAAATCTTAAAATCTTTTTACGATTTTCTCCGCGACGAAATCGTTTCATTGTTTGTTTTATTCAACCTTTATTGATATTTGTTTATTATGGCGCTGTTTAGCAAAGTTGTTTTATAAATATAATTTCTCTCTCTCTCTATATATGTATATATATATAGAGAGAGAAAGAAATCTCTCTATAATATATATATATATATATATATATATATATATATATATATATATATATATATATATATATATATATATATATATATATATGTATATACGTTTACTATCCTATTTCTCCTAAGTTAATGGACCGAATTAAATAAAATTTCGTGTGTATATTTCAAAAGGTAGACCTTATTGGTGGCGCTTCAGTCGATGTGTACTGTAATCATTTAAACAATAAGTTGACTTTTCTTTTCCGGCCCGGACAACTTCTGCCAGATCAGATAGTTTAATTAAAAATAAAGTTGCTATAAGTTGTAAAATTTATTAGAACAAAGTTGGAAGACTAGAAAAAAGTGAACTAGAGTAAAATTGTTTTAATACAAGAAATATATTTATTTAAGCATATTTTTGACATAAAAATCATATTAAATAGTAAGTTAATTTAACGATGTATCCCGCACATAGCTTGGTAGGCAGAGGGAACCGTAGGCCTAGTGGTAAGACACGTTCCCCGCTTTCCGTCTTTCTAGGCATTGCGTGTTGGGCGGAAATCAATGCCGCGCTTTGACTTGTTGCCAGAGCGAAGAAAATAAAAATAAATCATTAGCCCGGAGTGGGAAATGAACCCACAAACCATCGCGTTTACAGGCAGACGCTGTCGCCTCTGCGCCACGAAGGTCCACATATTAAACATTAGTGTAATAATCAATATTAAAGTTTTACTGTAATTTGCATTCAATTCATACAGCATATAAAACTTTGAACGGTAAGTTTGGCAAATATGTCAATTGATAGCTAATAGCACTCTTTCACTGTAACTTTTCGTAAAGAAATATAAAAAAGTTAAAAGTGGAAGTATGTTGACTTACGAAAATTTATTTATCTTGTGAAATTGCTTTTTCTTGCATGTTCCGTTGAGTTTTCCCACAAAGTTTTATGATCGTCGAGTATCAGTCATCGTAGACGTGTAATCAATATTATATTGAAGAATAAATTTTGTTTTCTATATACATGCTTTGAACATTATTATGACCCATATCGGACCGCTTAATATTATGAAATGTTTCACAGGTTGAGCTTTTCAGGCTAGGATAAAAAATGTTATAATTTTTTTTAAAAGTATTTAATTGTCACCACCACTGCTACGATGCTAAACATAGACCTTGTAACATATATTTTTGTATGAAATTAGATTTAAATGTTTTAATTTCGCTTGTTTATTTTGAGCGTGAATAAAATATATATCGATATCATGACTCAGTTGGCGGTTAAGTATATAGAAATTAACAGCCTAACTTAAAAAAAACAACATACATAATTATGAAGTTATATAGGTATTTTTACGTCACTCTTCTTTTATTAATTTTCTGACAAAGAGACAAAGTCAACAAGAACAGAAACGATTCATTTAACGATAATTTATAGGACCTTTATATATTTATTTGTTGAGATCTATAAAAAATCATGTATTTTGTTATTTCATACACATACAGCAAAATCATGATTTTGTACGACCTTGCATCATGACATGGAGGAACATGGAGGATGGAACTATAAATATAAATTAAATTGATGTGTATGATATCTGTGTATGATTTTAAGATAACTGTGTGTTTTCAGTAAATATAGTTATTTACACTTTACTATAATTCAAAAGAACAAAGACTTATATATACAATACATGTATATTATATTAGAATAGGTCCGTATCATCGCTCAAGCGGGTAAAGCCGCAAGCGGGTCGCTAGAAGAAAATATATTTTTCGACCTCGTTGTTAATTGTCAAATGGCACACTTTCCAGCTTAAAATAAATTTCAAATTTGTTTCCATTACTTTTTCGTAAAGTAACATTAGTTATAGTGTAATTTTACCGATAAAGCTTCTTTAGAAGTTGGGAAAATGGATTTTACTCATATTTCGTTGCTCGAACTCAACAAACAAGCAATAAGCTCCAATTATTTACATCTGTTTAAATTGAACTTCCATTTTGCTAGTCGTGCTGATAAGAGTATATCCGAATAATATTACTTTTAAATTGCTGAATGTGTCATTTTAAGGGCTAATATTGCTACAGATTATGACCACTTGGCAATACTTATTTGCGAAAGATTTCCATTCGACTATAAACCAAAGTCGTAAATAGCGTGAAGCGTTCATAAAAGTGACATAATCGTTGCATAAAGCGAAAGGGTGCCAATAAAAGATCCCCTTAGCATAAGATATTATTTACTGCTTCAATACCAGAGCCGTTGGTTTGGTGAAATGGTTTAAATATTTTATCATTCCAAGAAATCTTCTACGATTTAAACGGGACAAGTTAAGAGATAATAAATATAAACTTAATTTAAAAAAAATTAAAAGTAAGAAATCGTAGAGAAAATTTTGTGATAATTATTTAAATAAACTATTTTAAAATTAAAAATCCGCGTATTATCAAAACGGCGGTAGCATATTATGATTAGTAGCATATAATTAAAATTATATAAATTTCTAAAACCTCTACTTTTAAAAAGCAAATTACTGAACTTTTATTAAATCAGTTTGTCTACGCTAAGTTAAATTGCCATCGGGGCGATATGAGACAGTCTCTTACAGACAGACTTTATTGAATATTTGCCGTGACGATGAAATGTTGTTCTTTAATAAAATGTTGTTGTTCTTTAATATCATCATCACACCATGACAATGATGTGATGGTGTGATGATGTGATGGTGTGATGATGTGATGGTGTGATGATGTGATGGTGTGATTAAAGAACAACAACTACATTTTTAAAGGTATTAAAATATGTAAACGCGACGTTAGCGCGTTCGATCCCCACGTGGATGGATAAATCATTTTCACGTTATGTCGAAACGAAAAGCTGAGAAAAAGAAGTGCCTCGATAATAGGTTATTTCTAACTACCCTTCCATGAGCAGAATAAAATGTAAAATTGGGGGAAAAAGGAATTTAAGTAAATTGTAAACTAAGACAGTATATTTAAATGTGTGACTTAACCAGTGATTTGTAGTATTTACAAAGATAAGCAATTTACATTCTTTGTAATATTTTAAGAGTTTAATATAAATAGCACCTAAAGTAAAACGTTGAATTATATATAAAGATAAATTCGTCCGCATCACTCGGTCTCTTTACAGCGACCCATCTCGCTTTCAATCCAGAATAAACACATTTTATTTCACTTCCATGCTAATAAAATGTAAATCTGCTTAGCGTTTGCAATTTCCTACAAATGTTTCCGATCTTATTTTACGCAATTTTGTTCATTGATGGACATTGATTTATTGGTTTTTGTAGATACAATGTCGGATGAAATAAAAATTGATAAAAAAAAACAAAATGAACGTAGAACAGACTCTTCATATTTTATTTCCTTTAACCGATTCGGATTTTTTCTTTATGATCATAAATATTTTATTCAATAATGAATTTTTTAAATGAAAGCTTAATTAAAAATTATATATTTTGAACCATTCTGCATTTTTATTTAATTACTGTGTAAAATAATCTAACCCAATATAACCCTGAGATAGTTTCCCCACAGTTGACATCATATGCTTATTTTATGGACAATTAAGTCCGTGACGCAGTATTCCATAGGGTACAGGGTGTCATATTGATTGCGCCATCCACTGTGCACCGTCTCTAAATTACACTCAAGACGTACGTTATTCGAAATTTTCTGTTTCATAAATCTCCATTTGGCAACTGCGCCCCGTGAATAGGCTCGTTAGTCATAAATATCCGAAGTCTGGTCGTTATCCCTCATTCACGGGAGGTGGGTCCTGGAAAAACGTAGTAATTTTAAATGCTTAAATCGCTCCATCCATTCAAGCAATGGTTTAGGATATAAATGTTCTATGTTTTTGTTTACATTCCTTTAGTGCATTATTTTACTAACAGTTATTGCTTTTTTTGTGTTTTTCAGATATACAGACAGACAGACAGATTACAGTTGGGTTTTGTCAGACATTGACGTATTGTCAAAGTAAGCGTGGAAAGTGGACAACACAGTGTATTGACACTATGTTTGCTCTCCCTATTATTATTATTGTTTGTATTATCTTAAGAATTTTTCATTATTTATATTGTCATCACAAAATATAATATAAATAATATACTCAGAAGGCATCAAAGCTTAACATCATGGTTCAATATTACGTTTACATTATATATCTATTGGTATATTTATGTAACAAATATGTCATCTGCATATCTGTTAAGTATGATAAAATATATATACATAAACATTGTCGTATGTACGTAACGTAAATGGGTGCTATAAAAATTTGTAACGCTGTAAACCACGTGAAACTCAAAATATAGTAGCTAAAAGCTTTTGGGTGTAAAACATTAATGTGTATCGCCTTTCTGCGGTTCCTTTTAGCTTGATGTTGATGTGAACTCGATCGGTTACGCTTGTTATTTATTTTGGGCCATTCTTTTACACATTGAATAAATTATTTAGCTGAATCCACACGATTGGATGTCTTTTAATTTATTTTGTACATTTATATATACGCATATCCGAGTATGCGGGGTATAGAACCACAGTATACACAAATGTGTATAGAAAAATTATTTTTATAGAGATGATATTTCAATTTGTATACATAATCTAAATTAAATACTTTTCTGTTTACTAACCAAACATGCTGGCTAAAGCTATTGCAGTTCTCTCTAACTGGAAATAGATCTATACTGTATAGCCCAATATTTTTTAAAAATACAGTTTATATTCCCTATAATATAGAATAATTTACAAAGATAGAATAAATAAATGAAAAAAAAAATTGAGACAAAGGTTAACACACAGGACAAATTTACAAATAGATTTATTAAACATGCTTTTAATGATAACTCTTAACATAGATTTTTGTTCAGAGGTGCCTAGTATAAAGACTGAGTGAAACTGTTGATAAATGTACGACAATATTATATATAATAAACAAATGCTTAAACATTTCAACATATTTTTCTATATTATATTTTTGTAGAATCCAACATATCTTTGTAGAATGCAATGCAATTAATTATATTTACAATACATACGAATCTTTCTTTTGCATTAAATAAAAGTCCTTAAGAATTTTCATTTGCTTTAATAGCACTAAGATATATATATATATATATATATATATATATATATATATATATATATATATATATATATATATATATATATATATATATATATATATATATATATATATATATATATATATATATATATATATAATTTTTTTTTGTGAGGAAATAAATATATTTGATACTATTTATCTATTAACATGTTTTTTAAGCTCAAGTTAACCGTAATTTTCATGTGTATCTTACTTCAATTGCCATTTAATTGCTTCAGCTAAAATGAACAAAAGGAAATAAGAATAGTTTCCAATGAAATAAATTCAGTACATACATACATAATATAAGAATATATAATATAAAATTAAGGACCGCGGTGACGCACAGGGACAGCGTCTGCCTGTAAATGCGACTGTTTGTGGGTTCCATTCCCACTCGGGGAGAATGAATTATTTTCATTTTCTTCGCTCTGGCAACAAGACAAAGCGCGGCGTTGGGTTCTACCACTTAATACGGAAAGCCTGTATGGCGGAAAGTGGGGAACGGAATGTCTTACCACTCGGTTCATTCAACCTACCGTTCCTTCTGGCTACCCGGCTATGTACAGCGTGAAGCTGTAATAAAAAACTTAATAAAAAAATTTTATTTCCACACCACAAAAACATTTACACTGCATAATTAAAAAGGAATAATGTACGGTGGCAGCGTAGGATCCAAAAAAAAAACCAAATCTTTAAAATATTTTATTAAAAATTACAATTTAAATTATTAACTAAAATGGTGACTGCTTGCTCGATGTGAGAAAACAAGAGTGAATAATTATTTTAATATTAAAACTAACATGAACAAAACATTGAATGAAAAATGACACTACGTTTTACATTTCTTGCTGTTACAATTCTTAGATTTGATGGAATGCAGTAAACAAGTTACGCGAAATCTAGCTAAGCGATCCCCGGGTAGTGTGGGAGCGTAACAAAGGTACAAAAATAGGTTTTATTTTGTGGATGGCTAATGCTAAGACTAGGTAAAACCTGTACTATAGGTCATCAGGCCTTCCCCCCGGACAATTTCGTACGTACCTTAGACACTTATAATAATATAATATAGTTTGATTAGCTTAAATAAAAGAAAAAATAATAATAAGTAATCAAATAAAACAGGACCACAGAACAGTCCTGCGTGCCCTTTTGTGTGGATGTGGACATATACAATGTACGTGTGTGTCTGTGTGTTTGTGTATGTGTTTATGTGTGTGTGTGTGTGTGTGTGTGTGTGTGTGTGTGTGTGTGTACGTGTGTGTGTACTTATGTTTATGAGTTTTGCGTATGGCTGAGTATTTAGATAAATATAAGTCAATATGTACATTTTATAAGTAGGGGTGTAGGTACTTTATGAAAATACTTTATGTTTTCTGCTTTGACCTACCACTTAATGTCTTTGGATAGGTATGACTACTAATTTTAAGCACATACCACAAAGCAGGCCTATTATTCATTATCTGTCACTTAATTGAGTTGAGAATTGATAGAAATAGGTTCATGACAGGTTTCTTTACTTATTCCAAGGAAGTATTATATTCAGGTTTAGTGGATTATTTACAAAGGTATAAAGGTGAGGAGCATTGAAGTCAAAGAATCTTTGCGCTAACTTGCTTTTTTCAAGTCTAGCTGAATATCGAAAAACTCTTTTATTCGTGACAGTTATATTGGGAGATAAACATATAATATATCTAAGAATATAAATAAGATTATAAAATAAATTTGATGAATTAATTATTTCAAAAAGATTTTAAAAGTGACATATCTTCAAATTAGAATATAAAAAGAAAATTAAAAAAAAGACATTTCGCTACGATAACTAAAATTTTTCGTCGGCTGAACAGCGCGGCGTCGAGTTGTCTACTTTGGATGTTATGTAATTGTAATTACAAAGTCATTTTGTACACGCCCGGTTCGCACACGAGGCCCCTTGTTTAACTTGCGGCGGAGTTTCATGTTCGTAATTAGCTTTTCGTTATTCTCTAATTTGTTCAATTCTCGTGATGGCTCTGAGCACAATTCATTATTCGGTATATATATATTGTACCGACTGCATGTAATACGTGCATGTGCATCTTCCTTTAGGTTTTTTTTTAACTAAGTAAATAAACATCTATATATTTTTTAGGTACAACTGAAAGTTTGCGGGCGTATGCACTAATTTTGTATAAAGTGAACTACATACATAAATATTGAAATGGTTTTTTTTGTGATACCTTATCACAAATATGGTGTTTTTGTGTCTTTTAAATTTACATTTTCTTTTTATTAGGTACTGTAAGTTTTAGGTCCTGGCCCAATTTTGTGATTCTAGGTCATTTTGATTACGCGGGATCGGTCCTCCAAAGTACAATAGACATGGGTATTCAGAGCAGTTTGAGGTAAATAGTCTTGACACACGGACCCACAGATTGACAGATCGACAAAAAAGCATATAATGATGGAATAATTTTTCCTTGGAGGTGCAGTAAAAAAATCTAATATTCTTTTTGAAGGTTGATTACTTTACATTGAGCTATTCACGCATTTTGATATATTTTTATAAATTACTTCCAACTAAACAAAAATCTATCTGCGTTAATATAAGTTAATAAAAATAAAATATATTTTATGTTATACCTCCATTCTCTGTATTTTATAAATGTGTTAAGAATTTTAAAACTTTTAGGGCACCTTGCTAAGTTGCTAAGTCGCTACGCGAGGACACATGCGACTATAAATCCTGGCAATCCGTGGAAACTTTCATTTTGAGTTAGAGATGTTTTGATGATAAATGAAAATATATTTCATCTAAATTGTTAGAAGTAACGATGGATATTTATGTTTATAATAAATTAATTAATTTCCAGAATACATATATTTATGTGAAAATTATGAATTACAAATTATGAATTACAACTTTATGTGACTCATCTCTATAATTTTTGATTTTAGTTTTATAATGCAAACTAAAATCCCTAAGCTTATTTATAAAAGAAATATTAGAATTTCAATATATTTAATGTATTTTTACCATAGTTTTAAACTTAGGGCTTTATTTTATTTATTTAGTTTTCTCATCATCAATATTAATTATTTTACTGTTAGTTTATAAAATTAATATTGATTATAATCAACTCTTATCTCTATGTTAACATTAGTTTTATATTAATTGTTACCTAGAACTAAGGCTATAATTAAACGAGTTATCCATTATTTCACTCGTACTTACTTGATTAATTTTATATAAGAAATATTTTTTTATATAAGATATTACATGTTTATTTTAGGAAAATATAATAATACTAATAATAATATAGTTAGGAATCTTCATCTACCCTTCACTAAAGTGCCGCTCATTATTTCGTTAGATTTCGTACAGTACGGTCGTGGTTGTTAATTAATTGTGGTAATTGCTGGTTAATTATATATAGAAGTACGTTTTTGAGATACATATATTGGTGATTTATTTATGTTATTACTAATTTTAGTGTCTGTTATTGTTCGATTGAGTTACTGATAACATTTTGTAAAATTTTAATTACATAAATGTTAATAATTACCTAATTGTTATTTTTTTTTAAATAAACCTGCTTCTGAATCCTAAATATATAATATCTTAATCTAGAACCAATATACTTGGACATATTCATATACAAATTATTAATATTATAGATTTAATGGATTTTATAATTTGATAAGTAAAAAGTAAGCTAAGGAGCGAGAGCCTGTTTTTCATGGCCATCTTTAAATTGAACTCTACAATGCTTTGTGGTCCGTGGCGGCCAGTGTCTACACAGGTTGGCAGCTCATATCCACAATGGGTGCTTTTACATTTACGTTTTTTACATTTACCTTTTTTACATTTACGTTTAAAATTTGTATCCGATTAATATTAAATACCACCGTGAATAAGTCTCGTAGCTTTCAAAAAAATATATTTACACTATTAACTACGCTTTCATTTTTTATTTTCTTAAACATGAGCTAACGAACCTATCAATGTTGCCCAATGAATACAATTGACGGTAAATAATACGAGCGAAATCTAGTAAAGCGTGACGAGATAATCAGCCAGTACAAAGCAGAAATGAGATCTGGATATTGTATTAAAACTATTTGCTAATAAATTTAGATTCACTTAAATTATAAGCTACATTTTGCTACGGCAAGCTCTACTGATTTAATTTGTTCACTTTACACGCAATATTCTGGTGAGAGTCACTAGTTTTTTTTCTCTGTCTAACCTGCTTCAAGCAAGATGAAATATAAGCAATTTTTTTTATTAATTAATAATTTTATTGAAACCGCTAAAACTTAATTCTTCAGTACATCAATAGAAGTTTGCCCTCAAAATAAAAATAAATAGATTTAACGAGTGCTTGAATTTTTTAAAGCAAAATGGTTGTACCTTTTAGAAATTCAAGCACAATCACTATACAATACCGATTAAATTTATAGAAATATTTATAAATAAACAAATTTGTAATAGCCAATTCGCGTTCTTTGAAACTTTATTTAACGTTAACGTGGTGGTAACGGGTTCCATGCCCACTTGGTGTAAAGATTGATTTTTATTTCTCGCTAATGTGAAACGAAATGTGACGTTGAGTTCTCCTACTTAGCACGAACTTTTTAAACATGGCGGAAAGTAGAGAAGAAGAAGAGTATAATATAGTGGCTGGACAATTTAGCTTAACTTTTCCTCACATACAGTTGCGGGACACAACGTAAAATTGAAAAAAATATGTATCTGTAACCAAAAATTTATCCTTTTTTTACATTTTCTAATATTTTCCATATTGTGTGGGCAAACACACTTGATTGAGAGCTTTATCTAACCAAATTATATAAACAAAACTATATTATACATAAATATTTATACACTGATGCTACATAATGACAAACAAAATATAAGTGTTATTTTTTGAAGCTAGCATTATCAACGTGCCTCGCGAATGATAGACAGAACGCGTATGATAGCGTCAAAACACTCCGTTCTCCATTTACCATAATCAAAACATTGAGTTTTGAGTAGCGGATAATAAATCATTTCCCCGGGTGGGGATCGAACCCAAAACCATTGGGTTACAGAGACACGTTATCCCACTGTGCCATGATGACCTCAAAATTCTATTTCCTTTGATTATACTTCATAATAGAACTAGATTAACTTGAGATGGTTCAAAAACTTAAGTGAACTTTTTATCATTTAATTCTATTATAAAAACACACGAGAAATTGCACTTTAGTAGATTAATATACGTGCCCGAGCCGTGCACTAGTTGGCTAAATGAATTAGATCGTTATGGTGACTCTAAATGGTACGGTTATAGCAAATTGTTTGAAACGTTTAAAATAATATCGTTGATTACTTACCCAATAGAAATTTGTATGAAGAGACCTCAAAAGCTTTTATTTCAATAAATCACTTCTATTCATAGATATACATATTTGTTTAAATTATAAAAAAAATATTATAGTAAGTAAGTATTATAGTAAAATAAATTTATTATTATAGATACGAATTCAGCTAAATTTATATTAATGATTTGAATAGATGAGTGAAGCGGTGGAAAATTTATGAAGGTTCCCTAGACTACAATAGGCTTATTATATTTGTATTTATATAGTGGCAATAGCCATTGACGCCATTGTCGGACAGTATCTGAGATACATGAATCATTGGAGATTCGAATTATACTTAAGGGCATGATTATGACATGATAAGAGATTACTCCACATAAAGTAGAAGACGCTTGAAGAGTATAATATATTAAGTAATATTATTTATAAGTATATTTGAAATAATGCCAAGCTCTAGATCAGTCGAAATAAACTTCTTACAAAAATATGTTCTGTAAATAATTGTGTCACAGTTCCGCAATAAATCATGGACCGAAAAGTTATTTGGTAACCATCTGTTTACGAGTGAGGAAAAGTTCTATCTATATGATAGTACCTAAAAGCAAATACGAATACCTATTTAAGACGTTTGATAAATATATTACTTTGGATATATATATTTATATGACTTGTCAATTTATCATAAGGGAATTAATTAGATAAGGCGGTTGTCATGGTAGACCATGGTAATATGAAAAAAAATACTTACACAACGATTTTTACCTGTCCTTAGCGAAATTTAACGCCAATTTCGTTTAGCCAGATAAAAAAAAATTACACATAAAATAAAAAAAAAAACATGATGGTATTACTTTTTTATTCACATATAACTCGAATCTCTCATAAAAAATATTGAATAACTAACATTCAATCGCTATACAATCCACAATTCAATTAATCGTTTGATTTAAATTAGAGAGCATCCGTTTGTAATTTTTTATATATTTAAAATATTCAATTTTACGTTGGCATGAATTTACATGTCGGTGATTTTATTTATATATGCTTTCATAGTAAGCATAGATTTATGTCTTAAGATTTATCACCCTTCTTCACGATTTTCTACCCGAGTGCACCGCTGATGCCGAGATACTTTTGCAAGAATAAGATCGTCATATCAAAAACATTTTCAGTTTTCTTTATCAGTATAAATCTTGTACGATATTAACTTAATATATGTACGTACTTTAGTAAACGGTATTTCAACGAACATACAAGCAGATATATTATATAAAACTTATATAATTCAGTTACGTCATTGAAACTTATTACGAAGTTTGCCCAATGTTTTGAAACACAAACAAATTTTAGTAAAGAACCACTATTTTATGTTGATCTTATAAGATGTTTCATGTTGTATCATTTTATTATTCCCTGTATTATTAAAGGACATTTATTCTTTGACAAACTGGAATGAGTCTTTGCATAGTAATATAAAAGTTTACATTTTACAAAATTTTGGGACCTACTGTAGAGCAGCTTTATCTTTCTATTACGTATACATAAAAAAATAAAAAGACAAGCAAGCAACAACAAGTAATGTTTCCGAAAGCAGAAAGCGGGGAACGGAGTGTCTTAACAATAGGTTCCTTCCTTATGGGATATAGCGTGAAGTTAAAATATATAATTTTAACTCGATCTTTTCTTTCTACTATAAGTAGAGTGGGCGAGTTTATTATATACGGCATCGTTCCCACTTGTAGTGGTAGTATTAGTCTTAAAATCTAACAAAAGAAACAAATGTAAACAAACAATGTTCTACTTGCATAATATTTTTCACAAGCATTATAAAAAAATGTATAAATTGAGTAAAATTCATTATAAAAGTTAATACTTCAATATTATACGCAGTAGAAACAAAAACTAAGTAAATAACGAACCTAATCAAAAAGTATTTCAGAACAAAATGAGATGGATATTCATTAAATATGCTTTTAAAAGCAGATTTGGTTTAAACGGAGAGCATACCGTATAAAATAAAGCGATTAAATACAGCGTGCATCCCAGGAAATTGCAGATGAGATAAAAAAGACAGTGTATTTAGCTAGGAGATAGGGAGCCGTAGTTGAATATTTTCTTTTCCATTTTTCTGATGCAATGAAACGTGAATAATATAGAATTTGATTTTTCTTATTATTTTACATGAAATTAGTGAGATTTTTTGCAATATTTCAATTTTATAATTAACATTATTGGTTTTGCTTTAGAGTTCTTCTTAGTATAGTGTCTTCGTAGTTCTCATAATATGTATTTCAAGCCTGATGTAGAAATTATATTTCAGCTAAGATATAATGAAATATCTCCGTAGCAAAAGTTGTGCAACGTGATACATTTTATAATTGAAATATAAAAATAAAAGGTCTCGGACGTTTTATGAAGGGTAATAGTAGATCTGCAAAAACAAGAAATAAGTAAGTAAGCAAAAAAAATTAGTATTATGTCATCATGTCGCAGTGGAGTACTTAAAAATATACAGACGAGTCATCATATTTAATTTATTTCCATTTCCTCACTACGATAAGATAAAGGCGGTATGTTGAGTTCTGACTTCTGCCACGTAGTGTCACGAATCAAAGGCGGAGAACGGAGTATCGTGACATTAGAAATTATTTGTCTAAAAATATTATAATATCTGAGAACAATTTAATAATATAAAATAGAGATCAAGAACATCTGAAGTGCACATACAAGATCTACTACACTATATCAAATGTGTAAATCTGTAATACGTTATAACGCATGTATGTATATAATGGCACTGAATGTACTTCACCGCGGTGAAGGCAGTACAAATTTGAGTCCAATCGATAGAAACGGATGATAAGTAGAAACAGTTTGGGAAGGGTTATAAAGTCCACGCAAACGAAGTTGCATGCAGCAACTAACTAGTTTGTAATAAATTTGCTAAATCTTCGAGAACATTCGCAAAAGTAATTGCACTTTAGTTGCATTAATACGCAGACTAAGTAACGGCTGCATTGCGGTCGGTTAAGTGAATTACGTGTTAAAATGACTCACTTTAGCTACCATTGCGAGGCATTATGATATTATATTAATTATAAGTTGATATCCACTTCTGCTTGCTGTATTGTTCTGCTAACATTATTAATAAAGAGACTGCATGATGTTATATAAAAGCAGGTTTTTTTTTGTGGCGAGGTTAATGCTGTAAATCTCATTGGCCTTGACAGCGACACCGGTTGGATTGGTAAACGATAGTAAGGCGTAGGTCACGACTTTTATTCTCACTTTATATTATAAGTACCCGAAAAGAATATGAGATTAAAATTTTCATCAAAAATATATATGTGACATTGAGTTTTCGCATAATGACTTGAAGGATCTGTTCAGGTCTACATTCTCACTCCTTATTATATGCCAATGATTGATATATTTAAAAGTAAGTTTTGTCAATCGTCAGTACATTTTTCTTTTTTTTATAGTAGAATAAAAAATAAAAATACATTAAAAAATCTACCACAATGAAGTATTATGGTACTTTTATTTTTACTGGAAAGTCTGTCACAGTAAACATTAACAAGCATATATATATAATTAATGTTATCACGTTCGAAGACACTTGACATTAAGCGCCAGACATGTCTATTTCTAGGATATAGCCAGGAATGCAGTTTGAGGTAAAGTGCAAACCCAATGAGTTATTAATTAATCTCACAATTAATGTTCACTCTCTAAACTAATTAGTTTGCTTTGAGGCTGCAATAACTTTGTTATATTGAAATTTAAATTATGATTGTTAGGTCTTTGTAGCGTACTAGGACACCATGGAAAATCTATGGTTAAGGATTAGATTCCCGCTGGAATAAATTGATTTACAAATTTTGTTACAAAAAAATTATGTTACAAACGGGGCGTTAAATACTGCCGCTCAGTTTTGAATTAGAGTAGGAAGCGAAGAACATAATATCTTTTAAGTTATACATATCTTCTCTTCTTGGCATTAATCCCGGCTTCGTTTGCCAAGGTTTGCCTTTCGACTGAGCTTACTCCACTTTGCCCGGTCTTTAACTTCCTCAATGGACAATCTATTGGCTCTCATGTCCTGCGTCACGACATCCAGCCATCGCTTTCTTAGGCGTCCGGATGGTCTAACTCCAGGGACAGACATGTCAAGGCACTTCCATCCAAACTAGTTCTCAGGTCGGCCCATAACGTGGCCATACCATCTCTCTCCCACCAAGACTACGTCGAATGAATGTGTTTTATATGCGGTCGGACCGCGTAATGCCACATATCCACCTGTGCATCTTCATCTCCGTGACGTAAAGCTCCTGATTGTGCCGAGATAATGTTTGCCAACATTCGCTGCCGTATAAAAGAACCGGTCGAATAATGCTCTTGTATATCAGTCCCTTGAGCTTGGGCGGTATTCTGCTATCGCAGACCACACCAGTGGCCTCCCGCCAGTTGGCCTAGGTAGCGTTTACACGGGCATGGATGTCGTGGTCGATGCCTCCAGACTCATGCATAACGGAATCAAGGTACCTGAACTTCTCAGACTTAACGGCTGGCTCAGGCCCGATATGGATGGTGCTTGAGTCCTGGTTGCCGCAAGCCATGTACTCGGTCTTTGACACATTCAGTTAAAGACCACCGTTCTCAAGCGCACCCTTCCAGGCGTTCAGTTTACGCTCCAGTATCAGCCGGTTTTAGTCGATGAGTACTATGTCATCGGCATACATCATCAGCCACGGAGGCTGGCTTTGGATGTGAGCCGAGACAGTATCCAGCTCTATATTGAATAAGAACGGACTAAGAGCTGAGCCCTGGTAAACCCCTACTGTACTCGGGAAGGCGTTGGTGTCGCCAACAGCGGTCCTAACCACTGAAGCGGAGTCGTTGTACATATCTCTGAAATATCAATATAGGCTTCAGGGATCCCCTTGGATCGCAATGGCCACCAGATACACTGACGTAGCACACAGTCAAAGGCCTTCTGCAGGTCCAAAAAGGCCACATACAGAGCTGTCCTTTTTTCCCTGTAAGCCTCCATCAAAGTTCTGAGGGCAAAAATGGCGTCCATAGTGCCTGATCCTGGTTGAAACCCATACTGAGACTCAGAGACAGTACACTCTTGGCGGAGCCTGAGGCCGATCATGCGCTCGAAGAGCTTCATGATGTGGCTCATAATCTTAATGCCCCTATAACTATCGCAATCTTGAACACTGCCCCTTCCTTTGTATAGCGATAATAAAGCTCTGCCGCCACTGATATGGCATCTTTCCTGTATTCAAGATACGGTTAAACAGGTCAGTAAGTATAAGCACACCAAGAGACCCCAACGATTTCCACTCCTCGATTGGGATGTCGTCAGGTCCTACCGCGTTTCAGTTCTTCATGCGCCGAAGACAATTACGAGTTTCGTTACATGTTATTGGAGCAACAAGTCTGAGGTTAGGAGGTAATTCAGGAGGAAGACTACAAAACTGCTGAGTGTTCAGCAGCTCTTTAAAGTAGCTTTTCTATCTCTCCTTCACAAAGGCATGACTACAAAGCAACATGCCCCGAGAATCTCTGACGCAGAGACATTTTGTAATATCCTGCGTCGCTTTATTTCGAGCACGAGCCAGTTTGTATATGAGCTTCTGCCCCTCCACAGTTTCAAGTTTATCGTATAATGGCGACAAACTTTCTCTGCGGGCCCTGGCTACAGCTCTTTTGCTCGCCATTTCGCTGCTATATACTCCAGTCTGTCTTCAGGAGAGTTGGAATGCTGCCTTTCCCGAATCACCCCCTGCACCTGGTCATTCCACCACCATGTCTCTCTGTCGATGACACGTCCTCCCTTAGTAACACCAAGAACTCGCTTGCCCGCCGCAATGATTGCTGAATGAGCTCGATCCCAAGCAGCCTGAGCGGTCTCGGTGTTAGTCAGTACATATATAATTCTACGACTCACTAGCACTACACACAATGTCTCAAATTTGGGCAGGAAGCGAAAATCCCATATAACCCACTATGGCTGGTTCGCGTCCTGCTCCTTATATTTATTCGTATATTCCTAAATTCTTTCATTATAGAATATTTTTTGTTCTTACCGTCTACCTTTAGTTTAGAAAAAAAGCTTTTAATTTAAAACAGAACATTTCTATAATATCAATTTCAATTCTATTGTATTTAAAGCTTATAACTTACATTTTTTTAGTCTTTACATTATAGCTAAAGGACGTTTATTATGATAAAATATTATAATATCTGGATGTGACGTCTTTTTACACTTAAATATTTTGACCGCAACCCTTGGTTTTAGCATACCATCGATCAAAGTCAAATATCGTGGAAGAAAAAACAAGAAAAATGTGTTTTTACTTATTTACTTTAAAAATTCCTACCAGAATAATTTTATTGAATAGTATACACAATTGTTTTGAAAGAAGAGAGAGTATTGTATAAAATTAAAAAAATCTACGTATGTAATATATGCCTATAAAATATTAAAAATTATAAAATGAATGACGTAAAAAATATCAGAATTGTTAGAAAGTACCTAAATGCTGTAAATAATGAGGTATAAACTTCATTAACTCGCCAAATCTGCATAATAAATTATTGTTGTTAT
Source organism: Dione juno (assembly GCA_037127375.1). Lineage (NCBI taxonomy): Eukaryota > Metazoa > Arthropoda > Insecta > Lepidoptera > Nymphalidae > Dione > Dione juno. The sequence goes on from JAXRJS010000068.1 coordinate 3,586,363, forward strand.
TTTTTTAGCTTCACGCATATAGTAGGGTAAGTAGAGGGAATCCTCCGTTCACTCTTTACCTCCAATTTTCGAGACATTGCGTGTTGCATGGTGGAAGCGCCGCGTTTTTACTTGTTACCAGAGTGAGGAAAGAAAAATAAACCATTCCCTCGAGTCCGCCCGAACCGAAAAACGGCATGTTTCCATTCAGACGTTGTGTCGCTGTCCCATGACGGCCTCTAATTAAATAATGAATTTGTTTAACATTGGTTTTCCTATAAAGTTTGAAAAACATATTTAGATAAATAAATGACTAAGTTCAATTCTATATTAATTTGCTTTTATACTACGATCTATAAAGAAAGTTGTAAATGTGGTTATAAAAATAAAATTTCATGAAGAATTCTTAGAATATTCTTTTCCTTATTCCTTACTTTTCCCATCTGTTGAAATGAGATATCCATATCGAAAGTTTAACAGTGTTTTAATATTCCATTAGTTTCCACCAAGACTCGGGATATAGCTTGGCCAGTGCCACGTTATACGATCGTTGTAGAACGTACTCATTTAAAGTAGTAGCTGTTCGTGTTGCCAAATTACTACCATCTAATTTCCTCGCTGTACTCGACGTATGATAATGACTTCAAGTTTAATATATTTAATACACCTAATTATGTTGGAACTCAATTTTCTTACGTCAAACGTGTTATGAACAGGTTCATTCATTTTTATTCTCATAATCATGTGCTCAGACTTATTTTCTGGGAGAATTTTGTTGTAAAATTAAAATAAAATTTTGTGATGATTTTTTTTGTAATACCCGCAAAGTTGCGTGTATCGACTTAGTACCCCTTTCGTTTAGGCCATTTTCATTTAGCACTGAAAATTAGGTCTAAATCACTACTACTTTCGAAACGTGGTAGTGGAAGAAATAAAAGGAATTTTGTATGCAGTGTACAGATACTGAACAATATTATGTGAGTCCCTTGAGTGAGTTCTATATCTCGTACAGTATAGCTTAGTTTTTATACAACGCCATTTCGATATTCTTTATACTATAATTGGTCTTTTAGAATCCCACATCAGGTGTTCTGGACCTCGGATCTGTTACAATTTAGCTAGTTTATTATGATTTCACCATCAAGTTTTCAAAATCGATTGTACACTGAAACAAAAAAGGATGTTTCTAATCCATGCCGTGGTTTCGGAGATATGTTTGTACAACATTCAGTTCCTAATACTTCATTAAATTTATAAACTAGGGACCAGTTCGCGGCTCTACCCACGTGATCAATATTCTTAAATTTACTATTACTTTTTTTCTTTTCAAACATTATATCTAAGAAAATAATTAAAATATTATATATTAATGAAAATGATCATATTATATGCAATATTTTATCTGAGCGGACGGTAAAAATGGTTTTATCGTGTTGATTCCGATCCCGCGGGAATTCCAGGATAAGCTCTTATTTCATTCCAGATAAACTCTATCTTACAGTGAAATGCCCTATAAAAATAGCATCAGCTGTAATAAGCCCAGACAAACTGAAAGACAAACAGACAAAAAAATTAAAATCATTTGTTTTGTTTTAATTACGTGTAAATAACGTGTATATTATGTATACTTAAAAATCTGTTATTTTGACATCACAAACAAACACTTAAATTTTATTATAAATAGATTAAAAAGAAATAATTGAAATACGTGCCAAAAAAGGTACCACTTTCGATTTCAGCTTCATTACACTCTATCATCAATCTCTTCACGCGCACCTTTTGTATAGTTTTCTTCCAGGACGTCCAATAAAGCTCTTTCTATATTTACAATGTGATTCTTTACTTATTTATATTGTTTAGTAACAAAAACAGAATCACAAAGTGTAATAGTAACAAATATATAATTTAATGTGTTTTTCACCATTTTTATTGACTGTGATTGATTAATGCTTGCTTTATGACCGTTTCAAATGTAGTCGCAGTAATCCTTTTTAATTGTTCCACCTACCAAACACCGCAGTGCGGTGCTATTTCTATTTCCCAATAAATCAAATGACCATAAAAAGTAATTAATTGCTTCATAATTCATCAAAATTATAACGCATATTGGTTGGATGTTGATAAAATATTGACACAATTTAAATATATTTGTCGTTTTAAGAATTTATTGGTATGTTTGCTAATGTTTGTTAATATTTGCGGTATTTGCAGTACGAGCTGCATATTAGTTGATATGTTAATCCATGATCTATGGAGTTTTGACAATATTTGGTCATTTCAGTGTCGATATATTCTCTTAAATGTGTTTTTCCTCGTAAATTTGTTTTATTTTATTGGATTGACATTAATTATGTGAAATCTCGAAACAGTTACATATGCTAATTGCGATAGTAGATATATTAAGCCAAAAATTAAAATAAAATAAAAAATGTTAGAATTATTGACAACATATCTGTGACAAGTCTATTAGAACAGTGACCTTATGAAAAACTGATATCAGCAAATAAGACTCCCATCGTAACAAAATACTTTAGGGTTTCTTAAAAAATTAAGATACGGTTAATAAACTAGGTTTTTGTAAATTGTTCTTATATTCTATTATCAAATTTAAAACTTTTATAGAGTGTAAATACACTTATGTCACTGAAATACAGAACATATAAAAAAAAAAAAACTGTTGTATTATATTATTTATTATGTGCCTACGTAACAGAAAAATTGCAACTTATACAATGAACACAAGAAACTATAGGAAAATCATATTACGTAAGGTAAATAATAAAGAGGTAAAGTTATTGAAAAATTATTATAAGGAACCACACATATGAAAGCCCCATACAAACTTGATCTTTTTTCCATGGAATCAACCAACTAATAAATAGACGTGCGCCCGAGGAGATTGTTGGCGATTTATAAGCAAATCGGATAAAACAATGACAGGGTGTGGGAGATACCCTCTCATACCCTTGCGTTCTAAATTTTCTATCCCTCGCTTGAATTTTCAGATCGACACAGTTTCCTCGTTGCAAGGAAACATGTTATGTAACATAAAAATATACTCATGGATTGCAACGCTGAAATCGATTTCAGAATAATCGATTATTTTACTATAATAATTTAATTCTTATTAGCTTAAGCTTAATTTTTGAGGAAATTGTATTGTTGAAGAATTGAAAACTATTTAAAACCTGATACATTAGATTGTTAAAAAGCAATAAATTCTACTTATGTTCTAATTATATTCTACTTATTTGAAATGCAATATAGCAGTACCAATCTTTATGGTGAATAAATAAGTAGGCTGATATGATGACAATGATGGCGCAAACAGAAATTATAATAATTTTATTTTGACTAACAGTATTCGTCTAATATTTTATAAACTTGTAGGATATTAATATTCTACTTAGGGTCATTCTACTTTATATCAGCATGACGTTGCTACAATATTTAGTATATATAAAACTTTGTATGCTAATATTGTACATTTTCTTAACAAAATTGCTAAGATCTAGATAAGATCTTAAAATAAAATGTCTAAATTTACTGCACGCTGAAAATTTGTTTAGTTTTTTAAAAATAAACAACTTTTTTTGGTCAAAAGGTTACTCAACACACACACATATCATAAAATTGTTTGATTATCTGTTAGGTTTTTTCTACGAGACGTTGATTAAATATGCCTTTCAATTATCTTTATTGTTTCAAGCTTCTTTGGTGAAACATATATACATATATATTTATATATATATATATATATATTATATATACTATATATATATATATATTATTATATATATATATATATATATATATAGATAATATATTATATTATATATATTATAATATATATTTACGTTTCACCAGAGAACCTTGAACAATAAAGATAATTGAAAGGCATATTAATCACGTCTCGTAGAAAAAACCTAACAGATAATAATATTTTTAACTAATGTTGTATAACATTGTTGTTATTGATAAATCGTTGCCATCACTAAATAGTGAATAATGTATGAAACTAGTAGTATTAGTAGTACTTACGCTTCGAACAGCCAGTTTGCCAAAACCATAAACAGTTATAGACTGGCAAAAATATTAATATAGACGAGTATTATTTATGACTCGCATACGAAATAAATCATGGGATATATATTTTGGATGTCATCTCATAAAGATAGGTAATGTCAGTTGGTATATTTGTTAGCGAAATCTTTTCTGAGAAATGAATCTTTGCGTCGGTTCGGGACATCTTTGAAAACTATCGTAAATATTTGTATGAACCTGTTGTTTCGGCACACAATCGATCACTGTCCGGAGCAAATGCCAAAGGAAGCTCATAGTCGGCATTGTCTACAGAACAATTTTCTTTAAACTATAATGTCTATAATGTTAAAGTTCTTTAATAAAATGCCGCTTGGAGTTTTATAATATTTCCTTTGTGATCTAAAGGTACTTATGTGCATATTCTGTTGCCGTATAATTTATTCCCTTTGTGAATAACGTTGATTTGAACCTTTTACAAAATTATAAATGTTTTATGTCGTCAATTTATTTTTCTTGATTTTAATTTCAGCAATATTTTTATAATATAAATTGAATGAATTTTCCCTTTTCCTTGTTTCTCTTTCTAGTATATAATATGATAATATTTATAATCTTCCTTTCTTAAATTGAATTTTATTCAATGTATTCAATTTATAACATTGGCGTGGATGTGCCACTACTGACTATTATTAGCAGAATCGTTGTGTACAAGATTAATTACGAATAATTACTTTATAATTAATAGAAACATGATGTTCGCGCATCTTCAGCAATTAGCATTCCACATAGGCTTTGTTAATACCATCCCACACCACTTAAGTAATACAATACAATTATACAAATTATAGTAATCGAATTTCTATGTAGCTCTGAGTGAAGGCTACAAGCAATGTGGGAATAAAATTACATTTTACTACAATATGAGGTAACTGGTAGAGTAATGACTTCTCGTCCGAGCTATAAAAGTTGATGTCAGTCTTCATAAGCGTCCAGAGGAGCTGTTTAATTCTATTTTATTGTAAAATGCTTACCTGCACTGCGCAATTCTATTCAATTCTATTTTTATTTTTATGACAAATCTTCATAAAGTTGGTCAAATATATGTATAATAATCAATAAAGGTTATCATAATAGAAAACGCTGTTTAAATTGTTATAAATTATATAATATTCGTTTCTTTACGCTTTACCTTGCATATAGTAGAGGTAAAATTAGTAGATATAGCATATAGGTAAAACTAGTAATGGTAGTCAAGAAGTGTCGTTCGAATTCAAGACACTACATGTTGAATGGTGGAACTCAACGCCACGTTGTCTTATTAGATGGTGGAAATATGAAAATAATTCACCACGGTTGGAAATTGAACGTACAACCATCAAGATTACAGTCAGCCTTTATTATATTCTAGATTTAGACTAAATAATATATTCAATATATTAACGTATCTAAGTTTAGAATTTCTTATTTAGAATTCTTGTTTGTCGATGTAGCTTGTCATCGATATGAATAAATGGACAACTAATAAATATAAATATTATGTAATGAATGTAATGTAAATGGGAATGTAAACTTGTAACCGCGACGGTTTGTGGGTTCGATTCCCCAGAGAAGGGGAGAATAAATTGTCTTCATTTTCTTCGCTCTGGTAACAAGGCTGCGTTGAGTTCCGCCACTCAACTCGCATTGTCCGGAATTGCGGAAAGAGGGGAACGGAGGGAAACTAAAAAAAAAACAATGACGTCAGCAGATATTATTTTACGGTCACAAATCATGTTTCTGCGATACTATTGCTAGATTCGATTTAGATAGCAAAATTCCATTTGTGTATTAGTGTTGCGATCATTTTGAGATATTGTACAAAATGAATGAGTGTACTTTGAAAGGAATATCGGTTCGGTTCAGTTCAGTGTATTTGATTATGGCACAAATCACTTCGACTATATCACAAAAAGTATCGGTTCTTTTTGTTAGAAATATTTGTACAGAGTGTACTAAAACAAATGTATATCTTAATGTCAATTAGAATAATAAATATTTCGTTAGGGATTATGGAGAGGTTATTAAAGAGAGTGTAGAGTGTAGTGTAGAGAGTGTGTGTGTGTGAGAGAGAGAGATAGAGAGACAGAGAAAGAGAGAGAGAGATAGAGAGAGATAGAGAGAGAGATAGAGAGACAGAGAAAGAGAGAGAGATAGAGAGAGATAGAGAGAGAGAGAGAGAGAGAGAGAGAGTACCAGACTCAGATACTGCTACGTTCGAAATTGCTATATGTACTTTTTTATTTTAATTTAAAATGGTACGCCATTTTTATCTGTAACACGTTATAGGGAACGTCAATTTGCTGCGTTTCTTTTCCCGGAAAAATGTACTGCGTGAATAATATAAGTGTATTTTTATTTTATTTCTAAATTCATAGAAGTTATTAAATTTAAAAAAAGGCATCAATGTTACTACTATATTAGTATTACTTGCGGCTTGCGACCACTTGGATTGAACATATATTTAATTAGGAAGACATCACATAAAAAGTCAGCGATGTCTCGGATTTACTCTAATATGATATGCATATATCATCTATATATTGTTCATAAAGGAAGGGAGGCGGTACTCATTTAGTTTGACGCTGTTGTCCACATATATCACGGTAGGTAAAGGCAACCGTCGCTAGAAGGAACCTAGTGATAAGACACTCTGTTTCGGGGCGCTTTTCCTGTTGCTAGAGCGAAGAAAATGAAAAAAATTCATCCTCCATGAGTCGAAAGCGAACCCACAAACAGTCACGTTTACAAGCAGACGCTGTGTCTCTGCGCCACGATGGTTGTAGGTATTCGCGTGCGGTAATGCGATTTCTCCCGTGCGTATTTCGATCGCCTGAATTACGGGATAAAAATTAGCCTACAAGTTGCACAACAAAACCTCCTCTATCGTTTGTATTTAGTACCATGTATGTAAACAAATCTATGCATTTGAAAAATGATAGATCCTGATATTACAGACATACACTTCAATTTTATTTATATTTTTTAGTAAAGCTTAGACGCTATGATTATTATGCATACACGAAAGAATTGAGCTTAGTTATGTTTTTTAAGTATTGCTCTATCTTTACTACTAATTATGAAACCTGGAGCCCATCCAGGTTCTTCTGAGATTATGGACAATATTTAATTCGTAGGTATTACGAATACAATGGGGAACATAAATGGTAAACTATTAATATCTTAATAAATATGCTCATTTTACATATTATTATTCACCATTTTCTTTAAGATAACGATGTTCTTATTAATAAAGCATTCCGTGTGTGCTCCCACAATGCATGAGATAGCTCATTTAAGACGGATATGTTTAAAGTAATATTTACTTTGGATCAACGAACTAACTAATAGATGTGCACTCAAGGAAATTGCAGGCGATTTGTAAGCAGATTGGATAAAACGATGACGCTCGTTGCAGATAAAGCGAGCTGGAAATTCCTGATCGTCACTTCGCGTGTGGTGAAGGAGATTGTTGTATAATTCATTGATAATATGGCTGTTTGAATTCGTTAGTTTTATTTAGTATGAATAGAAATAGAAATAATCGAATGCATTTTAAGATTTTATATTGATATATGTTATTGCGGGTCAGTTTTTTACAAAAATATATATATTTTTTGGGCTTAGGATTTTATATATTTCTCATCAAGTTGCATCGAAAAAGTTGTAAGCATCTGTATAGGGAGATTTTTACAAATTTTCCTCTACCTCTACCAATCATTTGGCAAGAGAGAATGCTATTTTATTAAATAGTTATATTATGTTTAAAGTGTTAATTCACACTAAGGAAAGATCTGTCCAACGTTTTTGTTTTTTCGTTAAGTATTTTTCCATCCTAGTGTGGATTAACACTTCAAAAATATTTTTTTTATATCTTATCAAATTTTCTAAACGAATTTTATTAAGCGCTTTCCCATTGCTGAAAGTTTTGGAAAGTTATATAAATACGTTTTAAAAAATGAAGAGGCATTTAACTGAACTCATTCGACTTAATTCAAGATATTACATTTTAGATTTAATAAATATTAGATCATTTGATAATGTATATATATGTATATATATTTATATAATTTGAGTAGGACTATAAACGCTTCGGTAGTGGGTTGACGCCCACTCGGGAGAATGAATTGTTTCAAGATGGCACGCCATGTCTCGAATTCACAAAGAAAGCGTTTGAAAGAAATTTCTCCTAAATACATACATTCAAATCCATAGTTGCTACGTTTGTGCATTACTTGCATTCAGCTATTCAAATGAGTTTATATAATTAGCTTATATAATAGTAATAAAAATTATACCAATATATATTTAAAATGTCAAAATAATTATATTACAATAAGCTTCGATATGTCATATAAATATTGTTGCACTATTTAATTTTTATACGAGTATATAGCTTGATATTACAAACAAGGACATCATTGATATCAAATTGTGTTTTAATTGAGGTACATTGTGATGCATCGATTCAAACGATCGAAACAATATGCTAAAATATATGTACGAAACTGTTATTAATATTTATAAATATTTAGTATATAACAATTAAATTATATATCACTAAATACGTATATAATATTATTAAAAGTATATATATATATATATATATATATTTCATCAAAAATATTCAAATTTAATCTATTTATAAAGGAAAATCGTCGACTGAGCCGGAACGGTGTAGCGCGTCTTTATCTACCCCCTAGTAGATTATAAAATTACTATATAACGACATTTACCATTCAATGAGCTCCTTGCGTTTTTCTTATTATTTCGTTTGTTTATCAATTATCATGTTCTATTTTAAATGATGTGTTAGTTACGGCTTTTGGACGGTTTTTATAGTTATATTGTATTTCGTCATTGTGCCATACTGTTGGTACGTTTATACTATAATGTATACTGATAAAGTGGTGAATTAAGGTTTTGATTGTACTCACGTTACTCTCTACTTACGTTACGTAAGCCTACTTACGGTTACCCGTAAGTCGACTTTTATAATTCTTCCACCAACATTTCATATCTAAAAAAGATTTTCTTTTAATACATAAAAAGATTTAGTTTTTGTACATTGAAAACTTAAATGCTTAGAGCTTTTAATACCACGAAACTTTCTTTCACGCTTTTGCTATACCCAAGTCGGCCACACGACATCACTGATTGTAAAAATATTACACTCAAACTCTGTTATACCTTTACTTCAAGTATAACGGACTGCACTTCGCTTCACACAAGTACAATTGGTTTCTCCGAAAGTAGGATGGCTATCATTTAATAAAATATTGGTTTTCAGTTTTTGTATCTGTTTTATGTGATATCCTTATATACCTACGAGACAAAAATTTAAGTCAAGATGGCGGCATTTATGTGACGATTATTTTGAGTATAGATTGTAAATTACGGGCAAAATATGACCATTTCTTATTGAAGTATTTCCATCTCTACTATCATGATGTAAACAACTGGGTTTTGAATATTGCCATCTATTGTATTAGGTACTCTTCTCGTTAATTACTATGTTCTTAACCAGATTTACTTGGTCTATATGTGCTTAAGTCTTGGCATTTAGATCATCCATGATTATTAGGACTTCATTGAGAGATTTTAGCCATAAGGGTTTCTAAAACCTGTCAGAATTTTCCTAAATCCATGTCGCTATATTATGCTTAAGTTGATCGGCTTCGAACAGTAGTCGACTCGCATGCCATTACACAATTACTGCGACTCTTTAGTACGTAGTGTACGTACATAATAAAGTACATCATAACCAGAGAAGAATTAGATTATGTATAAGCATCGGTGAAAAATGGCCGCTGCCTTTATACCTATTGTGTTTTGATAATACCGCAGATGTATATTTTATGCTTTGCTTACTACTCAAATATTGGCTTAATTTATTTCTGCATATCTATTCACAAGATCTATAGTAAAATTTTAATTTTACAGTTATGTTTAATTTTAATTAAACTTATAATAACACATTAATACAAGTTAATAACGTACAGAAAGTAAAAAGTAATGTAAAACTGGAAAATAACAAAATATTTCCTATAATTATTTTCATGGGCACACTATCCTCAAGAGGCACCCAGATTCGGAGTGCACAATGCGTGCGACAGCTTTTCTTCGTAACATATTTATTCAACACAAGTTTGAGAGAATTCTGTCGACCTCGATCTATTGAGAAGTATATTTGAAATTTTGATGCGCTTTCCTTTGTTTGGTAAAATAAAGTCATGCTCCGTATTCATATTTTACTCGGCAACGAAAAGCCAATAGTTGATTTATGCACATATCAAGTTGGTTTTCTATGAAGAGGGTTTTCTTAGGCAAGCTTCCGATCGTTACGTTATTTACTGACCGCTTAGTCGTAAGTCTCCTTGAGTTCGAGTATCCTCTTATATTTATAAATGAACATGTTCTATCAGTTTATTATGAATATATTTTATTCTAAAATGCTTTGTAAGCGTTTATTAGACACAGATCTAAAGTACTAGTAATAACTTAATCATTTTTATAGATAATTATGTTTATTTATAATGTGTGTACTTAATAAGCTAATTGATCGTTATTAATATGAATAAATCTATTTTTTATTCCATTCAGGTTGAAATATATAAGTAGCTTAAAGTGTTATGATGTTTTTTACTGTCCTACTTATTCATTATATATTCGTTATTTTTGTATAATAATTATTTCTATAATATGTGCACATTTTTTATTGAGGAAATTTTATAATAATCCGTCGTTAATAATATATTTTATATATACTGTAAAGAGAAAACATTTTTACTTGATTTATTACTAATCGATCACAGTGCATTTTTATCGACATTTTATACATTTTGATATTTAAAAAGAATTAGGTTTACTGTGTGCTGCTTTGCTTTATCTCAATAGTAATTACAATATAAATAATCCTAAATCTAGATTTGAACGTGCTACCGCCGCAAATGAAATATAAGCCAAATATTATGTAATTAAAAAAATTGCATAGAGTCAGTTTGTGATTTATATACCAAGTGAGAAATAGAACGTTTTTTTAAATTGAACAAGGAATGGTTTAACACTAGATTATATGGGCCACTTAGCAGTAACATAATGTTGACATTATTATATTATATCAAATAACCAATATTTATTATGGTTATTTTATAATTTATTTGAATTTTATATGACTAATTTATTTCCTAGCGATGTTTATGATTCGCTGCTTTTATAAACAATATGTAGATTATCACAAAATACTTGCAAAAATAGTTTACTATTTATAGAAGAACCCAAAGGGGCATTTTGTCTGACCAAATATGAGAAAAATAATTGACGAGAGTGAATTAGTGTTGTTCGTGTAATAGCATTCGTAATTTTAATCTAAATAGTCATCTATTAGAGTATTAAATGGTGTGTATTACTTTACTATATATATATATATATATATATATATATATATATATATATATATATATATATATATATATATATATATATATATATATATATATATATATATATATATATATATTATCAATAGATATTAAGTGCTATAAGAGTACAAAAAAGGCTGTCTCAATTTTAAAAGAAAAGCATCTAATACGTTAAACATTTTCATTACTATGAAATATTAATTCTACAGAGTGAAATTTACTAAAATTTTAAGATCCGTAGTTGTGTAGATCTCGTGGGACGAGAGCCAAGCGCTATCTGCAACTCGCTAACTTTGTTGCAACCGGCTAATTCCTTGTTGGACATCCTGAGCTAACTATTTTAAACTTTTAGAAGACACTGAATTGAATTTTTTACTTTCTTTCTTGTTAGCAACCAGACAAGTTTCTTATATAATAACTGTTGTATCGATAAGAGTTAGTTTTAGCAAGCATTTTGCCTGTGTCTATGCGTGAAAATTAAAAAGAAGGCCTAAAAAATTTTTGTTAAATGTTAAATTAATTAATAATATTTACAACTAATATAATTTAATATTTATTATAATTTATTAAATTAGTTAATTAATATATTATAATTAGTTAATTTTCTTTTCAAATCTACATTATTAAGACATGTATATGCTGGGGAAAGATCACAGAATTCATGATGTCATTGAGTGTTCCATGAACTGGTTCATAGCCGAATGATTTTGACCTTATCGCAGAATCGTCAAAGTGCAACGACCTTGTCATCGGTACTCACATCATAACCATAATATCCTTAACATATTTAATAAAACTGAGAATATATATATATATATATATATATATATATATATATTATATATATATATATATATATATATATATATTATATATATATATATATATATATATATATATATATATATATATATATATATATATTCTCAGTTTAAAATATAGATATATTCCAGTGGAAATATTGTTAATCGATCATGCTCTAGTAAATAGTTGTTATAAGAGAATAAATTATTTTCGCTATAGCATCCTTTGACATAGTCACACAATTTCCATATTTGATGAATAAGCTTATAATAAAATAAAAAAAAATGTATGAAAAATAGTCTCTTCTTTCTATAATTGATAAAGATGGAATAAAACATATAATACAAATAATTTCTTTCTCAAAATTATAACTTCTTGGTAAAGTGCAAGAAAGGCACTTCTGGCGTCTCTATCGCGAAATAACGTTAATATTCAATTAATCCACATCAGATAATCTGACCCTATTTATTACTGGATGAGAGCACCTTGCACATACCAGGGTATGTAGAGGGCACCGAAGGCAAAAGGAACCGTGTTAAGAAACTCTGTTCCTCACTTTCCGTCTTTCTAGGCATTGCGTGTTAAGTGGTGGAACTCTACGGTGCTTTGCCTTGTTACCAGAGCGAAGAAAATGAAAATAATTCATTCTCCCCGAGTGGGAATCGAACCCACAAATCGTGGCATTTACAGACAGACGCTGTCCCTCTGCACCACGACGGTCCTCCACATCTTAGTATTTTTCAATAATATTACATTTTTCTTTTATTTAAAAATATATAGTGATCGTTGTATAGTTTGGCAAATGGATAGCTTTGCGATATCGATACTTACTTCAGCCTTGGCAAAATAATTTGGTGTTTTATTTTGTTCAAATATATGAAATAAATTATTGTTTTTATTGGAGAAAATTTTAAAAGTAAGGTAACCACTTCTTTGATTTTATGATTTTTACATATAACGATAATACCTAATTATCGTTCATTTAGCAAAATTAAAATGTTATTGTTTTGTGTTTTTTTCTCATAAATAATTGAAAATATGACTTTGATCATTACTAAAAAAGTTACAAAAACATTTATATAGAGCTGATAAAGCATCCTCACAAATGTATTTCGATCACATTTCTCCAAAGCTAATTCAATTAAGTGCTGGATTCTCGTTACAAGATATTTAGTAGACAAAACTTGATAGATCTACTAATAGAATTACTAGGACCGTAGACAAATAGATTGAAAACAAAAAGTCTAGATAAAAAGTGTAGACGGTAGTCACCTAAAAAGGCGACATCGAGCCATGCAATGGAGTAGAGTACACTACGTTAATTGCAATTTGCTCTGTGGCCGTTTCCACAACAAAGAAATACTTTGCTTGCTAAGTGTAATGAAAAAACTTCTTACTTTTAAAACGATCGCAGTTCTTGAGTGAAACTCTGATTTTTTTTGAGTAAGACGTCTTTTTATAATATTCAATATTTTGAGTAATGCTTTTTTTCTCTGTGTTCGGATCAAGCCGGGTAGTAAGAGAGAACTTAATGTCAATACTTCGTTCTCCACTGTCCACGCCAAATTAATATACTTCATGTTAAGTAATAATACAATTTTTAGTAAATATATTTTATAAGCATTTATATTATTTACATATTTTATATAGTAACTTTACCACTTACAAACATAAACATGAGTTGTACCTATGTATGTACTAATATTATGTAACTAAAAAGTTTGTTTAGAGTACAACACGCTAATTTCAGAAACTACTGGTTCGAATTGTAAAATGATTCTGCGTTGGATAGTCCATTTGACAGCGATAGCGATAATAATAATCATTTATAAATACATTTTGTGTTTATATATATGATCTTAATAATTTCATTGTTCTGACAAAATTTGCAAAATATTTTTTAATGGTTGTAATTACAAAATTACTCTGTTAGGCTATATTACACCTTGTTAATAGTTTTGATGAGACTCATTTTATCCGAGGTCGCAGCACCTCGTACTATTTAAAGAATATCATGTGTCTATATAACTTGTAATTATTTTCCATCTAATTATGAGGGCAAAGATAGAGGTAGTATTAATAAATAAAATATAGGTCAAATACGAGTAGTACTCGCGCACCGAAAGTCTCTTACCTATTGTATGAAATAAACAACTGTATAAGTTTGCAATGGTATTTTTCTGGGATATATCAATAAATTTCCAATCTACTATAATCTTTAACTAATTGCCAAACTCTTGATCATCGGGAAGTACCTACAGGGAGGTTTTGACTACGCGGTGATTTGCTTTTTTTGATTGGGCCGGTGAAAAATGGAAAAACGATCTCTCTATATCTTTTTATTGCGTTCACTTAGAAGTGTACATTTTTCTGTGTACTAGGAATCTTGAAGATTCCTCCAATTGGCTTTGAGACAATGTGACAATCAAGAAGGTGTCCGGTTTTATGCGTTTTGCAAGTACGAGACCCTAAACATATATATAATAACAACGTATTATATAGATATATATATATTATATATATATATATATATATATATATATATATATATATAATATATATATATATATAATCTATATATATAATATATATATTATATATATATATATAATATATATATAATATATATATGTAATATATATATCTATATATATATATATATATATATATATATATATATATATATATAACTATATTATATATATACTATATATATATATATATAGATAACAGTCTTTGGAATCGGATAACCATAAATAAGCTCGGGACGAGGACGAGACTCAGAAAGGAAGGAAACGGGTAGATCGTTAAGTTGAAAGATAAGGAAATAAAAAAAAAGAACTATCTGTACTTAAATCATCTGGATAATGTCTTGATGCTTAGCCTGAGATGTTTATATTTTGCGTCTATTACCAATTTAAAAGGATATATATATTATAGGTACTTACACATGTATCGATCTGTTTGTTGTTCTGTTGTTACGCCTTGGGAATGAAATGCTCGCTCCAGTCTTCTTCAAAGGTGACACTGTCAATAATAAATAATGGTAAATTTGTACATACCCAATTTGAAAAAATCCCGCTGAGTTTCTTCTCAGGTCTGAGGCATTAACTTAAGAGAATCGGTGGTAAAGTGAATTGACGTTCAAAAATGAATCATATGTTCTTATTTATTTTTTTTTAATAGTATATACTCACAACTTAAGCATTATATATGTAAGTCAATTAGTAACTAGAATTTACCAAACAATACATGCACGTTTAAACATATGCAAAAAAACGAACCATCTATATTAATTTTATAAAAAAACATTTTAAAGTAGTCCGGATAAAGTTAAGTAGGAACGCGTCGAGTGACTTTATAATTAGATAGCTTCGTATAGGACTTCCTCCGCGCTGAATTTACACATGTAGGAAAGTTCAGAGTGTAGTTGTAATGAAGCCTATTTTAAATTACATATTCATTATATAGTCATAATAGTAGACTATGTAATCTTAGCTTTTTACTTAATTATAAAAAGAAGGTTTTATCTCGCTCGCATAGCAGGATCGCATAGGTAGAAAGAACCTGTTGTATTTTTTTGTATTTTAATGATGTCAATAAAACGAACTGGCAATAAGTCTTTATTGCCAATTTATTAACTGCAACAATTAATATTTCTAAGTGACCTAAGTGTATGCTTAAATTTTGGAAGTGACAAAATAAAAATACATTTTAAATAAGGCACCTTTTATACAATTCACTTTTTAGTTACTTAAAAAATTATACACAGTGCTGTCTTAGCAAGTTCATATTGATACTTTTTTTTAAACTTAAAATCAAATAATTTTATTCAAAATACTCGTAAGAAGATATAAGCTTCATTTTTTTAGCGTAAAATAACTTAGAACTGACATTAGACCATTGCTTAATTTAATTGCTAGTGTAGTGTAGTGTTAATACCTTTCTTTCTGTACTTTCCCCCAAATTTGCGTAAGAGGCGAAATTTAACATCACACATTACAAGTGTGCATGCGCGTGTAAGTGTGAAAAAAAAAATAGTCAACTACGAACAATTCGACAATATTAACCTAACCTACCTTTATCAAGTATTAATTTAATTATTGCACTTACGCTTTTTACAAACATAAGAAATAGAACATTTCTGAATACAAAATAGCTTAAGTAAATTTAAAAATCACCATACATTACGTTACGTGTTTATTCTTAATTACCAATTAACTGTTTGAAACTCCAATCGATTATTTGCTTAAGCCTGATGATAACCCATACTTAGGTTGATAATTAATTATTCCTGTATTTAAGCTTTAACAATGTTAATATGACAGATTTTGTAAGCTTTACTTGATAAATGTACACTTTGGATATAGCAGAATGAAAGGGTATAATTATATGTAGATATGTACATATGGCGGATATGTTTTACTACTACTACTACTAACTATTTTTAAGGTTGGCAACGCATCCACATACTCTCAGGTTGCAGATGGTTTGTCTATGGGCGAGGATATCTTGTATATATATTATTATATATTATTGCCTTATTATCATATAAAAAAAATGATTTATTTGTAACAAGCAGGTCATTTGTCAAGTGGGAATTGGATTTAAAAGTCTAATAGTATATTTTGACTAAAATTATAGGTGCTTGTTTAAAAAGTTCGAATGACTTAAAGACTAAAATTATAATATGGTTATGTAGTATGAACATGTTAGGTATGAATGTATGTTGCTTTTGGAATCAGAATAAACATCATTGAAATGATATAAAATAAGGCTTTTTTTGCTTCACGTTGCATACCGCATAAAGCTGGGTAGGCAACGCGACCTAGTGTTAAGACTCTCTGTTCCCCGCTTTACGCCTTTCTAGAAATTGTGTGTTGAGTGGCGGAACCCAACGCCGCGGTTTGTCAGGTTACCAGAGCGTCATAACGTGGCGGCATAGCGTCTGTCTATAAAAACAACGGTATGTGTTCCCACTTGGAGAGAAAGAACTATTTTCATTTTCTTCGTTCTGTTAAGTTAATGTTTAAATAATTTATGTAATAGTAGGTTGCGCAATTCGTCTTGGCTTAATTTTTATTTAATTCCTCTACACTCCTCACGTAGTACGTTAGGAAGTTTAGAAGTAGTTTTTCAAAGTGTTAAAATGCCATCCATTTTGTTAATCTCTTTGTAATGGGAGGTGCGGATGAACGTTAAGTCGACTAAAATCTCTCACGGTGAAAATATGCTTCTAATACGATGAGAAAATAATGACTTGCAAATACAATATTTAATAAATTTATTACTTATTTAAGTAAATAAATAGACAAGAAGATATTTTTTTTATTTTTTACTTAATATTTAAACTTAATTATAATTTAATTATTATTTTTTAACTAAAGTACTAGCAAACATAATTTTAAGCAACATAAACTACAAACTAACTACACTAACATTTATTGATATATTTTTTGTATTAAAACTTCGTAAAAGAAACAAATAAAAAATTTATTTATTTATTTATTTCGTTATAAGTAAGGTTGTTTTTTGATTGGTCAGTTTTTAACATGCAAATTGCATTGCATTTTTTAGGGTCAATTTCCTTCGTGTGTTCCCTATATAGCGTGACATTGGCAAAGTGATTTGTTCTCAATTGGTTTGAACACTGAACTAAATTTGCTACGATTTATATGCACCAATGAACTAAGCTTATATAATTTCTTATCTGAAAGAATTGTCACAGGTGGTAAAATGCCATTACATTTTCATACTCGGCTATTTCAAGCGATACCGACTATTTGAATAAATTAAAAATGTCAACCCTCTCGTTTGTGTAATACAACCTTTTTTAATTATACTTGTGGATTTAAAAAAAAAATAGAAAGTTTTAGGAAATTTAATAATATTTCAAATTCTTATAGTATTTATGCTCGATTTTATTAAAGTTTATGTAGTTTTTAGTGTCATAAATACAATTCTCTAAAAGTATTTTTATCTTGTAATTAATTATAGCTAGAGATCAATAAACTATGATTCGATATTACATGGTATTTTTGGTCGGAAATATTACGTGTTTGTATAAAAGTAGAACTTTTATATGATACGAAAGCTTTAAAGCATAGTAATTTACTGCTGTAAATGCTATGCTGCACTGCTGTCAGTGCTTTAAGTTGCCGTTTGTGATTTTCTTAGTAAACCACTCACGTAGTGTTCTGACCACCTGCGAAATAGTTTTGGTCCAAGACGTTCATGTATTATGTTATATGTATATAATATATAGCTCATGAATTGTTTTTACTATTATTATTGAAAAAGATTACAGTGACTCGTATAATATAAAATATTAATTACTATGATATTTGACACATACATTTATGAAGAGGTTATTATAGCCAATGTCCAGTATGTCTTCTCCATTCTACGTGATATTGGCGAAACAAACTATTCTCAACTAGCACGCCTAAAAGCTATAAAATGGGAAACAAACAACAATACCAATTAGCCGACAAGTAACGGTTTTTATTTAGTAACATTTGTCGATTGACATTTCTGAATCTAAGAGTGCGGCTGATTTGATTCTGTCATATTATACGTTCATTAATTAATTATACTTTATAACGAGTAAACCCAAATTACGATTCTAATAATATATGTATGGTATACCTCTACAACCTATAGTATACGTAACGATTTAATTTGAGCTTTGGTTTAATTATATATTTAAAGCAATTTTAATATATTAAACATTAAAAGGATATAAACAAAAATACTTTTTCTACATAGGTACTGTAGCTGTAATACTAAGTCTTGAATTATCTTGAAACATCGTCCACGTCATTTTCTTGCAGGTACCTTGTTCTAAGAACGGAACATATAGTAGACTTAAGCTGCGGATATCCACCAGCCGTGAAAATAAATTGTGCTCAGGTTGTGAAAAGAATATTTACAATTCAAGTTTTCTTATATCTTAGCGTCTTGTGTTGCTTCCGTTTACATATTTGTTATACAAATATTTATGTTTTGCTCAAATTCATCCTTTTTCAAAGGCTTTTTGAACTTCTATATATATATAATATATATATATATATATATATATATATATATATATATATTATATATATATATATATATATATATATATATATATATATATATATATATATATATATATATATATATATATATATATATATAGATATATATATATATATATATATATATATATATATATATATATATATATATATATATATATATATATATATATATATATATATATATATATATATATATATATATATATATATTATCTTAAAACTAAATGTATTTAAATACAATTTATTATAATTCTCTCTTTGTTTTTTCCGATTTATGATGCTGCAGATTAAATGCAGACATTTCATTGTAGTTTTCTTTATAATTAGAGGAATTTACACTAAATATGGTAGTAAAATATTGGTTATAAAGATAACATAGAATTTTTGTAAGCACACCACAGACTTTTTTAGACCGCTCGTTTTTATTTATAGCAATAATGTATTTTAATGCAGAGCAAAGTGTTGTTTCTGGGAGGGCTTGAAAAGCCTACTTTACGAGTCTAATTTTATGACGTAATTTCACGCTTCGTAAGGCAATTTATCAAATGTACAAAACGAGAATTCGATACAAGATTAAAATTTGGGTGATATGGGGTTCTAATTATTTTATTACTTAAATGTTGTAAATGTTTAAGTGTTGTAATTTTATCTAATTAATATTAATTTAAATGAAATTAAATTTTTATTCTAAACATAAATGTGTATTTATTTAATTAAGTTGCTAGTATAGAGATAAAACAATATTATTTTTTAAAGTGAATTCTAATTACAAGTACCAACGTACTCGTAAATCTCAACATCTAACAAATCATAAACAATTTATCTATATTATAAACAAAAAAAATACATTATTGAAAAAAGTTACGAGAAAAATTTTCTCGTTGTTAAAATCTTGATAGGGAGAAAATTGCGAAGTTATCACCTGAAATATTGGCACAACGTAATTACATGAGATTCACACCTGACAGAGTGAATTTCCCGTGTCGCAGGCACATTAATTGGCAGGATAAGGCAGACGACCCGCCCTCCGAGTTCGTCCCTCCAGAAATTGAATTAGCACACCCAGTATTTCGATTTATACGTTATACCTAATATTAAACACCCCTAGCGTGTTTTTTGAGTACTCTAAATTGCTTTTGAGGGGTGGCAAAACATTTTTAGGCTTATGTAAATGGTGCTTAAATTTATTTTATATCTTCGTGAATTGTTGTTATAAATAGGCACTCTGTATATTATTATTTAGTACATTATACTCTTCTGTTCTAGTGGCAGCCTTCATGTTGAAGGCCTTGATGAGATGAAAGATGAGAGGCCTTAGCTTGGTACAAACCAGGAGTATTCCTCCATAGTTGAATTGCCTCATAGTGGCAGTATGTCTATAGGATAAGCTGTGATAGACTACGAGGAATGCCGCAAAACGGTTCTGGTCCGAATTGGGTGCTTTTGGCTCCCTTTCGTGCCAATATATCCGTCTGTTCATTTCCCTCGATACCAGCGTACCCAGGAGCCCATCTTAGAACTACTCTGTTGTTGTACCCCATAGTGTTCAAGGTTTGCTTGCAGTTCTCGACCAGCTTTGATTGCGTCGCATCTGATGCTAGAGAGCCAAGAGTGCAGCTTGACTATCTGAGTTGATATAGAAAGTATGATTAAGGTAGTTTTTTTTGCAGATTGGTTATCGCTCATTCGCTCATTCATAATCTGCGTGGAATATCGAAGAACATTTTCCCATATTCAGACTTACTATCTTTTTTGGAGATTCTTCATATATTCCAAATCCTACCGCAGAGCCGGATTTAGAGCCGTCAGTGTACCACATCAAGCTTCCATTTTTCCACTTTATTCTACCGTTTAGCCAGTCGTCCCTTGAAGGTATTTTCACAGAATATAATCAAGAGATCAAGAGCAAGTCTGGGGGGCATGGTGTTAGTTGGCATCGCCAGTATTGGGATATTGTAGACTGAGTCTTGTAGAGATCTCAGATTGATTCTGTGAAAGCCAAGTTTTTGTCTCTCTACTACTCTAGGTGTCTGTTAAACTTCTCCCAGTCAGTACGCTTAGAGTCCCTAAACGTTGTGATCCCTGTGGTTAGTTCTGTGTACAGCCCAAAGCAAATATGTCTGTGATCTGACATTGAGTTTTCATCACTGACCCTCCAGTCTATTATATGCCTGGCAAAGTTTGGAGTGGCGAAAGTGATATCTAGTACATCTTACCGTCGTTAAAAAAGTGGGTTCACAGCCATTGTTTAAGGTTTGTAGACAGTTTGATAAGAGATAATTGTTCAATAGCTCACCTCTGTCGTTGACATCCGTGCTTCCCCAGTCAGTGTGGTGGGCGTTGGCGTCGCACCCCACAAGTAGCTCAACACGGTGACTCCGAGCGTATTCGACCACGGGTGTGAGCTCAGTCCAGGGATCGATTTTGTCTTCAGAAAGGTAGGCCGCACCATCCCTTGAGATTGACGTACGCTGCTCCCAAATCATCAGTACACAACTCTGTAACAGGTAAATAATTAATGCTTTTGTTAAAGACAATACATGCTCTAGGTTTAATGCCTCCGCTTAAGTCCAGCAGCGTTAAGTCCCAGGACAGTTGAGTTGTTAACCCAAAAATATACTCTTAAAAGAAACAGCTTGTGGAATCTGTAAAGTTCTTGTACAATATATGCATAATAAAACAATAACAATAGTTGATGTAAACGAAAACTGTGCGTAATATTTATGCAAAATGCTTGAAGTAAAACATTTACTATCGTCATAGTTACATCGTTTATTTTCAATGATTTTTATCTATATATCATATAAATAAAATCAGTTAATAATTTCGTGTATTATACACTCATATTTTACGGCGTAGGCACTTCCACGCTTCGCAAGACAATTTATCAAATCTACATAACGATAATTCGATACAAGGTTATTAATAATTATTTGTTATTTATGTCTATTGATACGCACTGTTGATTAATTATCATGTTCAGTCGGTATCAATTTTTACATGAATACGTATTGGAATTATTCGCAATACGTATCTCATCAATCGAAATGAATGGTAGTGTGAAAAAGAGCAAATTGAAAACTGGCAAACGCGATGTAACAGGGCAAATGTATGTGTCTATTCAATTAGATGAAATCAACGGAGGCAAACACCGGATGTGAGATCGGTAGGTATTTGATGTCGTTCATGTTCGACAGTACAAAAATTATATTTACTGTATTAATCTTATTTACATTGCTTTCGTCTGAAACGCTTAAATTTGATAAATTATTACTTTCTTACAATATTTTACGTTGAATTGACTTTGTTCGAAATTTTTTATCCATTTTGTATAATATATTTCATGAAGCGATGGCTCAATTAACAAGGTCTATAAATATAAGTATAATATTTTTTCCTTTGATCATTATATAAATATAACAAGACTAATATATGTGATAATTATAAAATATTCAGTTTAATAAATATTTTTATTATACAATAAATATTTATAATATAGTATATACGTATACAAATCTGTAAGATAACTGACACACCCAGAGAACCAACGCATAGCCTAAGTAGTTCGCATCCACCAACAAAATTCTAAATCATATAGATATCAATAACAAGTTGTGAAAATATTATAATTTATTAATATGAATAGTTTGTGCTTTATTGTGCATTTAATTATTTTATAATCATTAAAGCTTATTAAACTTCAGGAATTTTGGCTTTAGAAAAGTAGCGTTTAGTAAAAAGCTTGTGACGGTACAATCTGTAAGAAACGTCTACGTAAAAATACTTCAATACTTACATAACACCATTAGGAAATATTAGGATTATATTTCATAGGATTTTTTTTTTAACAGACAAAGGTTTCAAAGTCTATCATAGTAAAAATATAAAGTATATTAAAAAATAATAAAATTTATCTATAAATTTATCTATTTTCCAGTTTTTTTTTCTTTTAGAAATATTCCTGTGCATATGAAGATGGTGGCATGGATAGTATCTCACTCAGATACTTGCTGATTATGAGATTAAAATATTCTCATATATAATTATTTTAATAATCCGTTTTCTGACACGTAAAGCTTTTGCTTTTTTATTTTAATATTAATTTCAAATGGTGGTCATTATCACATTATATCTTTAAAATATTTTTTATACCGTAGGCTTCTGCCGACTGTTAAGACACTCCGTTTCGCTTTCGAGACATTGCGTGTTGAGTGGCGGAAGTCAACGCCACGTTTTATCTGGTTTTCAGAGCGAAGTGGCGAGCGAGTGGGAGTCGTATCCACGATAGTAGCGTTTACAGTCGAACAGATAACAGATAAAGTATATTTGATTACCTAACCTCCGTATACCTAACATGATGTGCAAGATTAGTGAGTATATAAAAAGAAAAGCCCATCGATCTAATTGCTTATATATTTTTTTTATTTTATCTTATAATATTATTTTTAGATGTTAATATTGAAGAGACTAACTGAAAGGGTGATTAACTTCCCAGATAGCCACGTAGTTTTCTGGGTCGGTGTGTTATTATGTCCTCAGTACTTGCATGGAATTGGAAGAGGAAAGTATGATTAATTTCTAGTGGGTCAGCATATTCCTAGCAGAGTGTACGCGTGTGTTAAGAACTGCTGAAGAAGAAGCTGTAGAGGGGACTGTCTGCAACTTGAAGTACGAGATGTCCAAACTTGGAGTCATATATATATGTATAGTATTCTTTATTGCAATCAATAAATGTTGAATTACATACATAATAAAATATAGTTCCAAACGGTGGACTTATCTCTAGAAGAGATTTCTTCCAGCCAACCTGTGAAAGTGGGTGAAAGCAGTAAGTAGCGAGATGACTCTTAAAATGCAATATAAAGATAAAAATTTACGTAATTACATTAAACTAAAAATAACTTTAAAAAAATCCTATATATAAAGCATAAAAGATATACGAGATATACATACATACCAGTAATAATGTTAAATAAACATATACTTATACAAATACATATAAATACATACATACGCTATAAATATATAAAATTTCAACACAAAAAACAAAATAAACACATAAAAATATAATATAATAAAACATAGATAAGTTAAATAATTCAGGTACTATTAAGTTCGTTGATGAGATTTTTTTTTTAGTTGCGACTTAAAAGACAAGATTGATTGGCTCTCTTGAATAGCTTTAGGGAGTTTATTCCAAAGGAGTGGAGCCTGTACAGAAAAGGAATTTTGAAGGAATTTGGTATTGCTCTTTGGAATGTCTAGCATTGGTAAAACAAAAGACCTCCTCGAGCGTGTAGGAGAGGGAAGGATTTTAAAACGGGAACGTAGATAAGGAGGGAAGTTTTGGTAGTTGACTATTTTGAAGAGCAAAGAAAGGATATGCATATCACGGCGAAAACGAATAGGGAGCCAATAAGCTGAGCTCGAAAATGGGATACGTGGTCGTACTTCCGAAGACCGTAAACAAAGCGTATAGCGAGATTTTGAAGACGCTCTAATTTGTTAATTTGCTCCTCAGTCACATCCAAATAGCAGACATCGGCATAGTCAAGTATTGGTAGGAGAAGACATTGCGCTAGCATTATTTTTGTTTTATGAGGAAGGAAGTATTGGAGACGCTTAAGAGAACGATAAGAGAAATGCATACGTTTACTAATTTCACTAATGTGGGGTGTCCAAGACAAATTGCAGTCAAAAATTAGACCCAAATTCTTTACTTTATAATAATATGAAATTGGAATTCCAGAATACATAATCGTAGGTACTGAATTCCAATTGATTTTACTTGCAAGTCGGCTACTACCGATTATTATTGCTTGCGATTTTTTCGGGTTAACTGACAGTCCAAAAGATTCAGCCCAACATTTGATAGCAGCTAGATCATTATTTAAAATATTTATGGTGTCGGACAAATCGTTTATATATCCATGTTGGTATAGCTGCAAATCATCTGCATACAGATGGTAAGGAGAAGAAATGACTTTGGAAATATTGTTTATAAAATAGAAAACAGCAGAGGAGAAAGAATGCCGCCTTGTGGAACGCCAGCAGTGAGATCTAGCCACGATGACGTATAATCATTAACTTTCACACACTGTTGGCGTCCGAAGAGATAAGAGTGAAACCAGTTTATAACAGTTGAAGAAATGTTTACTGCACGAAGAGAAGCAAGAAGTATGTCGAAATCAACAGAGTTAAACGCATTGCTGAAATCCAGTAGTACAATTGCGGTGAGCTTGGTGTTATCCATGGCACAACGAATATCCTCCGTAATATTCAGCAGTGCACTAACTGTGCTGTGGAATGGACGGAAACCGGACTGGAAAGGACATAGAAGATTGTTTGAGGAGAGAAAGGAATACAGTTGGTTATAAACAATGGATTCAAGAACTTTGGATAAAATAGGCAAATGGAGATAGGACGATAGTCAGAGACTAAGCCGGGATTTGACGTTTTAGGCAGCGGAACGACATGAGCATTCTTCCACTGTGAAGGAAAGACATTGCGTGACAGTGAGAAATTTATAATGTGGGTAAGCACTGGTGCAATGTTGTCCAACACGGGAAGAATCATCTCAAGGCTGAGATTGTCACTTCCGATGGCTTTAGTGGAGATGGAGTGAACATACTTCTTGACTTCATCTTCTGTTACAGAGTTAAATGAAAATGGAACAGAGTCAGGAGGGTCAATGCAAGACATATATGTTAGAGTTTGATTTATGCTTATAGTTCGATTACTAAAAGAGGAATTTAAAACGTTAAGATCTAATGAAATCTGATGGCGATCAGTGCTTTTACCTATACCGAGCGACTCGAAGAATGTCCAACCTTGGTCGTATGAGAGATTCTGACTAGTATTGTGAATATAGCGGCGTTTAGCATCCCTACACATTCTGTTGCAAATGTTACGCAGTCTTTTGTATTCGGTGAGATTTTCATCACAAGGATGTCTTTTGTTTTAGATTTGGCCCGATCGCGCTTAGCCATGCATCTTTGATAATTGGGGTCAACCAGGGCGCGGGTGCGTGCTTCATACGAACTGGTCTTACTGGCGCATGAGTATTGTAGATCTTAATCAGCTCAGTAGTAAGAGATTCTACCATATCGTCAATATTAGTTAATGACATTATGGGTGACCAGTCGATATTCTCCAAATCCTCCCTGAAGCGTTCCATATCGATATGCTTAAAATTGCGCTGAAGTAAAACTTTGCCTCTAACTTTAGGAGGGCGTAACTTATACGAAAGAAAAATTAGGTCATGAAAAGAGAAAGGAGCCGTCATTTGGCCGTGAGAGATCACAAGATTAGGGTTAGAGACCGAGATAATATCAATGAGGGAAGGCCTGCAGTTGGGAAAATAGTGTGTGGGAGAAGACATGGGTAAAATGTGTAAATTGAGAGATTCATTGAGTGCTTTTAATTGTTTACTTCTCGTGTCGTTTTTTAATAAACATGTATTTAGATCGCCCATGCAAATTATATGTTCATACTGGTGGGAAAAAATTCTCTAAAATATCCTCCAGAGCACCAAAATAATTTACTTTGTCATTGGGGGCGTATAAGATACCGAGAAGAATTTTTTTATGATGAAGATGTATTTCCAAGAAAGATATTCAAGGAATCCTACAGGTTGATTAGGGGAGCAAGAGATTGCACTGGCAGGAATGTTGTTGCGAAGGTATATACCAACACCACCTCCACCCCGCTCAGTGCGATCATTCCTGAACAGTTGAAAACCTGGAAGGGAATAGGAAGCTGATGAAAGACAAGGCTTAAGCCAGGTTTCAGATATTAGAATACAATCGACTGTGCCGGAGCCAAAGGATGTGAGAAGATCAGTATAATGAGCAGGTATACTCTGCGCGTTGATATGCACCAAGGAAAGAGAACCAAAAGGATTGTTAAATGTATTCGATAACTTTTCTGCAAGGGTATCTGTATCTGAAAAAGACGAGTGATTACTATCAACACTGTCATAACTAGCTATCACTGTCATAACTATCGCATAAGAAGCTGGAAGATTCAAGATTAGTATATGAGGAGAAGGTTTCCAAGAACACAGACCAGGTTGATAAAAATAATGTATGGTAAATACGAGTAATTTGTATTAAGGAAGTATTTCATTATTTACTATAGTATTAGCTGGTCTATTTTGGTGATACACCAGGTGTTCCAGTTTTCAGAAACTATTATATCCTATGTTCTTCCCAGGCTAAAAGCTTTACAGTAAAAAACTTTTATATAAATCCGCTTAGTAGTTCAGAAAATGTGCGCGTACAAACATTTAGTTCTTACTTTTTTTTGCATATTATCAATAAAAATGATAGATAGAGTGAACCTCTACTTATAATTAAGGTAAAACATGTTTACTTTCTTTGTTACTACTATATTAATCAAGCATAATTTAAGTGTATATTAATATAAAACAATTACGCTAAATTATATTCACCTAATAGTTTCGCGGTGTATAATAGGTCGAGTGTCTTGTCGATAACAATTATAAATAAAGCTGCTTATTAAATTACTCCTACACGGCAAAAAAGTTTTATAGATAATAAATAATACCTACTGCTTAAAATGAAATATGAGCCATATATCTAAGAAAGGGTATCTTGGGACACATAGGGTCTACTTTTGACAATTTATAGAGCTTCAACGTAGACTAATATAAAAATAGCAAATGAAAGTTATAATGTTATTTCATGTTGCAGAAATGAAAACAACGGTGCTACGATATTTATTGTTGGTATAACTGACGTTACCTAATGTTTTGTTTATATATATTGAACTAATGGTCTTTTCATTTGGTAGTATGATTTAATTGTCAAAAGAAGCTTTGTTAGACACTAGAGCCGCTATGTTCTCGCAAGAGTATTCTTGTTAGCGGAATATGCACCAGTATCCTCAGCACGGTGGACAAGAAGTTTTAGAAGAGTGTCAGGCTGTTCTAGGTAATTTAATACTAAATAAAAATTAATAATATAAGATGTGGTGAAATGAACAAGTGGGTCTGAATCGCATGAAGCGGTCACGAGCGCGTACCAAATGCATGCTAAAGGCCAATAATGAGAAATTGACATGACAAGAGATGTTAATTTATTCTGCTGTCATTAATTTCTCTTGTAGAAATTTTCCAAAACATACTTTGCGACATATTGTAATTACATAAAAATATATATTATTTAAGCTTTTTATGCTTTTATCATATTATTATTAGACGCCTAGTAGTGTAATTTTTGACAACTTAATAAAAAAATATTAATTTTTATTGTTCCGTACTTCAAAAGGAAATAAGAATTCCTTGTACGATTACTTTGTTTTTCATCTGTCTGTCGGGCTGTTTGTAAACATCATCAAGATTGCGTTGAGTTATTAAGCTGAAATTAATAACAAATATAACCGGTGATCCCTTAAAGTACAGAATAATATAATAATAAGCTTCTTAGTCAACGTAATCAAAAGATATAACCTTGTATGCTTCGTTTTTCAAGGCGTGACGTAACTAAAATATATATGGTACTTCCTAGGGATAGTGTAGTTCGTTCATTTCAACGTGTAGTTCATTTCATACAAACTTTGTGCGTGGCACCGCAAATTTAAGTTTGTCAACTTTTATAAATGGCATTTCTTTATGTTACGAAATTTAACAACAAGTTAGAACATATATTATAAGCAAAGGAGTCTAAAGATCATTATTTGTACACCTAATACAGAAAAAAACTATTTAAATATTTTTCTGTAGTTCATTTCTAACAAAAAATGCATAAAAAATCATACAAAATGAGTGCATAGAGCCACAAAGTTAAGTTTGTGAGTTTTATAAATCGTACTTGCCGCTGACTTACAATCCTGACATTTATACAGAACCCTCGGTGCATGAGTACTACTCGCAGTTGATCGCATTTTTTATTGTAAACAAAATAACCATCATTTATGATAGTACAACTATATATACTGTGTATAAGAATATAATATGCATATAAAATATTATGTTTTTATACAAGTTCTCTTATTATTGCAGTTATTAAATAAAAATATATAATTAAATAAAAAAATTCTAGGTTCACATTCTATTCTAATTATACGAGGGTAGATAGAGATAAACTTGGGTTAAGACTCTCCTTTTTATATTAAGACATTGTATGTTGAGTAGCGGCAAACAACGCAATTGTAGGCCAATGAAAATAGATTGCGCACATCATTCGTGTCACATTGTTAGGTTCATATATGAAAATTTATCCTCATGTGAGCGAAGAAGTTTCACTTCAAAATAATATATAACTTAACCGTACGGGGATTGAACCCACAACTATTGAGTTTGAAGTAAGACGGGAGCGCCGCACCACGCCATGTCATTATCGCAATCACATATGATCACAAACTTAATTGACATAAATACAAATTATACCATTTTTATTTTCCATCTGTTCTATCTATATTGAGAATAACTAAAAGAAAGCTAGGAATCAATAAATTCGAAAGAATATTGTTTGCTGTTACACAAACCAGTCTTGAAATTCAATTTCTATCGCAATTTAGTTTATATTTCCCGTTCAATAAACGATATTATTACATTGTTTTGTTACGTGCTCAGTGTAACAAAGACAAAAAGGTTAGTATTTACAACTTCTAAAGTCGAGATTATAGATCAAATAAAGGTTTTTATTTACTTTGCTGTACTTTGCATATTCTATATTTATTCTATATTTGAATTCTATATTTAGAAAATTACTAAGACAGTTCGTTTTAAGGTAATAATGATTTAAACTGTACCTACACACACACAAAAGCTTAAAAATGCCCAGCCAAATTCACAACCAACACAAATTATATATTTTTTGTTTAATTTGGTAAAATAAATACGATATTAATTAAGACAGGTTCAGTTTCCACTTAGAAAATTGAATTGTTTTAACTTCTCAATTCTGGTACGACAAAGTGCGACTTTGAGTTTCGCCATACATTAACTACATACGTTAGCTTGAATTTTTAATTGTTATTCCAGATTGAGGAAAGTGTTCTTTATATATATATATATATATATTATATATATATATATATATATATATATATATATATATATATATAGATATATATATATATATATATATATATATATATGTATAAACATTTCATTGTATCTATCTTTTATCTGTCATCTAAAAGTAACTTGAATCGAGAGCGGAGATATGATTGTCATAACACTCTGTAGGATTATAGTTTCATTTTAATAACTGTCTATAAGAGCTTTGTAAAACTCAATAAAAATAAATTATTATTAACTGAATAATTATATATATTAGATAATATAATTTATAAAGGAAGAGTAAAAAGAGGAAAAATATAATTAATGATTTAATATTAATTTTTTAAAAAGTTCTTTTTTGTGTTTGCAACCATTGTTAAACAGTACATTTGTTACTTGCGATTGAGAAAATGGCTCCCGCCCTCTGTGCTTCAAGCCAAGCGCATGCAAAATGACGTGTGCAACTTCCACGGGTAAGGTGCACAAAGGCGTTATCAACGTGATCTGAAGTAAATTATATATATATATATATATATATATATATATATATATATATATATATATATATATATATATATATATATATATATATATATATATATATATATATATATATATATATATATATATATATATATATATATATATATTTTCAGATTTCTAAAGACATAAAATTAAAAAGTTGTATTTATTGATACAAAATCTATATTATATATAAATATTCACATATATATTATGTAATAAATATATAACTCTTCCATTGCTGTGATTGACAGATAACGAACATCTGAAATTACACAGCATAGAACCTGAAATTTGGTTCGTTTATTACGAAATACACGGTTACGGTAAAACATTTTTTTTGCTTTGCAACAGTAGGCAGAAGGTACTTAGTGTTAAGACACTCCGTTCCCAACTTTCCACCTTTTACGGTATTGCGTGTCGAGTGGCGGAGCTGAACGCCGCGCTTTGCCTTTTGCCTCCAAAATAATCCATTCTCGATTTTTCGGAATCGAACCCACAAACTTAAAATATTTTGTTTAATATAACACCATACCATGTCTAATCTAAGTCACTTTTCTGTGTAAATATTTTTCTGAGCCCACAAAGCGGAGGATAGGAAATTTCAAAAACAAATCTATGTGAACTATAGTTTACTTTGGAAATTCCCGCTGATCGGTCTACCAGCTACCTTAGGTATATTGGCAATACGTACCCTTCTCCGACTGAAGTTAGTGAAGAATGGAAGGCAACAATTTTCCAAGACATCCGAGTATGTAAAGTAAATATATGTGAAATTGCTATTCTTAGCTAATTCAATAGGATAGTATTCTTCAAATTTAAAACAGGCTCGTTCCTCTAAATAAGTAATACCTCTTTTGATAATGCTTACCAGTCGGTTTGGATCTGATTACAAAAAAAATCGAGGACGTTCATTAAATTATTTGCCTAATTGAACTAAAATTATGTAGGATATAATAAATTATATATAATATTTTTTTTTTATTTATTTAAATGGAATTTGAAAGCCAAAAAATTTAAGCTCATAAATATCTTTAACATTAAGTTAGAATAATAAGGTACCAATTAATATCGTAAAAAATTATATATTGACACAAATATTCAATGTAAACACGTTTTCTTGATTTGACTAGAGTACTTCAACATCTTATGTAAAATACGCGGAATATTTATATTTTATGATGTTCATGATTAAATATATATATTATGTTCTTAGAATATAGATTCCTCTTATATATATTTACTACATATTTATTGTCTTCCATTGAAGTAGACACTATGCAAGTATTTTTTTTAGCTTTAGTAGAGTAGGCAGTTCAAACCTAGTATTATTTATTATAAGTCGTTGCATGTTGGTGGATGTATGCATACATATGCACTAACCTAACCTGAGTTGGGAAAATAAAGTAATTCCCCCGAGTAGGATTCGAACCAACTGTCCATCACGTTTGCAGTCACACGCTCTCCCAAAGCACCATGATGTTATCAAAGAATACAAATATCTTATAGATGGATGGACACAAAAGCGTCAAATTTTTATTAATAGTAGATACTCTAAGATGCTACACTTTAAAATATAATTTGTTCAATGATTTATTTTAGATGTACAGCTATTTTTGTAACATAATTAATACACACGTTTCGTTGATGGTTATGTGTGCGCATAATGTATGTGCATTGTATGTATATTTGTTCGGTGCAATTTTTAAAATGCAACAATAGATTGGAATGAAGAATAAATAATATATAAAAAAAGCAAAATATTGAAAAATCATAAATTTACATCTTAAATAACGTTTATAGCACACACACACACACAGGACAGATAAATACATTCGCAATTTTATTTCTAATATTGTAGGTCGGTCGCTATCTCCGGTCCTTGATCGGACTATATTACTTACTTTGTAAATAGAAGTTAAAGGTGAACGGTATCACTCCTCTGTTCCATTCACATGGCCAATTTGGTGGCAGCTCGAGCTCTGTGCCTGTAAAATAATTATAATATATTTTTTTAGCTTCTCGCCATTATAGCATTTGATATTTAAAGCAGGGAAGGCAGAGGGAGCCTAGTGTTAAGGCAGTCCAGTCCGTTCGTCGTTTTCCACCCAATTTCGAGTTATTTCTTGTTGAGTGCCTCCACTCAACGCCGTGATTTGTCTTATTACCAGAGCGAGGCAATAAAAATAAGCGCCACGTTTATAGTCAGATGCTTCATTTTGATTTGATTTTAATATAGCACACACACAATTTTTCATTTAAATCAAGTTTTATATTTCAATTACAATATATTATTGTTACTGAATATATATATATATATATATATATATATATATATATATATATATATATATATATATATATATATATATATATATATATATATATATATATATATATATATATATATATATATATATATATATATATATATATATATATATATATTGGTTGGTTGTTTAATTAATTGTTGCTAACTACATACGATATGTTTATTTCAAATATACCTGCAACTGAAGTTTATGAGATAGAGTACCGTATGTTCAAGGCACCGAAAGGTATTTAATAAAAAATATATATAATATTTATATTACTTACTATTATTTCCACAATGATCGAGTGTGTGTACTTGTGAGTAGAGATTTTGAAATAAGCAATATACAAACGCTATAAATAAAGAGTTATCGGAACGAAACATTTCATATAAAACAGTATTAAAACACATATTGTAATTTCCACGTCGTCGGATTTATATTGAAAGAGTAATATGATTGATATCTGTAGCTTATTAATATTTCGAAATGTTGTTATAGTATATTAATTTGGCTATTACATTTCCATTTCGATTTCATGTTTTAAATTAATTTTAAATTAGTTGAGATAAAAACAATAAAATATATGTTAAATATATTATTATACTTATACTTATACAAGTATATTAACATATTATCTATCTATTAATTTGGGTAGGTGGTATGGTATGTACCTATAGGGTATAGTGTGTAAATAAAAAAAATAAGACAGTTGCCATATATGAGGTTTTACGGAAACTAATCACAACATTTTGTGACACTGTTTATGTTTCTTTTGTTGAGAAGAAAAATAAAAAATCTCCTGAAGCTATATGGGAACAGTTTAAAACGTGTATAAGTGCTTCCCAGCTCGAGGTTAAGTTACGCTGTACACGTGTTAATGTATGTGCATTGTATGTATATTTGTTCGGTGCAATTTTTAAATTTAATATGTAAAATATTAAGATAGATTTTTCTACTCTGTTGGAATAAAATGCAACAATAGATTGGAATGAAGAATAAATAATATATAAAAAAAGCAAAATATTGAAAAATCATAAATTTACATCTTAAATAACGTTTATAGCACACACACACACAGGACAGATAAATACATTCGCAATTTTATTTCTAATATTGTAGGTCGGTCGCTATCTCCGGTCCTTGATCGGACTATATTACTTACTTTGTAAATAGAAGTTAAAGGTGAACGGTATCACTCCTCTGTTCCATTCACATGGCCAATTTGGTGGCAGCTCGAGCTCTGTGACTGTAAAATAATTGTAATATATTTTTTTAGCTTCTCGCCATTATAGCATTTGATATTTAAAGCAGGGAAGGCAGAGGGAGCCTAGTGTTAAGGCAGTCCAGTCCGTTCGTCGTTTTCCACCCAATTTCGAGTTATTTCTTGTTGAGTGCCTCCACTCAACGCCGTGATTTGTCTTATTACCAGAGCGAGGCAATAAAAATAAGCGCCACGTTTATAGTCAGATGCTTCCTTTTGATTTGATTTTAATATAGCACACACACAATTTTTCATTTAAATCAAGTTTTATATTTCAATTACAATATATTATTGTTACTGAATATATATATATATATATATATATATATATATATATATATATATATATATATATATATATATATATATATATATATATATATATATATATATATATATATATATATATATATATATATATTGGTTGTTTAATTAATTGTTGCTAACTACAGACGATATGTTTATTTCAAATATACCTGCAACTGAAGTTTATGAGATAGAGTACCGTATATTCAAGGCACCGATAGGTATTTAATAAAAATATATATAATACTTATATTACTTACTATTATTTCCACAATGATCGAGTGTGTGTACTTGAAAGTAGAGATTTTGAAATAAGCAATATACAAACGCTATAAATAAAGAGTTATCGGAACGAAACATTTCATATAAAACAGTATTAAAACACATATTGTAATTTCCACGTCGTCGGATTTATATTGAAAGAGTAATATGATTGATATCTGTAGCTTATTAATATTTCGAAATGTTGTTATAGTATATTAATTTGGCTATTACATTTCCATTTCGATTTCATGTTTTAAATTAATTTTAAATTAGTTGAGATAAAAACAATAAAATATATGTTAAATATATTATTATACTTATACAAGTATATTAACATATTATCTATCTATTAATTTGGGTAGGTGGTATGGTATGTACCTATAGGGTATAGTGTGTAAATAAAAAAAATAAGACAGTTGCCATATATGAGGTTTTACGGAAACTAATCACAACATTTCGTGACACTGTTTGTGTTTCTTTTATTGAGAAGAAAAATAAAAAATCTCCTGAAGCTATATGGGAACAGTTTAAAACGTGTATAAGTGCTTCCCAGCTCGCGGTTAAGTTACGCTGTACACATGCGATTTTATACAAATCGACAAAACAACATGCTTGCCATCAAATGTGCAGGTGGTAATGCTACACTTTTAGTATTACAATGAATTATTTTTTTCATATAAATTATATTATTAATTTTACAATTCCTTCGCAATTTTATTTTATTTTATTCGATAATTTATATCCAGCCGTTTTGTTAAATATTGATGTTTTCCTAATATACCCTAAAGGCCCTAAAAGATAAATGTCATATTAAGATATATAGAAATATTATAATTAAAAAAGATAGTTCTAGTTCTAATGATGATGTTTTATCTCATCCACGTTTTATATGAATATATTATAAGTAATAATTATGTATTTACCATACATATATAATCCTCACTTGATATTAGTTACAACGTTACGCGGTCCGACCGCATACGCAACACATTCATTCGATGTAGTCTTGGGGTCCTTGGGGGGGGATAAGCTCCAGGAGCGTCGCCTGAGATGGTATGGCCATGTTATGCGCCGATCTGAGAACTATGTCGGAAGGAAGTGCCTTGACATGTCTGTCCCTGGAGTTAGACCACCCGGACACCCAATGGATGTCGTGACGCAAGACATGAGAGCCAATAGATTGTCCACTGAGGATGTTAAAGACCGTGCAAAGTGGACTAAGCTTAGTCGGAAGGCAGACCCTGGCAAAAGCCGGGACTAATGCCAAGAAGAAGAAGAAGAAGACTTGATATTAGTTACAAGTACGAGAATGTCGGTTAAAAACATCTATAATACAAATCTAGTTTCTTTTGTTGTCCTTTAAAATATAAGTCAATGCTTTCTTATGTGAGATGGTATCTCATATTAAGAACGTATAGTATTACGTTATTGGAGACCGTTTTATTGCATTGTGGTTTCCGGACTTTCTGATAATATACGATCTAATAAAAAATATATCAAACTATTTGCTTCATCGTCTTTCATGATAAAACTACATTATATATTTTACAGAATTTTATAATTTTCATAGTTATCAGTGCATTTAGACTTTTTTTAGAGCCTACTTTTTTTAGAGCATTACTTAGAGATTAAACAAAATGTCGTTACAATCTCACTTTCAATAAACTGTAGTTATAGTAGCGAAGGAGCATAACATATTGTATAGGTGATATGTAGAAAAAAGTACAGACCACGTGTTCCTTGTGGTTAGATATAACAAAATTAAAAAAAAATGCATAAAAGAATATTTTTTCCTACATAAATAAGAAATTAAACGCAGATTTAAATAGATAGTTGTACCTGTACATCTACCTGTTACATGTATAGTTGTTACGATATCAAAAAACTGTTTTGTAACATAGATATCTATATAAAATGAATTTGAACGCACTAATGTTAAGAGCTACTGGTTCATGTAGTGGATTTGTGTAGGTTATTCCATTTATCGAGAAAACTTATAGGCTAAATAACAGTACATTAATCGTTGTGATGTACTACACTGTACTTGCGGATTGAAATTTCTCGGCTAGTCATACCAAACACAAGTGTAGAAAGTACGGATAATTGATAGACAGACTGATTAACTGATTCACCATTTTATTTTATAAAATATAAAGAACGAGAATGAGTACATGCGGGTAGCATGCTAGTTAGTTTTATTCGATAGACTAGATACTAAAGAACGATAATAGACTAGATATATATACGATAATAGACTAGATACTAAAGAAGTAAACGAATTACCTGTTATATATTACAAATCGCTGATATTTAAATCCACGTGTAACTTCAGTAATTTTGATCACGAAGACGTAGCCGCAGGTAGAAAGGTAAGGCGTAGGTAAAAAATAACCATCATACCTACAATGACTCAAGTGAATAATAGTGCTACTATGAATGTAACAAAAGTGTATAAATAACTACAACATTTTTTCAAATATGTTCTACTTTTATGAGCGAAGATAATTTTCTTGTCTTGAAAGTTTCAAGAGTGTCTGTAAAGAAGTTCTCTTTAAATTCGATTAAAAGGTACCTACCGCAAGGCCTTTGTTAAAGTTTTGTGAAAAGTGTGGTGATACAAACTTCTAGGACCAGGAGAGGCTGCCAAAGTACTGTAAAGCCTAGTACTCTACTTAAGAGCTTGTAAGGAATAAGTAAATGTTTCTGTGTAAGAGGAACCATTACCTTAACTTGATCTGTTAATTATTACCTGACACTTATTAAAAGCGTGACAGTTACCACACGAAAATTACAAAAATCTCCCTACAGAGATGCTAACAACGTTTTAAGTTGTATAAGAATTTCGACGCAGTGTGAGGAAAAACGCATGGCTTAGTGGTCAGAACGCTTGGACGGTTTCCATGAGGCGCGGGTTCGAATCCCGCTGCGTTCAAATTTTTATATGTTTTCTTTAAGTACAAATATATTTTGTTATGTTAATGGTTCTTTATATTGTGTGTGTTGATTGTGTTGATTGTTGTTGCTGCCATTATACGGTCTTCCGTAGAAATTATTATTCTGCATATAAATGACATATTGCAAGTTAGCACTCATTGCTATTCAGATGGCAGCACGGGCGATACCTTTTGCCTATTTTTTTTATCTTTTTTCTTTAGCGTTCACACACGGCGAAGAATCCTTAAGTTTACAGAAAGATGTTGATTCTCTATCGGTATTCTGCTACCTATACAATCGGGAACTATTGGCTCCCAGAAGTTATTTGATGTCGTGCCATCCACTGCCCGAAGAGTAGACACTATATGCACAATTTGGATTTATTTTTTACATTCAATATTATGGAATGATCTACCCCCTGAGTTTTTCTTAAGCATTATAATTTGGGGACTTGTAAGCGTCGTGTGTACAATAACATACCATTTAACATCAGGTGGTAGAAGTCTTGTTTTTCTTTTTAGTATATAAAAAAAGAAATGATTTAAGTATCTGAGTTTTAAGAGCTATTCTGAATTTGAACCTATACTTAGTATGTAAAACAACTTTCAGTCATTATATACATATTAAGTCAGATATTTCAAGTCGAATATAACAAATGAAGGAATAAAGGGTTGGTTTTTTCCGGTCTATTAAACATGCAAATTGTAAGGGTATGTTCAGTCGGTTGATACGTTTTATAATATCGATGATAAGAACTATGAAGAGGAAAACAGTAGGTCGTTATTTTATAACGACTATTTGTAACTATTTTGAAGGACACGTGATATCGTAAAATATATAATATCTTTAGGGTTATTAAGTCATTTATTTAAGTATTCAAAGTTTGTTTTATAGTTTTATAACAATATTTTACTTAATTTTACTTACATAAGAAGAAGAATTTTGTTCTTATCACATACTAGTGGACGCCTGCAACTTCGTTGGAACTTTATTATCCTTGATATATATCAAGAATCAATTGTAAATGACTTTTGTCAAGGTGCCATTCCCGTATTTCATGTAGTTTAGCTAGATATAATGGTTTCTATTTTTCTATTGTATTGTTTTATATGATAGAATTTGTGTAGGTTTATATTTATATCCATATTTAAGTTTAAGCTTCATTATATACACATATTTAATTTATTGATATGCTATGAATACTACTAAAATGCGCCATACCCGCTGTTCTCGATAGATCCTTTTGATCAGGGCTGCCCGGAAGAGATCACTTTTAGTGAATTATTTCCTGTAATTTTGTAAATTCGATTTTTCGAAGATTTTTTCGCTATGGTAATGGTTCTTTATGAGACGTTTCTGATTTTCGATTTTTATATTTAAATGAAAAATGCTCATCAACTTCTATTAATGAAAAATTTTCTAGTTTCTTATAATTCAAATTTAACATATATATACAATATAGGTATTCTATGAAATTGCAGCACCTAATGTGTTATACATTAGGTGCTGCAATTTCATCATTGGAAAGTGCTTATGACGTACAAACATTTTTGCCACGGCAACATTATTTTTCCTAATTCAGCTAGTCTACTATGGTTTTGCATCAAGTTTTAGCTAGTCTTTAAAAAACTATTATAGCCTAGTTCCGACATATACAAAAAAATTTCATTCAAATTCGTCTAGAGATCCAAAGATGTGCGTATACGTACAAACAGACAAACAAAAATTTATATTAAAAATTATTTTATTAAATTTTTATTAAAAGTCATAGATTTAAATCTATAATCAGAGTATAAACTCTGTTGTATTTTCTCTATTTATTTTTGTAGTTTTATTATTTTTTTGTATTTTGTCTTTTGTTGTTTTGTTTAGAAAACAATCTCTTTATATATTATCTCAAATAGTAATTAACGTAGCGGAATTTGAACACAAACCTCTTGAACGGTTAAATATTTTAAAAAGTGAAAAAAAATATAATTTGTTCTCAAATAGTTATATTTATAATTTAATCACTTCTCTGTGTGGGAATCGAACCCATAAACGATAATCATCAGACGTCCCACTACAATATGACGGGTAAAAGCGACTACTATATAGGTTCTTGCTCTTACAATATGTAAAACGTCTTACATTCTTTATTGACTTGTAAAAATTGCCATATATTTTTATTTTTACATTTCTACTATAGTTGTAACGTGATAATGTATTGGTGTGTAGAAATATATTTGCCGAACTACTTTAGACGCGTTCAATCGTAGCTTCACCGCTTGACGGGTGCGGTCAAGAGTTTCTTACTCCTTGTAAATACTTGCTAAGCAACGTTGCTCATCTATTTGCATGTAGATCACGCTATTTCTCATTATAACATATACAGGAAGTACATTCTGGCAAAATACGAATTGGCATACAAGATTTTGTCAAGAGAGCATATATATATATATATATATATATATATATATATATATATATATATATATATATATATATATATATATATATATATATATATATATATATATATATATACCTCGAGCCACCACTTTCATAACCCGATCCAATCCATGTAAGTGGTGTCCCTCCCCTATATTCCAAGTCTTTCTGCCTCTTATTCCCTTTCCTTTCCTGGTTTCTCCCAGTAATGGGTTTGGAGGTCAGATGGCAATCGCTCCACAAAAAAAAAAAAACCACTTCGCCACTCATATGGACCGATTGGTCTTAGTCGGAAGGCAGACCCTGGCAAAAAGCCGGGACTAATGCTAGGAAGAAGAAGAAGATATATATATATATATATATATATATATATATATATATATATATATATATATATATATATATATATATATATATATATATATATATTATGACCATACTAAATACTTATAAATAAGAAGTTTTGGAGCTTGTTTTCAACTTCTGCAGTTTCCTTATGAAGAACTTTTCTCAAATGGTACAATTAAAAGGCACCGCAGCATTTTACAAGTTTCCGAGGAATTTGCAATGATACAATCTCCAAACTCAGTTGTAAGTACTTTAATTGTATGACCAGGCTTCATGGAGATTATTATATAATAGAGTAGACATGTTTATAGTACATTTATTTAACTCTGATATTTTTCAGTAGATTTTCAGCGTTACGATAAGATAAGTTAAGATTAATTAAATTTTTCATGTCTCATATTTATTTTATAGCTATTGAATAGGCTTAAAGGTGA
The DNA here is from genome assembly GCA_037127375.1 of Dione juno. Lineage (NCBI taxonomy): Eukaryota > Metazoa > Arthropoda > Insecta > Lepidoptera > Nymphalidae > Dione > Dione juno. The sequence goes on from JAXRJS010000068.1 coordinate 3,627,572, forward strand.
CCCAGTCGGAAATTTCCACATAAGATTTTTCAAAAGTATACTGAGAATAACTTACTTTATTTTTCACAAATATATTAGCAAATAAATAACAAATAGAGTAACATATTAACATCTCTAACTATTCTAAAATAACTTAAATATCTTTAAAAAGATAACACGAAAAAATCACAATCACAAGTGCAAGCGAAATTTCAAAAGAATATTTACAAAATTCTTTACGCTGCAACGTAATATCCACTTAGTCAATTTCGTTATTTAACAGATATTTCAGCTTGCCGTTTCAAGGATAAAGAATATTATTCATTGGTCCGAAATTTTTAATATCAATTCGAATGTTACTTTTATTAAATTTCTCGAAGTGATTCTTCGGAAGCAATCCAATATTGATTGTTTGATGAAATATTTCTGCCAGTAATAAAATTGTAACTGTTCGGAATATGAAATGTTGAAGGATATATATTTATTATTTGATATATCGCGGAGTTAGAGAATGTCTATGTCGCAAGAAATCCTGACCAAGCTGATATTATTACATAAATAATATACATATAATAATAATAATAATAATAGCTTCAGGCTGTATCCCGCACATTGCAGGATATGAAGAGGGACCCGTAGAAATGGTAGGAACATAGTGTTTAGACACTCCGCTACCCGCTTTCCGCCTCGCCTTTTGAGGTGTTGCATGTTGAGTGGCAGAACTCGACGTCACACTTTGCCTTGTTACCATAACGAAGAAAATGAAAATGATTCATTCTCTCCCAGTGGAGATCGACTCCACTAACCGTCGCGTTTACAGGAAGACGTTGTGCCTCTACGCCACGAGGGTCCATATGTATACATATTATTATTAATAGTACACACATAATTATACATACATATATATTATAATAGGAAAAAAATCATATACATATAAAGTAAAGTAAAGTACGTGAGAGTCGTGTACATTACAAAGGTGGAATGTCATTGAGGACAAAGGCATAGTGGTCTAACAGTTCTCATTTGTTAAATTAAATTCTAAAAGATTTGTACTTATTTGTTAAATTTAGTTGTATATATATATATATATGTGTATATATATATATATATATATATATATATATATATATATATATATATATATATATATATATATATATATATATATATATATATTAAAAATGTTTCTGTTATTGTTTATACGACTTATAGAATTAATATTTTCAAAGTAGTAACAGTAAAAGTTATAATAAATGTAGAGGTATGTAGAGGTAGGAGGAGAGTAGGTATCCTATTTTTGGAAATATCATTCACAATATTTTTTTTATTATAATTGATTTTTCGTCCTTTTGTTTAAACATGTATGGAAATTACATCTACCTGTAAACCCACTCAAGGAGAATGAATCGTTTTCATTTTCTTTGCTATGGTAACGCGTGGCTGAGTTCCGCCACTCAACACGCAATATCCTAGTATTGGGCGGAAAGGGGGAAACGGTATATCTTAAACATTTAGCTGCCTTGCCATGTGCGATATACAGCGTGAAGCTAAAAATTAAAATAAAAAAAGACATGTGGTTTATCAATATTAATACGTTATACATTTTTGGATTATCAGGGGATTATCCATATTAAAATCCAAAATGTTATTGACTCATCATAGTAATGATACAATGATTTTCAATACTTGCAACATACTTGACCACGTTCATTTGGAACATAAATTACTGCCTCTTCTTCTTTTTCGGCTTCACGTGTTGTTTCAAATATATAGCGGGGTAGTCAGAGAGAACTTTATGTTCAAACTCTCCGTTCTCAGCTTTTCTGCCCGAATTCACGATATTATGTATTAAGGAGCTAAAGTGATCGTCGCATTTGTTTTATCAGAGCGGAAAACGAAATCTTTCCCCCAACTGGGAATCGAACCTACAAACGCGCTTACAGCCACGATGGCCCTGAAAAAATAATTGATATAAAGATTTCACAGATACATGCCTTATTGTATTTGATACCCAACTATACAAATATAATGTCTGTCTGTTTTTCTGAAAGTATCCAAAATTTGCATATGGCTGCCGAAATGTACTTTTTGTCGGGTCTAAAACTGTTTCACTCATGCCTGGTTTTCGGTTAATTTTTTGGCCACAGTCGATTCGCTTTCCAGATGTTACACATTTGTAAAAAAGTGTTGGCTTTTATTGTTCCTTACTTTTATACTGCACGGAATATGTAAAAAAAGTATATTTTTTTGAAATTTTATTGTAATTGTCGTTTCTCGTAAATGGAACACATCAAATACGAACCAAATGAAAAGATAATATACAGATAACAAATACTGAAAATATATTGTTAACTATAATAATTAGATAATTTAATACAGATAAAAAAATCTGATAATCAAAGACTGAAAATCAAAATAATGTGTTTGTTATTAAGAATAAAGAACATCTTATAGCTTGGTTGAATTTTACCTCAGAAACTACTGGTCCGAATTGAAAATAGAAAACCTTTATTGTTGGGTAGTCGTAATTCCTCGTCTAGTCTATGGACTATCACGCTACCTGTGCTTAAAGCTACCTCGGGTAGGTATTTACGATATCATCACGAGTGAAGCATAAGGTAAAACCGCAGTTAAAAAGTATTCGTATATAAAAGTCAATATAACAAATGAGATGACATATGCGAGCCAGCTGGGTAGATTGTTGAGAAAACGAAAATGTTAGAGTAGTAATAATATAGCAGTATGAGCAAAGAGCTGGCGACGTGCCCACCTTCTAGTTCATATTGTAATTATTTTACTTAATATGCTTAAATCAGATTCATGGAATAGTTTACAATTGTTTCAGCTCATTAACGTAGATAATCTTGGCTTTACCAAGTTCTTGCAATTATTATAGTACAAGCAGCCAGTCCGCGGCTTCGTCAACTTGGAATACGCGATTATTTATATAAATTATGTCGCAATAAGTCCTATATAATAAGTAGTTTAAGCGTTATAGCATAAAAGACAAACAGAAAAATAGGCGCCACACGGGATATAGCATAAAGCAGATAAAAATATTGTCTTTTTTTATGAAGTAAGAAAAAAATATTATGACTGATTACTATAAAAAATCAATTTGAAATTATTTTTTTATAGTAATCATTCATAATATCAAGACTGTTTGATTACATTCCATATATTTTCAACATACTCAACAACACCATCAACATTTCATATCAGTCGTTTTATTTATTTTCATTATATATTTATTTAGCTTCACACAATATCGACGCGCAGGCACATCGCCCTACACCTGTGTTAAATGGGCAAGGGCTACCGTGTCAAGTACGGATACGGCTAAAGAAGAAAGTACCCAGAAGGAAACTCCGCTTTGCAACGTGGAATATTGGCTCTCTAACCGGACAATGCAGGGAACTAACAGATGTACTCATGAGGCGTCGGGTACAGTGTGCTTTCCTTCAGGAAACCCGCTGGAAGGGCAATAAGTCCCGTATCATCGGACAGGGTTACCAGCTCATATACACTGGGTCTCCTTCCGGTAAAACTGGTGTAGCAGTAGTTTTATCTGAAGAGCTACGGAATGGTCTCCTCGAAGTTGACCGACGCAGCGACCGCCTGATGCGGGTGAAGGTACTGGTTGAGGGGGCTATCGCCAACTTAATCAGTGCTTACGCTCCCCAGGCTGGTTGTAGCGGGGCCGAAAAGGAGTCATTCTGGGAGCAATATGAAGACGTTCTACTCGCTATACCATCTACCGAGGTGGTCATTGTTGGGGGAGACCTTAACGGTCACGTGGGTAAGGCTGCGGATACGTATGAACGTGTCCACGGTGGTTTTGGTCACGGTCGCCGCAATATAGAGGGCGAAAATATCCTAAGAACCTGTATTGCATCTGATCTGGCCATCGTGAATACGTTCTTCCAAAAGAGTCCGCAGCATCTTATTAGGTATGCGAGTGGACTCCATTCAACCCAAATAGATTACCTATTGACCCGTCGGTGTCATGTTGGCAAGGTAACTAACTGTAAAGTCATTCCTGGTGAAAGCCTCACGGCCCAACATCGTCTTCTTGTCATGGATTATGTCGTTACCCCGATAAAGAAATTAGCCGAGACGCGTAAGTCTAAAATCAAGTGGTGGTTGCTGAATGGACCGATGCAGACCGACTTTCTGGCAGAGGTTAACAGTCAAAATTTAACAACTAACACCGAAACTGCTCAGGATGCTTGGGATCGAGCTCAGTCAGCAATTATTACGGCTAGTAAACATGTTCTTGGCGTTTCTAAGGGAGGACGTATTATGGACATGGAGACATGGTGGTGGAATGACAACGTACAGGAGGTGATTCATGATAAGAAGACTGCATTTAAGGAGTGGCAGCGTTCCAACTCTCCTGAAGACAGACTGGAGTACATAGCAGCAAAACGTGCCAACAAAAGAGCTGTAGCCAGAGCCCGCAGTGAAAGTTTATTACCTCTATATGATAAACTTGAAACTGTGGAGGGGCAGAAGCTCATCTACAAATTGGCACGTGCTCGGGATAAAGCGACGCAAGATATCACAAAATGTCTTTGCGTCAGAGATTCCCAGGGCAAGCTGCTTTGTAGTCATGCTTCTGTGAAGGAGAAGTGGAGAAGTTACTTCTTGGAGCTGCTGAATACTCAGCACCCGGGTAGTATTCCGTCTGAACCACCTCCTAACCTGGGACTTATTGCTCCAATAACCCTTGATGAAACTCGGAATTGTCTTCGACGCATGAAGAACGGCAAGGCGGTGGGACCTGACGATATGCCGATCGAAGCGTGGAAATCGTTAGGCTCTCGTGGTGTGCTCATGCTTACTGATCTTTTTAACCGCATTTTGAACACTGGGACGATGCCACATCAATGGCGGCACAGTTTTATTACCCCTATTTACAAAGGAAGGGGCAGTGTTCAAGATTGCGGTAGTTATAGGGGCATTAAGATTATGAGTCACACCATGAAGCTCTTCGAGCGCGTGATTACCCTCAGGCTCCGCCGAGAGTGTACTGTCTCTGAGTGTCAATATGGATTTCAGCCAGGATCAGGCACTACGGACGCCATTTTTGCCCTCAGAATTTTGATGGAGGCACACAGGGAAAAGAGGAGAGCTCTGCATATGGCATTCTTAGACCTGCAGAAGGCCTTTGACTGTGTGCCACGTCAGTGTATCTGGTGGGCACTGCGATCCAAAGGGATCCCTGAATCCTATGTTGCTATTATCAGAGACATGTACAACGACTCTGTTTCTACAGTTAGGACCGCTGTTGGCGATACCAAACCCTTCCCAATTACAGTAGGGGTTCACCAAGGCTCAGCTCTTAGTCCACTTTTGTGTAATGTAGTGCTAGATACTGTCACGGCTCACATCCAGGACCAGCCTCCATGGCTGATGATGTATGCTGATGACATAGTACTCATTGACGAGAACCGACTGATGCTGGAGCGTAAAGTGAATGCCTGGAAGGGTGCGCTTGAGAACGGTGGTCTTAAACTGAATGTGTCAAAGACCGAGTACATGGCTTGCGGGAACCCAGACTCGAGCACCATCCACATCGGGCCTGAGCCAGCCGTTAAGTCGGAGAAGTTCAGGTACCTTGGATCCATTATGCACGAGTCCGGAGGCATCGACTACGATGTCCACGCCCGGGTTAGCGCTGTTTGGGCCAAATGGCGGGAGGTCACTGGTGTGGTCTGCGATCGCAGAATACCGCCCAAGCTCAAGGGGCTGATATACAAGAGCATGATCCGACCAGTTCTTCTATACGGCAGCGAATGTTGGCCAGCATTATCTCGGCACACTCAGGAGCTTCACGTAACGGAGATGAAGATGCTGAGGTGGATGTGTGGCAGTTACTCGGGCTGACCGCATACGCAACACATTCATTCGAGGTAGTCTTGGGGTCCGTGACGTAGCGGATAAGCTCCAAGAGCGTCGTCTGAGATGGTATGGCCACGTTTTGCGCCGGCCTAAGAACTACGTCGGAAGAAAATGCCTTGATATGTCTGTCCCTGGAGTAAGACCCCCCGGACGCCCAAGGAAGCGATGGCTGGACGTCGTGACGCACGACATGAGAGCCAATGGACTAACCACTGAGGATGCTCAAGACCGTGCAAAGTGGAGTAGACTAAGTAGGAAAGCAGACCCTGGCAACAGGCCGGGATAATGCAAAGTGGAAGAAGAAGCAATATACCGCTATCTACTGCATGTATACACACATACTAAACACTTCGTTCTCCGATTTCATCCACTTTGTGGGATTGGCCCACAATGCCCACTGCTTTAAGGCAGCTTCAGATTATGTAGTACTTAAGTACTACATAGTCTAAAGCCACAATTATTATTATGATTATTACACATATATTATTATGTATTATTATATATTATTATGATTATTACATATATATTTATAATTTAGGTACAAAAGTTAAAATAAGTATTTATTAATACAAAATATTTTAAAACCGCCAAGAAATCTACTCACAATAACGCCATATAAATTGTGAATACAATAAATTCAAGATTTAATCTTCCATGCAATACGTCGATGAACACAGCGGCGCTTGGGAATCAATTTTCTAAGTTCCTTCACGTGCACACTGCGTTCAAGCGTCAATTCTCAAGAGGAGGTCAAGATTCTAACTCCTTGAAGGCACATACTTCATGCCTAGTGAACAACAGTGCCGTAACCAGTGTAATAATTTGCATGAAAATTTTGTTTGTTTCCTACAAAAGCGAAATGCCAGTTTTGAAATTTGTTATACTGTAAAATATATAGATATCACGTCAAGGATCAATAATCACAATTATTCTACTTTTATACTTTAAATTATTCTTTTTTAAATAATGATTATAATATATTTCGTGAAGTATGTGGGAGAGGACCCATTTGTTAATTATAAGTAAATAATGAGTACTTCGGTTAATTCCGTTCCCCAAATTAAAGTTACATTTGGTCCAGTGAGATGTGTTAATATATTAATTTTAAATAATATATATATTTCTATATTATATGGCGAATTCATTAAGATATTACATAATATTTACAAAAGGTTCGTAAGTGTACCTTTAATGATAGACACTGAACATTTGAAGGCATCCTGAAACGCACACATATACTGTAATTGCGTCGAGAAATCAAACATATATAAATATCCCTTCCATCGTCTTAATAAATATTTATGACTTCGTTGGCTTAATGTTTGTTATATAGATTAATTTGATGCTCTGTAGGCACAGTAGAATTATGAGAGTAGTAGTAGTTGGATTATGAGACCCATTAATAAAAGAAGTATAAATATAATAATAATCAAATAATAATATTAGAATATACTCGTATACATATTATACGATACAAGAGGCTATCATGGCACAGTAAGACAGCTGCTGATTGCTGACGTTTGCGAGTTCGATTCCCATTCCAAAGAAAATTATTTCCACTTTCCGCTCAAGTAAATTCAAACGAAGTGAATTTTGCCACTCAACACGCGATGTCTCGAATTTATGAGGAAAGTATAGAACGGAGTATTTTTTTTGGCAGGTTCCTCTCTTTATTTAACCATCTATGTAGGAAGCTTGAAGCAAAAAAAATTAAACTAACAAAAAATGATATGTATAATAATCTTCTTACAACTATGTTTACAAAATTATATATTCGCTCTGTTAAAAGACACTTAATAAGTTACATTTATATCACAGGACTTAACAGCGTTGGATAAAATCTTTGTAATTACAAAAAGTATTTAAATAAAAGAGCTTGTGATGACCCTATAATATGACACAAAAGCTTATCTTCGTGGAAAGAAAAAAACTCGGATAAAAAGATCTGTTTAAGTTGGAAATGGATTTCGGGAACCACCGTGAAAAGTTTTTATCTTATTCATACTTTGTATTATCTTAACATAATCTGAAAAATTTAAGTGATCCTTTACTTATTAAAGAACTGTTTGTTTTTTGTTTGTAAGAGTTTACCTTATTAACGATGTCGGTGTAGTAGTTAATAACTCTGGCAGAGGTCGTAGATTAGATTTCTACTTAGGATATAATATATATATACTATATATACTTTACTTTCTAACATATATTTAGTATATGCTATATAATATATGTTAGTAAGTAAAGTATATAATTTTTACACCCATTGCAGCATAGCTATAGCTAGGCCTTCCCTAAAGACTACACAGGCAGGAGAAGGGTACTCCTGTGGCGACCTTGACCATACCATCAGTCCACTAAATGTCATCCGATTAGTGGCCGACAGCTGGGATTATTCCGCCCCAATGACCATCGGCCCTCCTCACAATGTGTCCCGTCCACTGCCTAAGTATATGCCATATTAAGACGTTATTTCACATCTTTAATAATTGATAGTCAGCAAACAGATCAATAGGTAAATCAGATGACGACGGGCGGGACGTTCCCTTACGGCCTCTCAAGCCTGCTTGCCTCAATACAGCTACACCTGTATAAGTACAGCGAATACAGAGATGTCACAGTATCACTTTACCTTAAAAATCGGTACTTGCTTGGCAAAACGTCTTGTAATTTATTTGTAATAATACTTTGAGTAGACTTTAAAATCAACGAGTCAAATATAAAAGTAAACCATTAAAGTAATAGGTATTACAAAATATTCTTATTATAAAGCCCTGTCAGAACGAATATCAAGTTATTCATTCCGACATTTAATTTTTATATTTTAAAATATTTTTTGTCAGTATTCATATATATATATTGACCTAATAACTTTTTAAATATATTTGAGTCGGAAAGGGATTCTACATGATGCAGGTTAAACAAAAATTATAATGGAAGAATAAATTAATTTCATTCTCTATTATTATTGTTCTACTTATTATAGGGGTACCTTACTTTTGATTTTCAGAGGTGGATCTTTATATTGTCTCTAAAAAAATCGATGAAATATGTTTGATGTGCATATACGTAGGATAATTGAACCCAATATCATATTTTGGAATATTCCTACACCTTAAGGATGCCTGGCAGAGATCGCTTATAGATAAGGTCGCCTGCATTATTCTTTTTTTCTTTTTTTGTATGTTTCTTTGTTTTTTGTGGTGTACAATAAAGTTTATTAGTGTTGTTATCATTACCAATAGTTGTACAGTGGCAATGTTCCTTACTGCGCCAATATAGCTTTATTTTTTCATAATCTTTCTTTCATATCATCATTAACAAGATGAACAATTCCACTCAATTTAGAAGTTATTTTCAGTGCCAAGGGAAGTAGAGAAGATTAACGTAATTAATTTGTTTTAACGTTTATATTAAAGGCTGGCGAGCTCCGGCTCGGGTAACATCCTTAATTACAGTGTTGATGCTAAAAAAGTTGTATCGAAAAAACAAATTAGTTCGCTGATAGATTGTTTTTGTTCCAATTTTATTAAATTACAAACGTCTTTTCCTTATGTCTATTATTAATTATAGAAGATTTTAAAGATGAAGTAAAACTACAATTAAAATAAGTATACATAATAACTATAATAATTATACTTTGACGTATCAATCATCACTGTCGTAACAGATATCTTAGCACGATAAAAGATAAGAACATAAAGGCTTAATTGGGGAAGGGTGCTTGATGAGTCAGCTTCAGTCTCAGTTCAGGTATGTAAATTATTTTTAATTTTCAAACTATTATATCAGTGCATACTTTTCAAAATTGTAAGTAAAATAAAATATCTTAATACTCTCTTCTCTATCTTACTGATATAAATAAGAACTAACCAACCTTAATATTTATCTTTCCTATTAAAAAAGCTACATTTAGGGACATCATAAATATAAATGTAGCTTTAAAGGATATAACGTCTTGATTATAACGATATCATCATAATTAGTATCAGCCATTTTGTACCTGTATTTTTTATGTTAAAATACCGATATATATGTTGTCGATTAAAACATTTTGTAGTATATACGAAGACCAAATTCTGACTCTTCGCATTGCATGGATAAATTTGTTTTGGTAATATTTTGAGCTTTTATAAACCATTTAACAGCCGTAATATTTTTATAATTTAGCAGCACAATTACCAATAATATATTTATTGTATATGTAAATACAATAAACAATTAGATGTTTTAAAGTCCGTTTAGAGCCAAGCACAAACAAAAAATACTAAATAATAAGATGTTTATTTATAAATGTAAATATTAAAAATGAAAAAAATACTTATAACTTTCAAGAAATTACAGGGATTCAATTAGAACAATGATCACATATGGATTTAATGATATAAGTATGAGTTTTAACATCACATATTTTATTACACTGTACACATAATATTAGGAGCAATTTCAATTCAAAATACTTTCAAGCTAGCCTATTCTCTACGGCTTAACCTAAAGACCAGCACATAGATACGTATATATTCTTGAGAATTTGTGACAGCCCAAAAGCAACGATGTCGCGAAACAAACTGTAGTAAAAACAGCAGTAAAACTAAAATTTACCATTATTTTCATCTGGATATAAATTTTCAATGATCAAAATAACTTTTAAATGCTTTTGTTTTCACTTAACTTGCAATGTATGTGTGTTTTTTTAAGTTAAAACTTGCAATCTCTAGCGTAGACCAACTAGTTGCTACTATAGAGAGTAGATATTTTATAAAATGATCCATAATAAATTAGAATGAAATTTGAGGATAGGACCTGATTCTATATCCAGGATTGACTCTAGATAAGATAACTCCTCAACAGCACATGTATGGTAATTGAAATACTCATCGAATTGAAAAACCTACTGTAATCACAGTTAAATCTGAACAAGTGAATTCTGTAACGTAATTAAAATTTATTAATGAAAATGTTTTTAAAGCTTTTATACATATAGGGTCATTTCAAATATTTTAACAAGGTTCAAAGGATTTTTCATGAGATTCGTTTGGTAAATGATTGGTTGGTACCTTGTTAAAACTGTGAGACATTTGGAGGACATTTAATATTGGTATTTACATAGTCATTATAAGTACTAAGCTCTACTATGTATTTTATCATGTGTGTATTTAAATCAGTGTTGAAAAGTGGGTTTGAATTATTTTTTTTACGCTTGTGCCTGTTTTTTTACAAGTTATATACAAATATATTTGGGAAAGTCACCTTAAAAATTTTATAGAGAGATATCATCAGTTATCTTCTTCCACACTCTAGTATCTGTAAAATAATTATGGTTAGTTCTTTCATTTAGTACTTAGCAGTTGGAACTGTCCTCACTGCCTATTTTCAGCCAATTTTTATCCACTGATGAACCTAGACATCCTCTAGAGTGCGGCAGATCTTGGTCCTCCGCCTTTCGTACTGTCAACTGTTTGTTTCCTAATGGCCATTTACTTGTTTATGTATACCACTGATATTATCTACATCAAATTACAAAATATGTGTGATTAATTCCACATGTGGTTTATTGATAAAATCCAATTGGTTGACATACAAATACTATTAAGAAAAATAAATAAAAAATATTAATAATATAGGATAATTGTAATATTTTTAGTTAATAATTATACCTTCCACAAATACTTCTACAATGAAAACATTGCTTAAAACTTTTGTAATAAAAAATCTTTAACTAATTGTTCCTGTATAACGGTCACGAGCAGTTATTCAAGACACAATTTGTTTTAGCAATACACGATAGTAATCATTGCTGTTTCTATTTTCCTAGTAAGCCATGAACTTATTAAAAATATACAGCCCATAAATCCGTCGCACTTGTTTATAGAGACCACTTTTGTACATTACTATCCCATGTTTACTGCGACATTGTGGTTATAACGACGCTTAAACAAGTTGAATACTACCATTTGTATATTTATACTCAAAGGATTAAATTTAAATGTAATTTAGTAAAACTATTTTATTGCATATAATTAATAGTATTCTATGAACATGAGTTGTTAGTTATTTTATTTAATTCTTTATTTATATTTATTTAATTTGATTTTATATATATATATATATATATATATATATATATATATATATATATATATATATATATATATATATATATATATATATATATATATATATATATATATATATATATATATATATATATATATATATATATATATATATATATATATGGCCTTCCTATTAACGAGCCAATAAATATGGTCTGCAATGCCACCCTCCATAATTCTGGTTAGCAGCAGCTATTTCAAAGGGGGAGGACATCGTCTGTGGCTAACCGCGATGGAATTACAGAATGCGGTTGCGATTGAGAACCCTGATATTACCGAGTAACATTTTATAATTCATTTTGTGATATTAATGAAAATAGCATTTATAATCATAGTAAAAAAAAGTCATATCTTATCAGTTATCTTATCTCTGAGGTTAGCCTCAGGCTGTATCCCGCACATGGCAGGGTAGGCAGAGGGAGCCGTAACAACCGTAGGAACCTATTGTTAAGACACGGAGGTTCCCCGCTCGCCGCATTTTGAGGCATTGCGTGTTGAGTGGTGGAACTCAACGCGGCACTAAAACAGGAGCAGAGCGACAATATTATTAGCCTTTTCTAGTTTAATCATCTAGAAGGATGTTTTTTAAATGTTCTATAAAATCATAAAAATAAGTACTACGTAAGTATGATATATTTACATGAATTATGAAACTAATATCACACGAGCAACACTGTTCGAAAGGTTGATACCGTGTTATTCAATTTTCGAACCGAATTAATTTCCATATTAAACATAGTCATGGGATTACTTTTTGTTTTGAATAAAGTTAGAAGGGTTTTCGCGCACTGTAGCACGCTTGGATATGGTGCTTTAATATGGATAAATAAAATAAAATTTCTTCTTGTACGCTCGTCCTATAAAGATTTAATTATCAATTAAATATATTGATAATATAGCTGAAAATATATGTAATAAATTCCTTATTTAGACATTTTCCGCATAAATTAATAGGGGCATAGAGAATTTAGTATTAAGACACTCCATTCTCCACTTTCAGGCCCAATTTTTGAGATAGTGTGTTTTGAGTGGCAGAACTCTAACTATTTACTTTTGTAGTAAATGAAAATAAGAAATAAAAATAATTCAAACTTTTTTAACAGCTATTGTACATCAAGGAAAGAAAAATACTTTTTTGGACGACGTTTAAAATTTTTTACGTAGTGTAGTCTGAGCAATTCATTGCCAGCCAGAACGCCGCGAGTGTGAAATTAACCCATAACCATTACAGTCAGATGTTGTCCCGCTGTCTGTAATTGATTTTTCAAACACTTATTTCTCAAGAACTTTATTTGTTTACAATAAAGTTAAGAAAATGCAAAAAAACACGCTCGAAATGGCTTCTAAGCCTGTCTTATGATGAGGAATATGATGAGGAATAAATAATTTAGATTGAATTATATACAAAGACACACACTTGGTATCTTCTTCTGCCTGGCATTAGTCCCGGCCTCATTTGCCAGGGTCTGCCTTTCCGACTAAGCTTACTGCGCTTTGCTCGGTGTTTAACATCTTCAGTGGACTCTACTACAATCTATTGGCTCTCATGTCCACCATCTCAGGCGACGCTCTTGGAGCTTATCCGCTACGTTACAGATCCCAAGACTACCTCGAATGAATGTGTTGCGTATGCGGTCGGACCGCGTAACGCCACATATCCACCTCAGCATCTTCATCACCGTGACGTGAACCTCCTGAGTGTGCCGAGATAATGTTGGCCAACATTCGCTGCCGTATAAAAGAACCGGTCCGATAATGCTTATGTATAGCAAAAATTCTATTTTACTTACATAAAGTATAAAAATATTGATTTTTTCTTAATATTTTATACTTCCTGTTTGGAGCAATAATGTGTGTATAAAGTACTTGGGGGTTGACCATTTTATGTTCCAATTTCTTTTTTTAATTTTATTATTTGAATGTCACCATTGTTAACTCTGTGTTTTGAAACCAGAGACAAATACGACACCTACGGAAATAAGGAAGCAAAAAAACACTTTTTATACGTTAACATGATTAATAATTTCAGCGTGACATGTCGCTCGTGCCTTTCCCACGAAAACTGGCAATTCATTCGTTTGTCTTAGTTCTAGCAAATGGGCCAAATTATTACATTGCCAAGTATCTCTCTGTGGTGTTATTTATTTAATTAAATAACAATGGTTGCTATTTTAGTCTAATACTAAATAGTTTTGTTTAGTAATTTAGAAAACATATAATTAATTAACAGATAATACAAATTTATAAATAATTAATATTTGAGTATTTACTCAAACTTACTTTTGCAAACAGAATTCGTGGTAGGTCATCGTCGTGGTATATCTCTTAATCTAAAAATTTCAAGAAATCATAAGGGAAAAGAAGGTATAAGGAGTAGAGATAAGAAGGTATAAGGAGTAGGGATAAAAGAGCACCACACGCGACGGCTCTTGCATCTCTTTTCACATGTACACGTTGGTACGGTGGGTCATCGTGCTTTTTACGTGAATACTAACCTAAGTGACTCTCGCATGTACTAATTGCTCTTAAGTCTTAGGTAGATACAAAGTATCTAAGTATGGATGTACATGTATAGTACTATACCATTTATTTTATTATTTCATTCATATTGATTTATGATTTAATAATAAGCCACATTAAAGTATCAACAGCATTGTTGTAACTACGACAATGTTGTTAAAAGAAAATTACGGCATTCTCTTAATTTCCGCAACAAAACGCAACGTGGTGCCCGTTCATCTTATTCAGTTTGCGCGGCGCGACTCGCCCCCGTTTCACGTTTTAATTCGCCCGAGGTTTAATATGTCGGGAAATTGCGCCTACTCGCTATTACGCAACGATTTTTTTTACAAAGCAAGCGTGTGCACTTTTATTCCATTTAATAATATGAGAATTACAATTTTTCTAATTTTATCTTTCCTACGCTGTGACTTGGCAAGCACTTCTTTATAATGTTGCTCACATAATTCAGTTTGTATGTAATTATTAAATGACAAGTTCATTATAGTGCTTATTTTCTTTTATATTCTTACACTACACTTGAGAATGTAAATGTAAATATGGTAATGAAAATATATTAAACTTTTCCTTTATTTGTTCTTTCTTTATAAAAAATCATATCGTGTTGTAACGTATGTGTTTCAACTAGCTAGATATATCTGGTTTTATTAACATTGATAGTAATTATGAAAACAAATTTCTCATATTAAATGAATTTTTAATTTTTAATAATTGATGTTTAAAAATCAAAGTATTATTTTGTGTACATTTGCATTTTAATTTTGCACAACATTTTTGAATTTTAATTTTAATTTATTATCCGATCTAGATTTTTAAACCAAATAATTTTTATAAAATGTATATAAAATATATGCATATTTTTTGTAATAGATATATATTTTTAAGTTTATTCTGAATTATTGAAACTGATGTATTGATGATACGATGGAATTGCAAGAAGCAGAAGTTAGTTCCTACAATAGTCAATCATTAAAGATATGCACAGTTTGGTAACAAATATATTCTTGTCCAGGTCCCCAGCGAACTAACGTCTATCTCAAAGACGGTAGCAACATGTGTAAATTGATTCTGAGACGTCTTTGTATACGATATATTGTATGGTAGATAATAGATAAAATTTACCGCGTGATTGACTTATTGTTCATGCAAGATTTCACAGTACCGACGTTATTGTTAGACCATGTACAGGGAATTGTTCAATGTCGACGTATAACTTACTATGTACGAGTATTTGCGTCTGAATAATAATAGAATTAAACAATATTAAATACGAAAATTGGTGTTTTAGCTTTTGCTAGGAAAAGCCTTAAATTATTTATTGGAATGGTTTTTTAAAGCTTTAGTTCAATTCTATAGTTTACTAGTGTTTTGTTCACGGCGTGTTTTGTTTGTAAACGTGGGGGAGTTTATAACACGATAATGAGAACTTCCCTTTTTTTGGCGGTCATAAAGATATTATGTTTTTACGATATTCTGAGGTTTAACCTAAAATTATAGGCATGAATCATACATATAAATTTTCGTTTTAAAACACTGTCTATCAGTGGAAACTGTATTTGATTTGATTTTTAAGCATCGATGGAAAACGACCTAATTTTATTTGTAAGTAAGGAATAAAAATATTATATAAAAAATAAGACAATTTTACGAAAGTCTATTTCATAAAATTTTCTTATTAGAAATGAATACAACATTACTTTACATTAATCAATTTCATTTGCATCAGATTATTACAATATTTTTTGAACTGGGAAACGAACCTATGCACATAAATTTAAGCCCTGGTTTAAATTAGTGTGCCTAGGAAGGTTATTTGTTGTTATCTCTAACTGGGTACGTGACAAACAATTTTCGCAGTTAAAAACTTTGGCATGTAAAACCTTGTGGAGTGTAGAGGAGGACTAAGAAAAAATTTGCTAAAATTCAAACGGGAAGTGGAAAAAGACGGGATTTTACGTCCAATCAAATAATAACACAAATCAAATTGCGGGTTACAGCTCATATTATATATTCTCTTTTTTTTCGTTACATTGTTAAAAGCAAAACCATTGGAATATCTCGGAAAGCCACCCGCCGGCCACGCGGTTTTGTTCCTCCAATCATTATTTTATTCTGAAGTTATTTTATATTTGGTATCTCTTAAAATATTCATTAAAATTGAATGTTGTAAAAGGCAATTTTGTTTAAAAATTCATATTTCTGATGAATAACGTATTTATTACGAGAATAATTTATATTCTGTCTTTACAAATCTTCAAATAATAACGCTTTCTATAAATTAAATACGATTAACTAAATGTTTAGGAATTACGTAATATAGTCAAGAAATGAGCATGATAGCTTTTTAAATGAATGATAAATGGATTTTACGCCTTAAAAAAATTATAATTTAAAAGTCATTACTGTCTTTTCAGCCTTTGTATGACCTGGACACAGGCCCAAGGATCCCATGACGATCGATCCTCCACTGTCCTAAAGAACCAAAAGTCACAGATTTTTAATTTTATGTAACGGTACATTTAGTATATTTATTTATATTAATCTGGTAATTGTCAACAAACTAATAGCTAGCAAAATCAAATAATTTTCCAAAAAGGCATTTCAATTCTGCCATTGTTTACATTTATTTATACTAAGCTAATTTCATTTTTAGTTGATATTTCATATAATTTCCATGAATACCACATATAATTTTGAAACTAATTAGTAATTACCACTAACGAAGTATTACTTGTATGTTTCTCATGTTTCAAAACATTTGTATTTCCAAACGTAACCAACCATAAATGCTTGTAAGGTTTTGTTATCAAGCATTAATTGATTTTCAATCTTGGCTTCTTTGCTTTACCAAGCGGATGCATTAAAAAGAAAATTTTTCGTATGTCATTTTGAAAAGCAAACAGAATACACAATTGGGTTAATTAATTCGATTCGTTTATCATTTCTTACTTAATTCTTGTGCTGATATTGGAGGTATGGTCAGATAAGGAGAAATGTTCTTATGGGTTTCTATTCCTATGCATGTAATGAAATTAGTCGACTATTGCCTGGCAGATTAGAATTAAATGGAAATCGTTCGAGTGTTATTAATAAAAAATATCTCCTAATCCTCTCCAAATACGTCCACTCAAATCAAATCAAAAATAAATTTAAGGTTTTTACAAATTCATGAATGAAGAGGTAAAAGACAAAGGACGAGGCGAAAGAGATATGCAGAGACCGCACCGTTTGGCTTTCCGTTCTCTCTGATTACCGCGCGAGGGATAAAGGGTGAAGTTATGTATGTACAAATGTATTTACCCAGTTCGTGATACGTTTGCAGTTGTTGCAACGTAATAGAAATATGTAATTAAAAATTGACGTCCACTATTCTACTATTTACTTTTTGTTTAAAATATATGGGATCGAAGTTATTTATTATTACTATTTATTTCGAAACTATGCATATATGTTAGAGTAAATATGCCGATCTTATAACTAACCACAAATATTCCACAACGCGTTTCAATATGTCGGCTTAATTGAATTCTATCAATTTCATCAATTCCTTAGCGCTATGATAATTATAACGCATCGGAATTACCTAGTGTTGGTCACCTAATATTAATTTCAATATTAAGATACAAGCTGACATCTTATGGTTAACCACATTACGCATAAACTATCTGTAGTTTACTTGTTTCAATTATAGGTATAATATAATAGAGTAGGTATCATCTACCTATACCTAAATCATGATTTAGAAACTTTTGTGGGAGAGTCGATTTCCTACATAGTCAGATACTTTTGAAGACCGTATGCATTTTATGAACGACATGAATTAAAAAAATATATTATTGTATTGAATTTTAACAAGCAAAAGTTTATGTACATAAATGATCTTAAAGATGGTCGTTATAATATTAGAATATTAATTTTATAATTAATAAATACAGATGTTCTGGCTGCGTAAATAATTGCGGTGCCTCCAAATGGTTGAAAAAAAGGAATATGTCACGTATTTCTTTGCTACATTTAGATTTACTCTAGCAAGAAAATCTGGTCAAACTATTTCTTAAACGTACACGGACTTAAAGTACCGACTATATAATATATAGATTTAGGTAAAAATTTGAAGTGCGCCTTAGCGCACGCCCGCCATTAGAGCGCTCTCTTTAGTTGAGGTGGAGGGCACTCGATTCTTCACAAGACCGGAATTTCACGGCTAGTGACTTTTCTATATGATTTTTTCTTTACAATTATCATCATTTTCGTAACGGTAACATCCATAGTATTATCGATGAAAGGAACACTTACAGAAAAGTTTTTGAACCTTATATTATGTATATTCAAAAACAAATTTGATAATTTTAATAACTTCACAAAAATATGGCTCATGTACTATTACGTCTGAATTTTTTTTGTCTTATATTTTGTGATATGTATGGAGACAGCTCAATGACAACAGTCGTAATACGAGTAGGGCGGTGGCAGGAGAGGACGAAAATTATTATAGTTTAAAAAACAAAGCAAGAAATATTAATCCTTCTCATTATATTTGTTAGAACCATAATCCTGACGACTAATATTTTTAAATTCTCCACGACTTTGTCAAATTTTTATTATTATTTCAGCTCTATACCGTAGTCCATAATATAGTAGGAAAAGAGAACCGTCCGTTCTCCGCTCTCCGCCCTATTTTACGACATCGTGTCGAGTCGAGTGGGGGAAATAAATATCACGCTTCGTGTTGCCAGAGCACGGAAAAGAAAATCCGCCTAGTAAAGATGGAACCCACAACCAACGTATTTACATTGAGACACTGTCCAACTGCACGACGTTTATTAATTGTCTATATTAATATGGAGACATCGTAATACTGATATACATTTAAATATAAAGAAATATGAAAAATATAAGTCAAAATTAATATGAAAGAAAAAAACACTTGCTTTGTCGTCTACTTGTGTTAACCGTCATGACTGTTCCTTGCAGATAACAGCAAGTAAACAAACCGTTGACGAAGTTATATAGCGACATTTCGTTTATACTCGTATTGCTTCATCACAATTTCTATAATAACGTGAGGGGCGAATTTCAGGCAGTGATACTCGATGATTTTGTATTATATTTGATATTTCATACAATTGCTTTATATATTTTTGTATTATTTTTTTCTTTACACACTATTCCCACATATGTATAGCAGAGTTGGCATAGAAAAATAGAAAATATTGTGCTAATGTAAATGAAAATATAGTGAAAATGGATTACTGTCGATATTTTCTCGGAATACGAGTATTTACGTATTAAGTGGTGGTCTTTACCGCGTTTCATCTCTCCAGAGCGGGTAAACAAATGCTTTCATTCCTCCGGACATCTAATCCACGTTTACTGTCAGTTACACTGCATCACGAATCATGTTTTTAATTCCTACTAGCAATTGAATTTATGCATATTATACAAACAAAAAAAAAATATCTATATTTCATTAATAGATACTTATCGCTGTAGAAAATAAATGGCTAATATATTAATGACGTATAAATACAACATTATAAAGGTAAAACCAAACCTACAAAGGTATCTTCAATTAGTACGTAACGTCGTGTTTCAGCCGAGTGCTAATTTCCGACTCGCGATATAATTAACTTAACGAGTTGGCGACTTATTCGCGACAGCTAATGAACGAACTCACTGCAAGCACGGGGCTCGAGACGTGCTCAAAATTACAAACAATTCAGCCGCTTAAGATGTTATACAGCTTCGTGCTGAGGTTGCTTGCTTGTTAAAAATTTTAAAAACTTTATTTAGTAAGCATAAGATTTTTGAGAGCCAGACATAATTTTGAACCTTGTTCAGTGGGTATTGTTAGTTAAGCGTAAAATTGACTGATGACGTAAAAAAATGTGAATAGTGCCATAGAAAAATTATTATTAAAAGAGCATTTTTTTATATAATTGGATATTTGTCGATAGGAATCATTTACATAAATTCATGATAATAAAAAAACAACAATAATTCGATATATAATTTCGTAATATTTTTTTTATTTTTGTTTAATAATAAACAAAAATATATTACAAAATCTATTATTGGAGGCATTCATAATTCTAATACAAACCAAATTTAATTTTTTTTTCTGTTTGTCTGTGCGCTTGTGCACGCTAATACAGGAACGACTTAACCGATTCAAATGTACTTTTAACGATTGTATAATTGTAAATTTCACTTAAAATTTAGAGATTGTTTTATTTCAATTGGTTTTTAAATAAAAAAGTTTATTAAAATGTATATGCATATTATATGAGAAGTAAATCCGAGCCATCCAAGCGGGCGATCCAAGCGGGCGAAGCCTGCGAGCCATCCAAGCGGGCGATCCAAGCGGGCGAAGCCTGCAAGCAGGTCGCTAGTACATGCTAAAAATATGAAAATTAGTAAGAATAGTTGTTTAAACAACTTTAAATCCAAGTGACGATTCAGCAGATATCGTTTCCTACTTAAAATGAAAACAGTGAAAGAAAAGTTAACCAGAATTTTTAAATACCTATGTAACTATACCCTACTTGACGCGTGTAGTCGTTTTTATTTGATATGGCGTCTGTTTGTCGCTGTGGTGAATTTTGACTATTATCTTCAATGACGATCGCAATATTAAATCATAAGAATCATCAAATTCGGTTAGTACGTTTGAACAACATAGAAACATAATAAGACATTCGTAATTATTACACATTTTAAATGAAACAATTACGGATTTGTCACGTATATTGATTTAGATATTATTCCTGGAAAGCCAACGTTTCTGCCACTCTACAGTCCGTGGCCACGGGTAGCCTTACGTAGGGGAAACTTAGGAGGAGGCATTCATCTATCAGTTGATACAATTATTATATTAAACTACCGCTACCGTCGGTTTCTGACTGATGAACACATTATGAACTCATTTGCGTAGTGCAGTCGATCAACGAGTTTTTATTTAACATTGACAGCTATTTATTAATTATAATA
This sequence comes from Dione juno, assembly GCA_037127375.1. Classification (NCBI taxonomy): domain Eukaryota; kingdom Metazoa; phylum Arthropoda; class Insecta; order Lepidoptera; family Nymphalidae; genus Dione; species Dione juno. The sequence continues at coordinate 3,649,075 of JAXRJS010000068.1, forward strand.
ATATTTAAGTTCGTGGGTGACTTATTTTATACATATTTATTTATTAAACTACCTACAAAATATTATTCGCTTGGCAAAGTGACGTTACCACCGGTGTGATTGGAAATGACTCAATTTTGTATTCGACCGTCGAGCTGTTAAGACTATGTAAATATTAAGTGTCCAATAACTTGTATTTTTGTATCTATTTTTCGATAGCCAATAGTTTTGCTTTTTAATAGTAAAATGGTAGTATTAAATAAATGATACCTCTGCACATATTACTATGACTAGCTAAAAAAATATATAAAAAACCCTAAAACATATAGTTTTGGGTATTTTTATTTTTTAAAATATTTTTTCACAGTCATTTATATTATTTTAGCTCAGTTTACTATATACTGCACACAAGTAGGTTGTCATTTACTCACTAACTGGCAAGCTCATATCGCGTTTGAACAAGAAAGTAAAACAGCAATCTGGTGCCTTCCAACACTAATAAGTTGTTTGATATGTTTCATATTACGGAAAACGTAAGCTCAATGATAATAAACTTTAGTGAAATTTTGTTGGTTTAACTTTAAGCATCTTTCATATAAAATAATACAGACTTAATAGTTTTTTCATATGTGTTAATATTATTCTAGTTTACTCTAGTTTTTAGTATTCGATTTGTTTTTTCAAATATGTTTTTTTACATTATAATCAAAAAAGCTACTTGCCAGTTGTTAATTTTAAAAATATATATAACTGCACGCTATTTCCCACATATAACAGAGTAGGCAGAGGCAACCTCGTGTGAAGACATTCCGTTCCCCGCTTACCATTGCGTGTTAAGTGGCGGAAATCAACGCCACGATTTATTTATTATACCAAGACGAGGAAAATGAAAATAATTCATTCTTATCGAATGGGAATTCAACCCAAACCTGTTATGTTTTCAGAAAGTCACTGTGCCGCTGCGCCATAACGCAGAATTCTAAAAAAAAATATTTTAATCGAAGATATATTAATGTTCAGGATAAAATTCTTAAAGAAAACAAAAAAAAAATTAAAAAAAAATTAACGCAACGGGATTTAAACCCGCGGCACATGGAATGAAAAATCAAGAAAGAAATGATGCGCGGGTTCAAATCCCGCTGCGTTCAAATTTTTATATGTTTTCTTCAAGGATTATTACTGTGGATTAACACTTTAAAAATTGTAAAAATATTTAATTTTCATTTTTAGACTTTTACTGTGTTAGTATGGTTTCCTAACAGTATTGGTAAAATATTCTGTACAACGGATTTTGTCAATCTTCATCAAATTTATATATTGTTATGAAAAATGAAGTCCACCATTAATTCTCACGACCAGTATATAGTCTTCTTCTTCTTCCTGGCATTAGTCCCGGCTTTTTGCCAGGTTCTGCCTTCCGACTAAGACCAATCGGTCCATATGAGTGGCGAAGTGGTTTTTTGTGGAGCGATTGCCATCTGACCTCCAAACCCATTACTGGGAGGCAGAAAGACTTGGAATATAGGGGAGGGACACCACTTACATGGATTGGATCGGGTTATGAAAGTGGTGGCTCGAGGTCCCGGGGTCGCGTACCCGTATGCCGGAAACCAAATATCGGACAGATAATTGGCTAGACACCCTCTGAGATCTATAGATATATATATATATATATATATATAGATATATATTATATATATATATTATATATATATATATATATATATAATATATATATAGATGTATAGTATATATATATATATATATATATAGATATAATATATATATATATATATATTATATATATATATATATATAGATATATATATATATATATATATATATATATATATATATATATATATATATATATAGATATATATATATATTATATATATATATATATATATATATATATATATATATATAGATATATATATATTATATATATATATATATATGTATAGTATATGTATGTATATGTATATGTATATGTATATGTATATGTATATGTATATATATATATATATATATATATATATATATATATATATATATATATATATATATATATATATATATATATTATTTTTATTTATTTCTTTATACAAAATATAAATATATTACTGTAGTGTCTCAAGATATTTTTATTATTTTGACCTATAATTTGCATTTTTTCATCCTTCCCTTTCCCTTAATCCTTTTTCTGACATACACACATGTAGTACAGAGTATCAAGAATTTAATATAAACCAAATGACTTAGCATGTAATATGACCATATTTAGCGTAAGGTATTTTTATCGAGGGTCCAGATCTTTATTTTATGAGTGTGTTTTCAAACTAAACAGTTTATTACGGTAAAGAGAAACTTAACGGTGGATGATCTTTTATTATTTTCGGAAAAATCTTATAGGGAAATGAAAATCCATTTCTTGACGCCGATATAATTTTATTTTATGTCCAACCTCCCAAAAACCATTCGCCACTCATATGGACCGAGGGCCCCCTTAGTCGGAAGGCAGACCCTGGCAAAAAGCCGGGACTAATGCCAGGAAGAAGAAGAAAATATATATTATATATGAAATTATATATATACATATAATATACTATACTATATATATATATATATATATATATATATATATATATATATATAATATATATATATATATATACCAGCAAAAGAGCTGTAGCCAGAGCCCGCAGAGAAAGTTTGTCGCCCATTGTACGATAAACTTGAAACTGTGGAGGGGCAGAAGCTCATATACAAACTGGCTCGTGCTCGAGATAAAGCGACGCAGGATATTACAAATGTCTTTGCGTCAGAGATTCTCGGGGCACGTTGCTTTGTAGTCATGCCTCTGTGAAGGAGAGATGGAGAAGCTACTTTAAGGAGCTGCTGAACACTCAGCAGTCTTGTAGTCTTCCTCCTGAATTATCTCCTAACCTCGGACTTGTTGCTCCAATAACCCGTGACGAAACTCGTAATTGTCTTCGACGCATGAAGAACGGAAAAGCGGTAGGACCTGACGACATCCCAATCGAGGCGTGGAAATCGTGGGCTCTCTTGGTGTGCTTATACTTACTGACCTGTTTAACCGTATCTTGAATACTGGAAAGATGCCACATCAGTGGCGGCAGAGCTTTATTATCCCTATTTACAAAGGAAGGGGCAGTGTTCAAGATTGCGGTAGTTATAGGGCATTAAGATTATGAGCCACACCATGAAGCTCTTCGAGCGCATGATCGGCCTCAGGCTCCGCCAAGAATGTACTGTCTCTGAGTCTCAGTATGGGTTTCAACCAGGATCAGGCACTATGGATGCCATTTTTGCCCTCAGAACTTTGAGGGAGGCTTACAGGGAAAAAAGGAGAGCTCTGCATGTGGCCTTTTTGGACCTGCAGAAGGCCTTTGACTGTGTGCCACGTCAGTGTATCTGGTGGGCATTGCGATCCAAGGGGATCCCTGAAGCCTATATTGAGGTTATCAGAGATATGTACAACGACTCCGCTTCAGTGGTTAGGACCGCTGTTGGCGACACCAAGCCCTTCCCGATTACAGTAGGGGTTCACCAGGGCTCAGCTCTTAGTCCGTTCTTATTCAATGTAGTGCTGGATACTGTCTCGGCTGACATCCAATGCCAGCCTCCGTGGCTGATGATGTATGCCGATGACATAGTACTCATCGATGAGAACCGACTGATGCTGGAGCGTAAGTGAACGCCTGGAAGGGTGCGCTTGAAAACGGTGGTCTCAAACTGAATGTGTCGAAGACCGAGTACATGGCTTGTGGGAGCCCGGACTCGAGCACCATCCATATAGGGCCTGAGCCAGCCGTTAAGTCGGAGAAGTTCAGGTACCTTGGAGCCGTTATGCATGAGTCTGGAGGCATCGACCACGACATCCATGCCCGTATAAACGCTGCCTGGGCCAAATGGCGGGAGGTCACTGGTGTGGTCTGCGATAGCAGAATACCGCCCAAGCTCAAGAGACTGATATACAAGAGCATTATCCGACCTGTTCTTATATACGGCAGCGAATGTTGGCCAACATTATCTCAGCACACTCAGGAGCTTCACGTCACGGAGATGAAGATGCTGAGATGGATGTGTGGCGTGACGCGGTCCGACCGCATACGCAACACATTCATTCGAGGTAGTCTTGGGGTCCGTGACGTAGTGGATAAGCTCCAAGAGCGTCGCCTGAGATGGTATGGCCATGTTATGCGCCGATCTGAGAACTATGTCGGAAGGAAGTGCCTTGACATGTCTGTCCCTGGAGTTAGACCACCCGGACGCCCAAGGAAGCGATGGCTGGATGTCGTGACACAAGACATGAGAGCCAATAAATTATCCACTGAAATGTTAAAGACCGTGCAAAGTGGAGTAGGCTCAGTCGGAAGGCAGACCCTGGCAAAAGCCGGGACTAATGCCTAGAAGAAGAAGAAGATACATATACATATACATATACATATACATATATATATATATATATATATATATATATATTATATATATATATATATATATATATATATATATATATATATATATATATATATATATATATATATATATATATATATATATATATATATATATATATATTATTTTTATTTATTTCTTTATTTGTACAAAATATAAATATATTACTGTAGTGTCTCAAGATATTTTTATTATTTTGACCTATAATTTGCATTTTTTCATCCTTCCCTTTCCCTTAATCCTTTTTCTGACATACACACATGTAGTACAGAGTATCAAGAATTTAATATAAACCAAATGACTATGACCATATTTAGCGTAAGGTATTTTTATCGAGGGTCCAGATCTTTATTTTATGAGTGTGTTTTCAAACTAAACAGTTTATTACGGTAAAGAGAAACTTAACGGTGGATGATCTTTTATTATTTTCGGAAAAATCTTATAGGGAAATGAAAATCCATTTCTTGACGCCGATATAATTTTATTTTATGTGAAGGACCAAATGTTCCCTCGTATACATTATTAGATAGATAAAAAATATATGTCCAATATAGGGCCTTTAAATTTCTTTTTTTGGCGGAATTGGCGGATGCGGACGCTCGATCTATGTTCTCTGGTTTACTCTAATATAATATGTATTGTATCTATAATGTTTTTATTTTCTTCCTTCAAATCAATTCGTGTATAAAAATCTATATAAATAAATATTATCATTTTACTAGAAATATTTTATCTAGGCGGAAGGTACTCCTGAAGTACCATAAAAATTGACTTTTTCTGGAGATTAGCCTGGACAAACGAAAAGACAGACAACAGAAAAAATATTATAAGCATTGTGTTCATATTTTATTACATTTTAATATGTTACAGGATAGAGGTTTCTAAACAATATGATTTCAAGTCGATGCCTACTTGGGAGAGTAATTACTTTTCGTTCTGGCAAAACAAAATTAAAATTCGGCGAGAAAGTATAGAACGGAGTGTAGTTTCACTAGTTTCCACTAGTTTCTGTCTGCCTCTCTTACCATAAAAGCGTGAAAATTAAGAAAATAAACGTGTTACTAGATGATAGGAATAGATTATCTTAAAAATATTTAATTATTACATACACGCTTCATCACATCTTGGTTGTTAATGAGAAAGACGTCAACGATAAATTGAATTTTGTAATACCATTAACCAATAATTAATACCATTACTAATTAACACCATCATAATTAGTTTTATACATTTTTAAAGAACCCCCCTACCAATACCACTCTCTTGTATTAAATATCAATTATATTGATAGCGTTCATCGTATATCTTCTACCATTTACTATTTTACCACTCATCCTCTCGACGTATCCAAATCACCTGAGCATGTAATTTTTCACTTATTTTGATATCTAGCTACCTTGACTCGCTAGTCACTCTAATTATTTAGTTATTTAATCAAAGTAAGCTGTTTTATTATTAAAATGTTTTACTGTAAAAGCACAAATGCAATTCAAATAGCGGCTTAGGCATGTTTGGTTCAAAGCAGATCATTCCACATGCTTGATGTCAAGGCACGTGCGTTAAGCTTTTAGCGCCAAAGCATTGTACATACATTGCTAAAGCAACGAAAATTACTAGATTCATATTTAATTATATTATTGCCACGAGATTAATGTATGTAATTTGTGTACCATACACATACGTCGCTGAGATTATTATTCAGTAAAAAAGGCAATAATTATGATTTTTTTACACTCTAAAGAGTAATCTATAATATTTCAGGCTATCGTGGGGTGTGGGTTCGATTTCCCCTCAGGGGAATGAACCACTACAAGACAAGACAAGACGTGGTGATGTTGAGCTGTCACTCAACAGCTACGAATATATGTAGAAAGTAACGAACGACGAGTCTTGGCACTATGTTTTCGCTGCCTACCCTGTATATGGGATAAAGTTAAAAAAAAGTAATTGAAAAAGCAAGAAGAATGATAAATTAGCCACCAGTGATAAATTATTAATGCTTTTTATTTTTCGAACATTGAAAAAAGAATCGTGGCGCAACCTGACGTGGTCGTTTGTCTAAAATTAATATTAACCCCGACTGGAATATAGAAACACAAAGCTTTAGTAAAATCGATAGCGTAGGTACGTACTTAGGTAATTATTATGAAATACCAAAATAATATTATTACTAACATCTAGGTATAGATATTTTTATATTAGAGGGAGACAAACGAGTAAGTGGGTTAGCTGATGTTGGGTGATCAACGCCGGCCATAGACCCATGATGTCCGGGGGTTCAAGGGTGCGTCGGCGGTCTTTTAAATAGGTGTACTTTCGCTTCTTGAAGGTCCCAATATGATATCGGGTGGTAAATATCTCTGTAGGGAGTTCGTTCCACAGTACGGTCGTATGTGTAGAAAGTTTTTTTCAAAACGCACTGTGGTACTCCGCCAATCATCCAGGTGGTGAGGATAGAATTTTATTTTATGGTGGGTATTGCAATGGTAGAAGTATGCAGCCAGTATTAACCCAAACAGTTCATCAGAACACTTCCCGAAATATTCTCGGTAGAAAATACAATCATGCGACATCTCTCCGCAAGGCCAGATGGTCGAGCCGTTTGGTGAGACTGTCGTCGTCAACAATCCGAACCGCCCGACATTGGATGTGTTCAAACGGAATATTGGGGTGCCCCAGACCATAGATGAGAACAGTATTCCATGTGCGGTCGAACATGTGAAATACTGTCTTGCTCTGCCAAAGACATCCCGCTTTTTGGAAGGTAACTTGGTTTTGTCTTCCAAATGACTGCGAAACCGAACGTACCTCGAAATGCCGAGAATCGGATTGGTTACAAGGGCAGTGCTCTGAAGGACTGGGGATACGGCAAAGGGCTTCCCTTTTGTGATAAACGCGCAGATTTGTGTCTTTTTATGGTTGAAGTTGTAAAGTCAATAAAAAATACTAGGTAAAGTTATAAAATTATTAGCTTAAACGGTTCTGTGATATTTTATACTTTTTAACTCATGACCTACATAAGTTTTTTGTTAAATAATAATTTTATTTTATACATTTGTATCAACGCTAACGACTAAAAAATTTCTTTAATGTTCTGGCCTGTTCTTTACTAATGGCGTTATAAGCGTGCCAGTTGAGCACATTTCAATTCGCCAATGTAACGTTGTTGAGAAGCTAAGAGAAGAAGTGTTCGTGTTTCGTTACTAAATACAAGTTATGATAAATAGCAACTTTGCGCAACAAAAATTTGTACTGATATCTATCGCTCATAATATCATGCAGATATAATGTGGTTTTCAACAATTGTCTCAACAAGTCTCATACCACGTACGTTAAACATTTTTATTTTCATGCATACATACGTAGTTGTTAACGATGTACGTCTAGCAAACCGTTTGTTATGAGACATTCCGTCCATCGCTATTCAGCTATTTTCAAATATAAAAAGTGGTGGAACCCGATGCCAGGTTTGCCTTATCAATAGAAAGAAATAAGAAATAAGAATGAAAAATATCAGAAATAATATTCTCCTCTCTTAACGTTTCACGCTGTACCTTTTAGCTAGCTAGGTATATTCAGAAGAAATAGTTATTTGAATTCACAAACAAGTGTATTTAAATGGAACACTACAAGTTGATGTAATTATATTAAGCGGTCAGAACAGTTGCAACTACGACCGAAATATACAGGTAAAGTCCAAACTGTTTTAGTTTACTCTGTAAACAGGAAGCGCATATAATGTACTTTACATATGAATATTAGGTGCTTCGTGTATAATATATGAAGCAGGTTCTTATGTAAATTTAATATTACAAATTTACATAAATAGCTACTTAGTATAACGTGCTCCATACCCTATAGTGGCATGAGAACAACGTACACTGAAAAATATATCCCCCGTTATTGTAAAAAGACTGCTGTTATAAAATTCAAAGTTGCATTATTATACGATTATTATTGAGTTTTGCAGTTTTGATGTATTTAGGTACGAGCTGTTTACTTTTGTATTATTTAAGTTACGCGTTTTTATAATTTGATCAATATTTATTTTTTTAAACACGTTCCGAAATACTGTGTATATCTTTAACTTGACTGTGTTCATTTGTTTTGTGTATTATTTCAGCTGTTATTGTACTTACAATATCAGCGATCATATATACATATACGAAAAAGTCCAGGGCGATCTGAATAGTTTAATGATATTTTTTTTAAAGTGTTAATCCACACTAAGGCTAGAAAAAATACTTAAAGAAAACATATAAAAATTTTGAACGCAATGGGATTCGAACCCACTCCTCCTGAAAACTTGGACGGTTTCCATGAGGCGCGGGTTTGAATCCCGCTGCGTTAACTTTTTCAAATGTTTTCTGTAAGTATTTTTTCGGTCTGAATAGTGTTTGTACTTGTATCCATTTATTATGGATATTATATGATAAAGTTACTCCTCTATAATATTAAGAGATGATACATTTCAGTGAGTATTTCATGGAGGGGAATAAATTAGCTATCAAGGACAAATTGAATCTTGACATTTACCAGATTGTTGCTCAGCCGCGAGCTAGAATTACCCGAGGAAATGACTATATTTGGAATGTAGATTGCATGTTTTTGATGGCGCTTGTTAAAATATTTTTAATTGGTTTTCGTCCAGTCTCAAATAGGATTTTTATTGAATAGTGTCATGTAGTATCAACTCAGTTAGTTCGAGCTATGTTACTAAACAATTTATATGGATTCGTATATACGGTAGAAATATTTGTTTCTTTAATTATTCCTTAAGATGGGACGAGTTTAAATCTAGAAGTAAAAATTATATTCATAAGAAATAGTTATTTAATAAACTAGCTTCGCCCGCGGCTTTGTACGCTTGAACTACTTTATTATTTACTAAATATAATGATTTGCATTGGTATATTTTGCTAGATATGTTTGCAAATCTTAAAAAATCTTCTAATATGAACATTTTTAATCCAAGGTATTAATTTTACATGTTACATTATGTAACTTTGGACTGTATCAAAGTGTAGTTGCTTTAGTTCATTAATTAAATTCATTAAAAATATATAAAGCTTACTTGGTCTCCTTGGCTGCAATATAGTCCTTTAAACGTTGAGGCGAGTTATCAACAGCAGCATGCACACTTTCTATGGGAAAATTGTTCACTGCCAATCGTATGGATAGTTTTAGGGACTCCAAATTATCATGGCATTTGAAGTAAGCCGTACTCTCAAAAACTGAGCATAAATCATAATCCAGTAGTTAAAAAGCAATACTAGATGACGTGTTTAACTCTGATGGAGTCCGAAACTTTCGTTTCTAGCCGAGATCGATGAGCTTCATCGAGCATCGAGCTTTATGACATGGTGCCGAGTCTTGCTGAAACTCTTCGTTGATCAAGTCTTGATAAGTTACGTCGAAATACGCTTGTCACAACTTATTAATATTGTAAGGTATCTCCTGTAAAGATTTTTTACACTTTTCCACTACCCAAAGATTATTGCTAATTATGAATAATCATTTGACAAAAGAGAATGTGAGAACATTTATCAAACATTTTTATTGCTTTATTATTCTTTACAAAGAGTCGTTAATAAATATTAAAGAACTTTCACCGCATGTCACTTTTAAGCCATGTATATAAGTGGTCATTATGACTCGTCTTGGTCTAAATTTGATGACAATTAATCTTTGAAACTGATCACATTTCAAAGAGGTGCGTAAGTACTGTGGTCATACACATTACCCACAGAGACAAATATTTAAAAAGATTGAGGAATATAATCAGCCTCTATGTCTAGCGTTTGTGCACAACAATAGAGCCTTTGTAGTGATTAGTTGTTTATATAGAGCTGTGACTGTGGCCCACTAAGAAAAATCAGATATCAATCAATCAATCAATTTTTGGAGGGAGATATAATTTCTCCGAAACTATTTACAATTGTCTTGGAGGAAATCTTTGAGACGCTCGACTAGAATAGACAGGATGTTAAAATGAATGGTTAACTACTTGTCACGCTTAAGGTTTACCGGCGATATATTCATAAATGTGGAAATTCCGCAGGATTTGGAAGAAATGTTAAGTTCTTCAACACGAATGTGTTATGACTAGTGGCCGTAAGTGGCGATAACCTTGAAGTTGGAGAGAAATACGTATATACCTTGGGCAAGTTCATCGTTGGGCTGGTCCACAAGTTCAAAATCGCTCAGCCATGCGAGTGAAGTAACGCTCAATGGGGATTTTCTGGTAGATGACGTAAAGAATGCATTTGTTGGAGAAATAAAGTCACAGACATTGTCCGAAGAATCAGCACTCTGAAGTGGAACTGGGTCGACCATGTATCCACACAACGGTCTATAGAGTCAGCACGTGTTAGAGTGGAAACCGCGCTTAGCCCGAGGCACTAATGTTGGATGCCCTGCAGCACGATGCACAGACAATTTAAACGATGTTATTTGCGTTCGATGAGGGAGGCATATTTTCAGTAGTGTAGAAAATATTTGATTTATCTTGAAAAATTTACTAATTTGCACTCTGTAAGTTTCTTTGTTCAAAAGTCGATTTAAAGCATTTAACTTAATGAATACTTACCTAAAACTTTTTATGTTTCAAAAACTGATATTAAGCCAAAGTTTACAAACTTATTTAAATCTCTGGGGTCTGAATGTAAAAAGTTTCAATATAATTCTATTCCAAAGTCAGGAAAAAGTCAACAAACTAAGCAAGGAAGCAATCAAAACTTACGTAAACAATAATTACTTTCAGTCGCTAAGTCGCAAAGGGTGACCGAAATATGTGTATAAACTTTAAAAATCTAATAAAACTTTTTATAGAAATTTAATATTAAACTTGAAATTCGCTATATATATATATATATATATATATATATATATATATATATATATATATATATATATATATATATATATATATATATATATATATATATATATATATATATATATATATATATATAAATATATATTAAATTATTATATAAATTCAAAGCTTTTTAACATTACTTTTAGGTATAGAGGTCTACTTTTTCAAAACATTTAAAAAGCTTTCGAGGATATATAGAGAAAGAGCTGCGGCCTTGATAATCTATTTTCTTAACGAGAAATTTAAAAGGTCCCGATTCGGAAATCGCTTTTACTGCTAATTATAAGTCCCGGCTCAAAAGGTATGTTTAGTATTTAGCCTTCTCGGATATAATCAATGACATTTACTAGGTTTAGCCCTGATTCCCTCAAACCACAAAAATAATTCCTTATTTCATTGATTTGGATATCGTATCAATATATATTAAATCACATTAACCGTTTCTATGTTACCGACTGTACATACAGAAACCTTGTCATGTGCCTATAAAAATCTTATAATTAAATACAGATGCACCACTTGTTAATTCTATTACTTGAGTAGGAATCAAACTTGCAACATAAGCCTTAAGCTCAGGTTTTTCTGACAATTTGGTAAAGATGTCAGTTGTTTTTATAAGAGTAAATAAATTGGACCCATTAATTATTATTAAAGAAATAAAAAAAATTATACGTACACTTAAGGTACAATTTTACTCTTGAATTTTATTAAATAAACTCTCAATGTCTTTTATTTTAACTTTTAATCCAACAGTGACTGGCAAAGTTATCTTACCGATTATATTTTTATGATTCTTCTAATCATTTAAAACTTTGAAATAAATTTTTTAATTTTCATTTTTAATTATGGAATGAAACCTCATTAATTTAATCAAATGATGGATAGCCTTTCAAGATGGATGGTGTGCAGAGTTCTGGAAGTTTTTTTTAAATTTAATTTTAATTTAACATTATCATTTGTTTGCGTGTCTAAAAAGATTTTAAACACGTCCATGTAAAGAGAGATAAATTATGTTTTTTTTAATACTTTGAAACGCTAAATGATTTATATATTTTTTAATAAATTTAAGAACTATGGCACAGTAATAAAAAATCCTACAAAATTGTTTTATCAACAATAATATACTGCGACCATATCCATTTTACAGCCCTGGTGGGTTCGATAAATTCGACAATATTCGAAGTTGAGTTACTCCACCCCATATACAGTGTTCCAAATTCAGATATGAAGAAGAGAACAAAGTGTCTAATCACTAGATTCACTTTGCCTAATTTGCAATTTGCGAAACCGTGAAGATAAAACGAAATAAGTACCAAAAGTGCAGCTATTTCTGATATATTTTAATATAATTTATAATATTTTTCCTTCTTCATTTTAAAGGACTACTACTCCAAACCAGACTAAACCACTGTTCTAGGGAAAACGATTATGCTAACAAATTTAATTCAACACGCTGTACTTTGCGCACATTGCGTAGCTTGTGGCGCGATATGGTTTATGGTAATAAAGGCGGCCTACGGTAATTGAAATTTAGCTTCTGTCATCTGGCAATGTTGCCATAGTGATTTTATGTAAGCAACGTAATATCCGTGAGATAACTGGCGTGAATTGCTATTTTTGCTGTTCCTGATGTACAAATACATATTCCTTTTACATGCATTACATGCTTTTTCATTTATTTCATTAGTAGTGATTCCTTATATATTTTAAATTTTGTCACAATAAATTAGCTCTACAATTTATATTTTTTCTATTTTGAATTAAGAGAAAGCAAAGAAAACGTACTTTTTTTTTGTCTTAGCAGTGTATTTGCAAAGTATAACATCGTCATAGATGGTTGTAGCTCGGAAGAATTGATTGTTTTTACCTTATCGGTGTGGTAAGTCAAAATACGGCTTTGCGTGTTGAGCGGTAGAAGAGATTCTTCGTATTCGTATCTTGAATTCGAACGGTAAGTAGATTAACGAGTGAAAATATATTATTTTTTACATCGTTTCAAGTGATTTTTTTAAATATAATATTCAACAACACACAATTGCAAGTCGATTCGTTTTCGTATATTCTCCAACTTATACGCTTAACATACCTATATAAAAAGGCGTCGAACATAAAATATCCTTCTTTTAAGAAATCGGTTAAAATAAATAGAAATATTACATAAGACCTCAATATCCTGAAGCAAGTTGACAAATATAGTTGACAGTAAAACTTTCTTCTCATTCCAAATTAGGAAAGAAAAATCATTCAGAAGGCAATCAAAACTCACGTAAACAGACTTTACGCTTACAGGATAATGTATTTATGTTGTATCGTATTATTTAAAATATTCTTCTTTACGGAGGAATGAAAATGCCATGATAGGATTACTTTATTTTCCATCTGCCTATCTATCTCTGTCTTCGTCTGTCAAAACCATTTTTCCCAGGATTTCGTAGATGTTAAAGCTAAAATTAGTATCCAATATTAGCATAAACTTTTTTTTGAATAAACTTTTAAGTCAACACAATAAAAAAATTACGCTTTGTTACGCTTACGCTTTGTTTTTGACACATGTTATATGAAATTGACTGAGTACATCAGGCCTAAAGTAAATATACAGATGAAAAACCAAAAGTTGAATATTATAGGTATATTAAGAAAAAAGAATTGAACTTGTAATTAATCTGTAATGTTTGTATTACAAAATTAGTGCACCTATCCACAGATTTAAGTTACTACGCTTTTATAGGTTGTATTTCTCGACGAACTACAATCATGCAACCATGAAATCAGTACGGAACCCTAGGTTCACGAGTTCAACTTGCACTTGACCATTTTTTTTCATTCTCACGCACCTGTAACATGTCACGAGGAGACACGCTTTTATGAGGAAAACATATAACTAACTGACTGACTGACGGAGAAAAAAGGTATTATTATTACGGTATACATGATGTAGTAGTGCTTTAATGCTTTAATCGAAATTATTTTATTTAATATGAGAAATATAGAGACCTCTCAGTCCCCGTACAAGTGTGAGTCCCAATCTCTAGCAAGTGCAAGTAATTTAAAGCTACAATAAATCATCGAACAATGTGTAACATTCGCTTCTAAAATTGCTAATATTTTGGGTTTTGAAAACTCGCACCGACACAGACTATAAATATTAATCTAAGATTTTTGCATATGAAACGTCATATATGAAATTTCCACATTGACCCTCCAGCATAAATCACGATGGATAGGATTACGTCCACTGTATTTTATGTCGCATCCAGTTGGCTGATAAAATATGGTGTACTTAGTCTAAGTAATGCGGCAATGATGAATTATTTATAATTTTATTCTTCAGAATAACAATATTTAACTCACGCACCTGTAACATGTCACGAGGAGACACGCTTTTATGAGGAAAACATATAACTAACTGACTGACTGACGGAGAAAAAAGGTATTATTATTACGGTATACATGATGTAGTAGTGCTTTAATGCTTTAATCGAAATTATTTTATTTAATATGAGAAATATAGAGACCTCTCAGTCCCCGTACAAGTGTGAGTCCCAATCTCTAGCAAGTGCAAGTAATTTAAAGCTACAATAAATCATCGAACAATGTGTAACATTCGCTTCTAAAATTGCTAATATTTTGGGTTTTGAAAACTCGCACCGACACAGACTATAAATATTAATCTAAGATTTTTGCATATGAAAACGTCATATATGAAATTTCCACATTGACCCTCCAGCATAAATCACGATGGATAGGATTACGTCCACTGTATTTTATGTCGCATCCAGTTGGCTGATAAAATATGGTGTACTTAGTCTAAGTAATGCGGCAATGATGAATTATTTATAATTTTATTCTTCAGAATAACAATATTTAATGGGTTTGTTCGCTGTTCGACTGACAGTATTTTGATGAATTTTAATGTCTTTTGTGTCTATTTCTGAAGTTATTTCAATTGGCGTATCGCTACTTTTAACGTTAGGGTAAATTTGTATAAAAATACGTAAAGAAAACATAAAAAAAAATATTTTATATGATTTTTTTAAGTTTCTGTTTTTAGTGTGAATTAACACATTAAAAATCATTAAAATAGGGTAAATTTGTTTTTACCCTTATTGTGCTAATGCTCTTACAATGCATAAACATTTGTCATTGGATTTTAGAGAGGTAATTCAAAGTTAGAATTTATGACATTTTTAATTTTATTACAGCTGCTTCGACTTGTGTCTACATGTGTGGTTCTTACTTCAGTTTATCGTTTAGTTTACCATCATATATACTAAAATATCTTGATCTAGTCATGTTCTGGAATAGTATTTAAGTTGGAAAACTTGCTCCAAGCTCCGTCTTCTGAAACTAGTAAGTAAATGTTATGAATGTAATTGAATCTTGTATCACGTACTTAGTTCATAAGAAGACTTTAAGCCACGTTTCAAGTATTCCTTAAGATAACCATTTAATTCTGGAAGTTTGTAGTTGAGAGGACTCTATTATGTAATAATATTAGTTTGTTTCACGATCGATACATTAATATTATTAGCCCTAGCGACGACTTTTATTAATTGGCTTATCACTAATCAATTGTAATCAATACATTGTAGTAAGTGTGTAACAACAGTGACTTCTATAATATATTTCGGAACATTTTCAACAAACGTCCAAATTTTTGTGTTTTTTTTTAATTTTTTTTCAATCCTTAGTGTGGATTAACACTTCAAAAATAATAATTTATTTTGTGAACTTGGCTATATCTGGTTGCTATATTGAATTACCAATAATAGTACAATATTTCACTAAATATACAAGTTCACTGTACTAAATGTTTTTATAGCAAAGTTGAATAAATAGGATAATTATTAGTCATAGAAAAATATTTTTCTATTCGATATTTTTGCAATAACAACTGGAAATTTTATATACAATAATTTAATGGCGTAAACAAAGGATAGTTACTAAAATAAATGGGACGGAAAAACATACTAGATTGATTATTTCATTTATGATATAGAATTAATATTAAAAACTATATTTAAATTATATAAATTATATATATAAAACTATATTTAAATTATATATATATCCTCTCTTATCGTTCTCTTAAGCGTCTCCAATACTTCCTTCCTCATAAAACAAAAATAATGCTAGCGCAATGTCTTCTCCTACCAATACTTGACTATGCCGATGTCTGCTATTTGGATGTGACTGAGGAGCAAATTAACAAATTAGAGCGTCTTCAAAATCTCGCTATACGCTTTGTTTACGGTCTTCACAAGTATGACCACGTATCCCATTTTCGAGCTCAGCTTAATTGGCTCCCTATTCGTTTTCGCCGTGATATGCATATCCTTTCTTTTCTCTTCAAAATAGTCAACTACCAAAACTTCCCTCCTTATCTACGTTCCCGTTTTAAAATCCTTCCCTCTCCTACACGCTCGAGGAGGTCTTGTGTTTTGCCAATGCTAGACATTCCAAAGAGCAATACCAAATTCCTTCAAAATTCCGTACAGGCTCCACTCCTTTGGAATAAACTCCCTAAAGCTATTCAAGAGAGCCAATCAATCTTGTCTTTTAAGTTGCAATTGAAAAAACATCTCATCAACGAACTTAATAGTATCTGAAAATTATTTAACTTAACAATGTTTCATTTATATTATATTTTTATGTGTTTATTTTTTTTTGTGTTGTAATTTTATATATTTTATAGCGTATGTATGTATTTATATGTATTTGTATAAGTATATGTTTATGTAACATTATTACTGGTATGTATGTATATCTTTTATGCTTTATGTATAGGATTTTTTTTTTAAAGTTATTTTTAGTTTTATGTAATTACTTAAATTTTTATCTTTATATTGCATTTTATGCGTCATCTCGCTACTTACTGCTTTTACCCACTTTCACAGGTTGGCTGGAAGAAATCTCTTCTAGAGATAAGTCCACCTTTTGGAACTATATTTTGTTATGTATGTAATTCAACATATTTCTGATTGCAATAAAGAATACTATATATGACTAGTCTTTGTCTGCGGCTTCACTTCATGGTCAGAGTCAGATAATTCCGACTGCAGGTATAATAGCTACATCGGAACGATTGTAGTAAATTAAACTGTCCTACACAAAAAATGTTTTAATATAATAAAACAATATTACTCAACTATTGGCTAATTATTAAATAAATATTTTAATTTAATAATTAGTCACTCGTTTTTGAGATTGGGGCGTTCAACCAAACAAGCTCTTCAGCTTTATCATATTAATTAGTACAAATAAGTAAAAAGTAAATTTTTGGGATTTAAAATTCAATTTATTTCAAACGTAAATACCTACTTCTCTTATGCATCATACATTATTTACTTACTATCTAATCAATCATAACGTCAAATTTCTTTGAATTAACTAATAATTGTTAATTAAGCACAAAGTCTATGTAAATTGATAACAATATTTAGTGGCACATTGGTATTTGTAAAGTTGGATAAGATTTCGGGAGTACTGCGCCTAATTGGTTTTCAGATTTCTTTGGAAATTGTTACAGGAGTAACGAACTTTGTATATTAAAATCAATTATGGCATCAATTAGTGTATCATTAATAATAGCAATAATAATTCATATTTTTTATGGCGACAAATCAGGGCTTCTTTGAATATTACACGTTTAAGCGATAGACTTTTAATATAATTTCCTGTTATTGCCATTTTAAGTGAAACTGAAGCTCTTTATACAAAAAAAACACCTACTCTGTAATCGCTAGAGATTTGAGAGTTTTTAATGGAACTCAAATTTCACATTAATTAAGTCCTTTAATCCAATTCATTTCACTGGAAATAAATTTATTAGCTAAATGTATTACCGTCTCTCGGCACAAAATTGAAATGATAAAGGGATTTTTTATTAGCCCTTTGAAGTAAATTCATAAAGCTTAGCATGAAATACTCTTGAGATTAACATTTGAAGCACAATAATAAAATAGTAAAATAATGTATAAATAATTTTAGAATCTCTTTATAGTATGAATTATCAATACAAAATATAAAGTATGCCAATAAATAAATTGTACAGCATGTTTTGAAATGTGAAGTAAATGGTT
>JAXRJS010000068.1:3672500-3710000 GCA_037127375.1 Dione juno
TTGCTCTTTTTTAATGTAATTTTACAATATATTTACAACTGATGTTAGCCTTCTGAATGAAAATTAAGAGTACGTAACTCCACACACTAATATCCGTATAAATATCCTTGGATTGAATAATATACTTTCCCAAATAATATGTTTTTAATCTTGTCTTTAAATTGTTCAAAGTATAAGTCTGTAAATATTTGTGGAATTTTATTATACGTGCGTATACCTTGAGGCATAAATGATTTACTTACCTTCTGAAGGCTTATTTTAACTCCTTGTATTTATATCGTGCATATCACAGTTCTTCAGCTAATTGTGTATACTTTTACGTACAAACAAAATAATATTGTAGATTTTATCATAATTTACAACATTGGCGAAGTTCTACTTTATGAAAAAAAATATATATATTTTGTTTTATTTATTATATAATTGTTTTATTATATAATGGACTGACTGACTGTCTTTAAAAACTCCCTTTCTTAAGAATCGAAGCTGATTATGTTTTATCAACATATCATCAGCGACAGTCACGTTCAGCTAAAGTATAAATACAATGATCGGTTAAAACCGTTGCTTAATCACTGTAAGCTGGATAAGGATATTGTGTTGATGTAAAAAATTATTGATACAACAGATTAGTGCTACATATGTACATATTAAATGATATATATAATATTTATATTAGAGTAGTTTTATTTAACTTTACTGTTTGTGTTCGTTATTAAAACTGATTGCCTGCCTAATTAATTTCATTTCATTATATGTTTACACTACCTATACGGGCTGTAGCCGACTTTATAATCTATTTAATAAACAAAAAAAATATATATATATATATATATATATATATATATATATATATATATATATATATATATATATATATATATATATATATATATATATATATATATATATATATATATATATATATATATATATACATATATATATATATATATATATATATATATATATATATATATATATATATATATATATATATATATATATATATATATATATATATATATATATATATATATATATATATATATATATATATATATATATTCAGGCAGCACACATCCAAAGTTACGCGGTGTGTGATTTGGGATTTTATAATAAAGCTTTTTTTTTTTGTATATATATATATCTACATATTTTAAACTAACTATAAATTAAACAAAGCGCAGTGGGCCCTAGGTGACAAAGTCTCAAAAATTTAGCAGAAAATGGGTCATGATGAGTGACTTGACACTAGCTTCCATCTGCCTACACTGCAGCGGAATACAGGAGTGAGCTAAAAAAATAACACTTTAATATTTATTCAATTGATAATGAACTAAAGCTTATGTTAATTATAATATAATTGTCATATAACATTGGAGAGAATCATTAAAACTCATATTAAATTATAAGCCACACACAATATCAATATTTATTTCCATTAATCCAACATTGTGGTTGTACCAATAATACAATTTGTTGTTTCATTGCCTTGAAATTGTTATTAATCGACTATGTCATGTTATTTCTAGCAAATATTTACAAAAAAACTTAATGATAGGCGATGTACCTATATAATCATACTGATACACTCGATATTCCATAATCTGCTATAGGCAAATAGAAACTAGTATTAACGACATTCTGTGTTAAAGCTACTCTCTTTCGCGCTTAACGCCTTGAGGCATTACTTGTGGTCCAGAGCGGGAAAATGGAAAAAAATTATGCCACTTTGACAGTCTCAACGTACAAACTTAATTTTCTTAATTTACAACTCGCTATCAATATAAAGAATAGAATAACATAGATCTATAAAATGATCGGAGGATTTTTTTTAGCTTCATGCTGTATCCCGCACATAGCAGGGTTGCCAGAGTCCATTCTCCCCGAGTGGGAGTCGAACCCGCAAACCGTCGTGTTTACAGGCAGACGCTGTGTCTGCGCCACGACGGGAAGAACATATTCCTTTTTCATTATCTTTTTTCATCAAACGTTGCATTTACAACAGAAACGACATAAAGATCAAAGTATATTCGAAACAGGTAGATTCTGCAAATTACGTTGAAATTGTTGGCAAAAGGAATCCATACATACATACCGTCAGCAATAAGTTAACTCAGTATAACATCTAATCTTACCCAACACGCAGTCACGTTCCAGTTTCATACATTTCAGAGTGAAATGGTGTCGAAAATATCCTTTTCCCATATCAACATATCCGTGAAGGAAAATTGTTTTTATAGATTTGGAACACACCAATTTCAATTGCTAGATATGTCGTGTTCCAAGCGGAATCAATATTCCGTGTATGAGGTCGTGTTGAATTTTTTTATTGAATCTCTTGTGACGAGTTACGTATTTGATTTTTGGGTTGTAAAGTTGTTACTTTGACTAGTGTTAGGTAATATGGGTAATATAGAAAATTACTCGGACTTTTAAGAAATTTTACTTTTTGAAAAAAATCTTAGCTCTTGGTATTGGTTTTTCTTTCTATGCATATGTTGTTTGTGTTTATATATGTTTTTTATTTTATATGTTTTTTGTAAGCATTTATTTGCTTCGTTACTATCTCTATATATTATTGAGAGAAATAATATAGTTACTAAAATTATTACTTAAAATAAAAAATACAAGGGAGGACAATCGTTGTTATATACCCATTCAACAATATCCCACTTATATCAAGTGGGTGGTATTACGTAGTACGTTGATTTTTATTTTTTATATTTTGTCTATATGGCATCTGGTTTGATAACCTGTGCTATATTGTGCTTTTCAAAAGTGATCTGTGTTTATATTTTATAATTTTCAAGTCTTAAGTGACACATAAGGCTGAGACGATTTCATTGAAGGTTGTTTTATTTTTTATTGTTGTTCTAGTTTTCTTATTTGTATTATTATAGTTGGAGATTTTCGGTCTTAAGCAGTTTTAAAATTAATCGATTCTCATCTATGTTCTAACTAGCCGACAGTTGTCATAGATAATATCTTCAGCTGTTGTCTTCGTTGTTGATGTTTACGTTTCCAGGTACCTTGATAGTGACTTTATTGCGTCCTCGTCTCTATAGGAAATAGCAGTTAGCCGCCGCCACCTTGAGGGAAACTTCCTAAAGGGAAACCTTGAGGTTCAGATGTAACTTATTATTATACGTTTGAACAATAACGAGTGTCACATTAATTGAAGGTTAAAGATCATCAGAAAATCAAATATGTTACGCTCCTCTGCGTCACACATTCGTGTAAAATAAAATATTAGCCCCAATGACTAGATTGTAATTTTTCTAAACTAATTACGATTTATGATTTTATTATGTCAGGAATATGTTTAGCTATTTTCATAATGTTTTCATAATCGTGATTCCTAATAAATTACAACAGTCGTTCTAGCCAGACGCATTCGAGGTTTACAGCCCAAAGAACCTAGAAACAATGTGGCCAGCGCAAATTCTATTATAATTTGTAACAGGAAATTTAATTAAACGTTTACTACATCCGATTAATAAAACGAATGTTCTCTACCTTATAGAAAGTTAAAATATTAATTAGTGTATGAATGCATGTTTACATACCATAATGATATGTTTAGTTAACAGTTTATTGTTATTTTGCTATAGATATTTTAATATTTTAATTTAAAGTTCTTTTCATTCATAAGTAAAAATGTACCACTTTTACAATATTTGCGTCGTATACAGAAAAAAATGTATTTTTATATTCTATAGTCATTGTATTTTTGTCAATGAAGTCACTTAGAAGTCAGTTTTTTTAATGAAAATATAGTTAAGTGCATTTTGCCGCATTGCAGGTTCTTGCACATTACAATGTGTTTAATTTTTTTATAATTACTATACTAATTTATAGCATTTGTATAGTACGCATACATACGTACAAATTAAAAAAAACATAATAAAAAACAAATCTGTCACTACGATCTGTAACTGCGCAAACATTTATATTACCATTAAAGAGAAACTGCTTATGACATATGAAATAATATAAATAACAGTTAAATGAAAGTGCTATTCAATTCAGAAACAGCACAGGAAGAGGAATATTCGGTTGAAATAATTGTGTTACACGAAATACTTGTGCAGCACGAAGTGATTAGCTCAGTACTAATGCACTTAGACTCGCTGCGCTGGCCGGCGTCTTGAAACCCGGCTAATGGCGCACCATTGAGTATAATTCGATTGATTCGTCCGCAATCTATTTCCCTAATGACCAGAAATTGGCGTAAAACTGATATTATATTGTAACTTTCAAAAATCATCACTATTCATATATAATATGAAATTTATGTTAATTATTTCGGTATTATATGCAAGCATTCATTAAAAACTCTTGTTAGATTGTTTATGACAATATAAAGTATATGTTAAAGATAATGTATGAAAGTGGCCTTAAATGTGGATGAAAATATCCTTTAATCACATGATCGGTTAATAATTAGTTTAACTTGACTCCTTCGACGAAATATTACATTTTTATTTTATAATTTGTTGTATGATACTTATCAGCTTATTCCAGATAAACGAAATAAAAATTATGATTGCATATACATATAAAGATCAAAATTTACATTTAATTTGCAATTACTGTATATGAAACATAGAATATATTTTTGTTTACTTTTTGTTATTTTTTTTATTTTGTTTGTATTTGAGATAGCAAAGGGAAGCCTTAAAAATGTATGTCAAATTCCGTAAAAAATATTGTTTTAATATAAAGTTCAAACATATTTTTTGGATAAAACAATATTATTATTATCATCAATATCATAAGATCTTGTAGATAACCATTATTATATTATAACAACATCATCATTGTATATAAATTATTTAAAAATGTCTGTTTGGCAAGACACGTTGTATCACGCCCATAGCGGAGTAGGAAGGAGGAACTAAGTGTTAAGACACTCCGTCGCTTTATCAGTCAGACCCTGTGCCGCTGCGACATGACTCTATAAGTGTGTATATTTTACTCTATATTAAGGTAGGAAATATGTTTTGGGTAATTTGTTTCGACAATTTAGTATAAATACATTATTAGTTATTTTGATTTTGGGTCCACTTATACAGAAGGAATACCTTCTGTTACAAAACATTGTAATTAAATTATGAATGGTACATTAATGGCGATAATGATTTAGGCATTTTATTTAGCCACCTAGTATATATCCAAAGTGTTTTATTTTATTGCAATGTAAGTACCATAAAAATAGCTAATATGTTTAATCTAGCTTGGTTCCAGTACGGAAACACGCTTCATAATTGTGTTAAAATGCACAGAATTTTATATTAAGCAAGTTCCTTTGTTAAAATGAACTAGTCTCCTTATAGGATTATCTCAGTTTGCAGGTAATTTACATTACCTGTATGTGTATATAGGTGACTTACATTTCGCAGCAGTATGAATTTTTTTTATTGCTTTATTTTCATAATCCAGAGGTTACTTTACCATCATGTTAACACGTTTTGCAACGGATTTTGTTTAAAAAATTCAAACTTTAATATAAATGCTTAAATAAAATAAATTTTTTAAAAATAAAGTATATATTATATATTATTTTATATATATATATATATATATATTTTATTTTATATATATATAAAATATAAATATAATATATTTAAAAAATTTTTTTTTTTATCCCCCATTTAAAAATTTTTTTTATTATTATATTTATTTTTTAAATTTTTTTTTTTTTTTCCGGTTTCGTAAATTTTGTTTTTTTTGGGGGGGGGTTTTTTATTTGGGAAAAAAATTTAAGGGATTTTCTTGAGGGGTTTTTTTTTTTAAAAAAAAAAAAACCCCCGGGGGTTTGGGTTTGTTTTGTAGGACCCCCCCACACCTCTAATTTTGGTATTCCCCCGTAAAAAACAAATAAATCTTCATTTTACGGAAATCCGAGTTGCAGAAATCTCCCAAATTTGGGATTTGAAAATTCGGATATCTTTTATATCCCCTTGGTTTGGGGGGTTTGCATACAGAAACCCTATCCCCCCCCTTTTTAAAAAAACCCAACCCCGGGGGGGATGTAGTGACCCCCGGAAAATTTTAAAATTTTCAAATTTATTAAGGCCCGGGCCCGGTGGAGGGTGAGCCCCACGGTTTTAGGTTTTGAAATTTTAAAAAAGTTCCAAGCGCACCCCCCCGGGTTCCCCTTTCCCCCTTTTTTCTTTGGGAATAGATATGCTTCCCCTTCCCATGGATTCCGGGGGGGGGTGAATTTTTTTAAAAAACTTTGGGTAAAGTGACCCTTGTGAAATATTTTGGGGGAATTTGGTTCCCCAAAAGGTTAATTAAAAAGACTTTCTTTTGAAAAGACTAGATTAACCCCCTTATGATCCCCCTAATGACGGGGAAAACAAAAAAACCCGGTCTGTAATCGATTCCTCTTTCCCTTTGGTATAAAATTTAGGGGAAAAAACGTTCGATCCGACCCGGTAAATCCTATAAATGGACGAAATTCCCCAAAACCCCGCCCTCAAAATTTTTACTATAAATTTAATCCCCCCTTAAATTTTGCAATTTTAAAAAACCCCTTCCGTAAAAAGGGGGAAAAAAAAGTGGATTTTTTCTTATTTCAAAGGGGAAAAGATATGAGGAAAAAAGAAAAATTTTCCCCCCATTGGGAAAACGTCAGTTTTTTTTTCCCAAAAAATTGAGTTATAATTATTGGAGTAAAATCCCAGGGTTTTTTTTTTTCGAGGAAAAGGGGGTTAACCCGGGCGTGGACATCGTAGTCGATGCCTCCGGACTCGTGCATAATGGATCCAAGGTACCTGAACTTCTCCGACTTAACGGCTGGCTCAGGCCCGATGTGGATGGTGCTCGAGTCTGGGTTCCCACAAGCCATGTACTCGGTCTTTGACACATTCAGTTTAAGACCACCGTTCTCAAGCGCACCCTTCCAGGCATTCACTTTACGCTCCAGCATCAGTCGGTTCTCGTCAATGAGTACTATGTCATCGGCATACATCATCAGCCATGGAGGCTGGTCCTGGATGTGAGCCGTGACAGTATCTAGCACTACATTAAACAAATGTGGACTAAGAGCTGAGCCTTGGTGAACCCCTACTGTAATTGGGAAGGGTTTGGTATCGCCAACAGCGGTCCTAACTGTAGAAACAGAGTCGTTGTACATGTCTCTGATAATAGCAACATAGGATTCAGGGATCCCTTTGGATCGCAGTGCCCACCAGATACACTGACGTGGCACACAGTCAAAGGCCTTCTGCAGGTCTAAGAATGCCACATGCAGAGCTCTCCTCTTTTCCCTGTGTGCCTCCATCAAAATTCTGAGGGCAAAAATGGCGTCCGTAGTGCCTGATCCTGGCTGAAATCCATATTAACACTCAGAGACAGTACACTCTCGGCGGAGCCTGAGGGCAATCACGCGCTCGAAGAGCTTCATGGTGTGACTCATAATCTTAATGCCCCTATAACTACCGCAATCTTGAAAACTGCCCCTTCCTTTGTAAATAGGGGTAATAAAACTGTGCCGCCATTGATGTGGCATCGTCCCAGTGTTCAAAATGCGGTTAAAAGATCAGTAAGCATGAGCACACCACGAGAGCCTAACGATTTCCACGCTTCGATCGGAATATCGTCAGGTCCCACCGCCTTGCCGTTCTTCATGCGTCGAAGACAATTCCGAGTTTCATCAAGGGTTATTGGAGCAATAAGTAGTCCCAGGTTAGGAGGTGGTTCAGACGGAATACTACCCGGGTGCTGAGTATTCAGCAGCTCCAAGAAGTAACTTCTCCACCTCTCCTTCACAGAAGCATGACTACAAAGCAGCTTGCCCTGGGAATCTCTGACGCAAAGACATTTTGTGATATCTTGCGTCGCTTTATCCCGAGCACGTGCCAATTTGTAGATGAGCTTTTGCCCCTCCACAGTTTCAAGTTTATCATATAGAGGTAATAAACTTTCACTGCGGGCTCTGGCTACAGCTCTTTTGCTGGCACGTTTCGCTGCTATGTACTCCAGTCTGTCTTCAGGAGAGTTGGAACGCTGCCACTCCTTAAATGCAGTCTTCTTATCATGAATCACCTCCTGTACCTTGTCATTCCACCACCATGTCTCCCTGTCCATAATACGTTCTCCCTTAGAAACGCCAAGAACATGTTTACCAGCCGTAATAATTGCTGACTCAGCTCGATCCCAAGCATCCTGAGCAGTTTCGGTGTTAGTTGTTAAATTTTGACTGTTAACCTCTGCCAGAAAGTCGGTCTGCATCGGTCCATTCAGCAACCACCACTTGATCTTAGACTTACGCGTCTCGGCTCGGCGGATATTTTCGCCCTCTATATTGCGGCGACCGTGACCAAAACCACCGTGGACACGTTCATACGTATCCGCAGCCTTACCCACGTGACCGTTAAGGTCTCCCCCAACTATGATCACCTCGGTAGATGGTATAGCGAGTAGAACGTCTTCATATTGCTCCCAGAATGACTCCTTTTCGGCCCCGCTACAACCAGCCTGGGGAGCGTAAGCACTGATTAAGTTGGCGATAGCCCCCTCAACCAGTACCTTCACCCGCATCAGGCGGTCGCTGCGTCGGTCAACTTCGAGGAGACCATTCCGTAGCTCTTCAGATAAAACTACTGCTACACCAGTTTTACCGGAAGGAGACCCAGAGTATATGAGCTGGTAACCCTGTCCGATGATACGGGACTTATTGCCCTTCCAGCGGGTTTCCTGAAGGAAAGCACACTGGACCCGACGCCTCATGAGTACATCTGTTAGTTCCCTGCATCGTCCGGTTAGAGAGCCAATATTCCACGTTGCAAAGCGGAGTTTCCTTCTGGGTACTTTCTTCTTTAGCCGTGTCCGTACTGGACACGGTAGCCCTTGCCCATTTAACACAGGTGTAGGGTGATGTGCCTGCGCGTCGTTTAGCGGCGACGCCCTAGCAGTACCCAGCAACATCTTTTTTCTTTTCATATGAGTGGCAGGTGGCGGCTTTTTAATGGAGCGATTGCCATCTGACCTCCAAAACCCATTTTGTGGGAAAAGCCAAGGATGAGAGGGGAAAAGATTAGTAGAAAAGGGGGGGGGGGTAAGGACACCACTTTCATGGATTGGGAAGGAGTATGACAGTGGTGGCTCGAGGATCCGGGGTCGCGTACCCGTATGCCCAGTACCAATATCGGACAGATATTTGGCCAGATACCCTCTGGATGGATATATATATATATATATATATATATATATATATATATATATATATATATATAATATATATATATATATATACATATATATATATATTTATATATACATATATATATATATATATATATATATATATATATATATATATATATATATATATATATATAATATATATATATATATATATATATATATATATATTATATATATATATATATATATATATATATATATATATATAATATATATATATATATATATATATATATATATATATATATATATTATATATATATATATATATATATATATATATATATATATATATATATATATATATATATATATATATATATATATATATATATATATATATATATATATATATATATATATATATATATATATATATATATCTATATATATATATATATATATATATATATATATATATATATATATATATATATATATATATATATATATAGTACTGTAGGTACTATAATATACATGAATACTATAGTACTGCATTTAAATTATAATTACGTATTCTATACCTGTATTATTTGGATATGATGTAAATACTGGTCTTGATTCAATTTGTGAATAATATTATCTATTATTTATATTAAGGCTATTGTGGCGCAGATGGCACGGGATAGAGTCGGTTTTTTTTCCCGCTGTGGTGAATAAAGGTTTCTGAAGAAAACTGGATGGAAATCAGTAAGCTACGCTAGGCTTTGCACTTGATTTCCTGTGTGTGTCTGGTGCCTGCCTTGTTATATACGGTCTACGGGACATAGATTAATGCTTGAAAAAACATTTTTCTTATATTATAAATGTAAATATAATTTCCAGTGGGATATGAATTCTCTTCTTCGTCTCTTCAGTAATGGCGTTTCGAGTTCACGTTGAACTAGGTTGATTTTACATATTTATTGCAAATTTGCTTTGAACTTTGAGTTTAACTTCTTAACTTAGGTATATAATTTTATATGACATTTTCTAGGTGTCCGAAGTTACTATTGACAGAATATATCTGTTTAATTAAGAATATATCTGTTATATGGCGACGTGTTGTAACACAAGGCATGTTACAACACGTAGTCATTAGTTAGTCTGTTTTTATAAATCGAATATCCATCCATCCATATAGAATAGAATAGAATTTTTAGAAATAGTAGTTCTTACGATTAGCGCATCCAAAACAATGAGTCTTGAATGTCATGCGATTAAGATTTTCGGTACGGGGAATGTACTAAATATAACAATTTATTTAACAAGCACATCTAGCAGTTTTTTAATCTACTAGTTATGTTTACCTTGTATAATATTTAGCTAATTAACCGAAATATTACAAATACGCCGAGATTAACTAGAACCAAAGGTCTGTAGTAATTTAAGATTATACAATTAATTAATACGAAACTCGAAATAATAGCTTAACTTTGAAAGTGTACTTAAAAGTATAAATATTCCGACCGCATAAGATGTATAGCGCTCAAGTTGTTTTTAAACTAAAATTGAGAATATTAAGTTTTCCGAACTTGGAGTATAATTAAATAATTTATTTGTTTACGTGTGAAGAAAATGCAACATTGTTTTGGTGTCCTCAACTGCCTGAATGTGGGAGATGTTTGAGTTGTTACAGTAATTACTGAAAGTGCTTACAAAGATTTTTTTTATTTGTAAATTCATTGATGGAATATCGTGTGACATTATAGATAATTGATTAACTTGATGTATTTATTATAAAGGGCTTATGTTATAGTTGGTCAATAGACTATTATTGTTAGTTATAATTGTTTTATAATAGAATGGTAATTTAATTATTTCTATAATAAAATTGGCGCTGTTTGTATTATATTGTTTTAGTCTTTAATTTTAATTCTACGAGTATATGCACTCTCTCTAGCCTTTTTCGGTGAAAACACTGTATAGTTTTTGTTTACCATAGCTTTTATATTAACTATATTTGCAAATTCCGTATACAAAAACCCGTAAACCAAATGTGATATGAAAGTAAAAAAAATAATTGAATTAGGGAATACATGGTTCTCTAATGTTTTATCGACAACTGAGCCAGAAATACTAAGAAAACAAAAAAGTCATCGTATTTTTACGTCGAAACTTATTTACGAGCTTGTTACAAATTTGACAAATTAGTTTTCAAAACTACAGCCTCTGGTGATTTCCACTAAACCCAGTTCTGTGTAGTTGCTAAAATATTAAGGAATTTATTAGCTAAGTATAGTATAAATTGCTAGTCTCAGTAGATCTCTTAAAGATATGTAGCAAGAAAATATTTTATAGCGGGTAAGCGGCTGTGAAAATCCACTGGATCTTTGCCAAAACTGGCGGTACAGATGAATAGCCATCTTTAGATTTGAACTTCAAGTTAAAATAAAATTGATGAAACATAACATTAATATTTTTTACTATTAATGTTATGTTATGTTACACATTTTATTTATCTAGACTAGGGATTTTCTTTTGTTTAATTAAATAATGACTAAGTTTATTTTTAAAAATAAAATACCTCATCAAATCAAATCTTAATTCGGCCATTTTTTATGGTGTTACCATAGATAAAATCTATCACCCAAAATATTACACTGTATTGGTAAAATAATAAATAAAATATTGTTTGTAACAGGAGTAAATTTATAGATAAAATATAACATTAAGTTCAATATACATATTATAATTGCGTTACATTAATGTTTGGTTCGTACATAAAAGTCAACGGCCAGTAATATGAGCTTTGAAGCCGTTCTGTTTTACGGTTACGTCGATTTTATTTCCTTTCTGGCTATCTACTATTAATAAAATCACATTGTTTAGATTTAGTCAATTTCAATTAAAATTAACGACATACAACCAGTGTTTATTGTTCTGAATAGGGGACTCGTAGTTTAGTGGCTGTCTACAGCATATCTGTCCTTGTAAGTTCGAATCCAGTTTCACAAAAATATATCTTTTTCTTTATGACATCTATAGCGGAAATAAGATATGCGTCTTTATTATTATTTCTTTGTAGTAGAAAGAAAAAAAAGCTTCACGCCTGTACCGGGTCTTTTGTAATAAACAAAAAGAATATCACATACATATGTTCAAAAACATACAAATCTTGATTATAAAAGTATATATTATATTACACACTAAACCAAATTCTAGATTAAAACTAAATAACTATACGGTCACTGCGCTAATAGGTGGCGCTAGAGGATAGTCAAATTACTCAGAACATAATACGCTTTCTTCATTCATGCTTTCCTGCTTTTTACTTGAATTTTCTCCAGTATCATTGGCATTGGGTTTTTATAGGTAATACAAAGAGCTCATCTACTTCTCACTTCCCTACCACTGACCCTAGCACTATATATTTCTTTGACAATTTTTTCATCACTTACTGTGACATCCTTGAAAAGTATCTTACATCTTCATTACGACTTCATTCAGTTAAACTAACTCCGTAGATCCTCCCAAGAGATCGTATCTTTTTTCTGTAATAACCACGTTTTGCTGCTGTATAACCAGCACTCCATTTTTATTATTATGGAATTTTCCTTTCATAAATCACATTGCATATTCAGTGTAATTAACAATTTTTTATAAGTTACATGTGTACATATTTTTCAGTTTTCCTTAATATAGAACTAGAGTATTTTTGTTCATCAAATTACTAGTATACTTAATGCATATAGAACGAAGTAGTACAAAAATTTCAGCTATCTCCATGTAAATATTTTTACCTGCATTGGATAGCTGCGTACGAACCGAATGAGTTTGAAAAAATTGAGTTCATTACCGATTCAAAAGGCCAGCCGTGCGGGTATCCGTGATACGGCCGTGTTTACTTTCGAATCAACCCGCTTTACCCTAAAACTACGCTATTTAATTTATATTCATTGAGATGTAAAACGCGTAATAGATAGTTGATAAAATAAATAGAAGTTGGCCATTTTGTATGAGTACGAGCCAGTTAATTTTACACATTCGTTTTTAAATTATGTTTATGTTTCTATTTAAGGACTATCTAAGGTTGTATGATGGGATTGCTATCAACATTTTATAATATCACATATAATATTCCGTCAGTATAACTATAATTTCTATTTTACGATGTATCCCGTATAAATTTATGTAGGTAGAGAGATCGTCATGGTAGAACATTCGATTCTCTACTCTATCCCGAATTCAAGACATTGAGTAGGGAAAAACGTAACTCCTTCTGCTCCTTCCTCCTTATATGAATAATTGAGGAATTTGTAAAGTCTATTGGGATGACCCAATAGATTTTACAAATTCCTCAAACGAAATTAGTATTTCGTGCCCATTGTGGATACGAATACATCATGTTCAATTAATCGAACATGTCGTAACCGCGTTATGACAGTATCAATTAATTATTTATTAATATAAAGTCAATTATAATATTAACATCATACGCCTAATGAAGTTAGAAATACTATCCCTATCGCTATCTATTAGGCGAGTATTAGCATATTATGTTAATATATAATCCCAGTCTCAGTAAGAAACCTCGTTTGTAATGGTAATATGTTTGGAAGTTAGTCCAATTTGCATTATGAACTACACACGCAATGCGAGTTTTGCTTTATATTAAAAATTTGTGTTTAATTTAAGGCTTCGTCGCAAAAGTTTTGTACTTGAAGTAAAGTAAGTAAAAAGTATTGGATGGGAGTATAATTTAGAGTTCGATTTTCTTTATAATTGACTTTATGATGTGATTACTTTTTTAAAGCTTCACGCTGTATCCCGCATATAGCAGGGTAGGCAGAGGGAGCCATAGTCTCAAGGAACCTAGTGTTAAGACATTCCGTTCCTCACTTTCTGCCTTTCGAGGTAATGCGTGTTGAGTGGCGGAACTCAACGCCGCGCTTTTGCCTTGTTGCCAGAACGAATAAAATGAAAATATTTCATTCTCCCCGAGTGGGAATCGAACCTACAAACCGTCGTGATTTACATGTTAACATGAAATTACATAATATAATTTACGTGATTTTATAATTAAATTTAATTTTGTAAAAAAAATATTTTTATGCGTTTTTACTTGTTAAGGTAACACAGAAGTTGTCGCTAGCAATTAGAAAACTTAGTGAGCACGTAACATTGAATTTTCTCTTTTTGCAAAACGTAAGAAACACTGGAAGAAAAAAAATTAACCAATAAAAAAAATTATGAATTTAGATACTTTCGTCTTTTACTTTATATTATACAGCAGTTTCTTTGTTAAAATGTAAGGAAGTAATGGTTAGAAGTGAAAAAATATTTTTCAGTTAATTAATTCATTCATCGAGCAAGGCTTTATATTTATATATTTACCTAAAGCCTTTCTCGATATAGATAAAGAATTGTAAATTTTTGTTTCGGCTACTAAGAAGTTGTCAGATAAGTATACTCGTAAAAAGTGTTTTTTTTGTTCATTTTATAGTATATTTGTTGCTTTAGAGATATTTTATAACACGAGGTCGTAAATTATAGTACTGTTAAAAACAAAACAAAAGTTATTTCACAGCAACTCATATAAGCGAGCCACAATACACTGGAGAGACGCCAAGACGTTTCGGACATTTAGATCTTAACGTGTAGAGTTCACGTTATAAATTATATTTGCTCAGTTAATAAGAGAGTTCCGTTTAAATGTTTAATAATTGTTCTAAATTTTTATTTAATACGATTAGCTTTTGGAATATTAATATAATATGTAACGTCTTGTTTTTAAAAAAAAAATTGTATTATAATATTTTTTGTTTATTTAGTTTATTCTTTTTTAAAACATATTTTACATTTTATATATACATATTTTACAGCTTCACCCTTTATCGTTTAAACCTAGTTTTGAGACATGCGTCAGTGATTGTAGGAACAAACTTGTATCCGAAATCGAAACTTCATTCGATCAGGTTTCGAAATGGGGTTCTCGTAACCTCGTACGGTTTAACTCCAAAGGGACACAAGTTTGCACGTTTATCACAAAAAATAATCTCTTTACTGTATCCCTAGTCCGTCAGAACACTTGAAACCAAGCCGCCTATTGGGATTCTCGGCGTCGAAATTTTGGGGATGTCTAGTTCCACGGTCATTTGGAAGGCAAAGCCAAATTAGCTTCCAAAAATCTGGATGTCCTTGGTAGAACGAGGTGTTTCACAGCGGTGCATCATCTTTAATTTTATAAGGCCCAAGTTCGGCCGCACATAGAATACTGTTCTCATCTCTGTTCTGGGTCACCGCAATACCAACTTCTTCTGTTTGACCGCGTCTAATGTCGGGCGGTTCGGATTGTTGACTTTAATATACGAGTGATTGGTTAGATATGTTATGATTTATTTTCAAATTATAAGCGAGACATAGTATCAGTATAGGAGTACTAAAAAATTGTCAGTATTGAATTTTTATACTTACGAATTTTGTGTAGCTACAATTATTATAATATATAATATAAATAGATCGCACTTCTTTTCCAAACAACCTTACCTATATAAGAGTATTTTATACACAAACATCAAGGAACTAATCTCAAAAGACTGCTAAAATTAATAAAAGACAAAGACAAAAGACAAAAGATCTTTTCCTAGAAAAGTAGAGTTTCATTATGTTCATACAAGCACGATATAATGGGCGCTTATCCACACAATTCTGTCGCTGTATCAACACTTGCATTTCGTGGTAATAAGAAAGGAAATTATTTTCATGAGTAGAGATTACCACGTACATTCTTAATAAATTAGCAAAAATTGAATTATAATATATTTAATAAAATTAAAATGATATAACGTTATGTTTTGTTGTATGTAACATTCTAAATTATAATTTATTTCCTGATGAATTCAATCCACATATATATATATATATATATATATATATATATATATATATATATATATATATATATATATATATATATATATATATATATATATATATATAACTATGTATAATAAAATGGAATCTAAGAATATGGGACCTATATATGTACATTAGTCGAAATCAAAGTATCCCAACAAAACAAATATGTTGAATTCCAATCAGTAATTCAGGAATTACAGGGTAATTAGCGTGTTCGATGAAACAAGCTATCAAGCTTTATAATATTAGTATAGATTATAGCTTTATTATTAGAAAGTTCCCTAGCCTAGATAGAGATGAAGTAGAGCGATTTGTTTCCGCTATGTAACACGTTTTCTGCATGGCCGCAAATATTAAGGTCTATATGCCTATTGAGAAGCATGTAGTTAACCATTATAGTGTATTAGTATTTTTTATTTATATATATATACATACATATATATATATATATATATATATATATATATATATATATATATATATATATATATATATATATATATATATATATATATATATATATATATCTATCTATCTAATTTTCTATAAGAAATATATTATTTTTACAAATATTATGGTGTTCATTTTGTGGCCAATTTATTTATAAACCATGCTCTATAATTTCAGGGTAAACTACTTTGAAGACACATTATTCTCAAGAAATTAAGCTAATTGTAATTTTTTTCTATTCCCTTTAAGTATATTTTAGACATTGAATTTTATTATGGGTACTGGACCTTATCAGAATTTTATTTCTAAATATCGACCCATGTATAACAATAATTAATCCATTACCCCATGTAAAGTCAGACGCTTTTAGGAAGTCATTGGATAGTTGGAACTAAATATTCCTAAATTAAAACATAAGTAGTTATCGGTCCATTGATAATGCAAATACTTTTACCTTTCGAATCGCACAGCAAACCAATAAGTTTGGAAAAATTGAATTCATCATTTATTCAGAGGGTCAACCAAACGATATTCTCTGGAATCGAGTTGTATTTACCTTTCAATCAAACAGGCTCTATTGCCTTCGTAAAGGTCTCTTTAATTTTCTTACAAAATCACAGGACCGAAGGCAATATGTGATGGGTTTAAATGTATACTTATCTTGTAAAGGTCTAAACTGATTACTGATAAGGTAATTTTACTGTCATTTATTGATTAATAAGGTAATATTTTTGTATTGTATTGTAATATTTTTGATTAAAATATACATAGAATGTCAGATTGATAGTTTATTAATTGTTAATCAATGATGA
Source organism: Dione juno (assembly GCA_037127375.1). Classification (NCBI taxonomy): domain Eukaryota; kingdom Metazoa; phylum Arthropoda; class Insecta; order Lepidoptera; family Nymphalidae; genus Dione; species Dione juno. The sequence continues at coordinate 3,689,825 of JAXRJS010000068.1, forward strand.
ACTTTCTTAAAGATATATATTTTTTTGAAATTACTTTGAAGTTTATCCAAATTTGATATTATTTTGTGTGTATTTATGATTTGGTGTAAATGTATTCGAAGATAATAAAATTTTAGAAATTTTGTTGCTGAAATATTATATGTGTATTAGTGTTATGTACAGTAGTATTACTGGTTAAAAATAAAAAGTGAATTGGTAAATATGTTATACCAATTTTGTTGGTGAACAAACAATTTTTTTTGTTTGCAATGAAATTGACAGCTGGCAAGTTTATTTTGAATTTTTATGTGATTCAGGTGTGTTTAAACTATAATCTAAAATCATTGAAAACAATATTAAAACATAATTTTGTGAGTGGCTCTATTATTATTTAAATTCTTCTAATTTCAAATAGGCAAGCTGTATGATGCTGATATGAGCTGTAGGATGGCGGAACTCAACATCGCAAAATCTAACCACACTGATGAATAAAAATGTTTCATATTCAAACATTCCGCTAAAACATTTTACATTAATAAAACAAATACAATCCACAATCGTAGCACACACCCAATAATGGCCCAATCAAGCCACGCCGATTACTCAACGGGTAGATTTTGAATCAAATGAATAAATACGGATGAAGCAAGCGAAACTTACTATATAATAGGTAAAGTTAGACGGAAGTTCTAAGCTACACGCTACAGCTGAAGCTTAGATAAAGTGATTATGTCAGTAATTTTCTGTCCCAAGCTCGTGTTCAAATGGAATTACCCTTATACATAGAATTTCAAAGTAAGGTCCATAAACATTGAAATGAAACTAATGAATAATATAAGAAGTTTTTATTTCATTAAATATCCATATAATTTTTTAATTGTACTTGTAACCGGCATATGTAATCTCATTTTCTTTTATACAGATACTGTAGATTATGTTTGGAATATTGAAACGTAGCAACATATGTAACAGTATATTGTATTATTTTACAATATTACATTTGAAGCCGTCGTGGCGCAGTGGCGATCTCAGGGTAAGCGCGGCTGTTGGCAAAGTGCGACATGGAGTTTCATCACGCAACACTAAATGTCTTTCGACATTTATTTGTATGAGGTCCTCGCTGCTTACTCCGTTTCATGTGGGAGACAGCGTGAAAACCCTTTAATAGATAGATAGATGTTTTATACTTGTATAATGTTAACAATGTTAGACTGCGAAAATATTAATATGCTTGAAATATTTCTTACAGAGACATATTTATATATTATCACATTTTTTTTACTAAATTATTTTAAAAATATTTATATTTGCTTAAATTATATATTAGCCAATAAATCCAAGGTGAATATTCAAATCTTAGCAATTAAGAGTTTGAAAACTACTGCCCTACATTATTGTTTAGCGGTAGAATTTACTAAGCGTGGTCAGTTGAGGTCGGCTTGTAGGTGAGGTGTTAGGCGAAGGGGAAATCAGTTTATAAAATTGTCAAATGCGAGTCAAGATTTTACATAAAACATTCAAGAAAGTGTTTCAAAATAATATTGTTCATCAGTTAAGTAACTATTAAATATGTAAAATTTAAGCAATTAACCCTGAGATTATAGAGCATGGTTAATAAATTTACTCAGCTGTCAAGGAAAAATTTATGAGAGAATAATCTTGGTTAGACTCTCTGAAGTGGTAGAGACCAAATCCTTGCTGCCTTGCCTTGCTTGCTGCTTTTTCCTAAAACCAAATTGCTCATTTATCAATTTGGTTTTAGGAAAAAGCACTCTGCTGTCCACCAAGTGCACCGCCTCGTAGAGCATATAGCTCGTTATAACATCAGAACGACGGCACACAGTAGCACTGCAGTCATTTTTCACGACATCGCAAAAGCCTTTGACAAAGTGTGGCACAACGGCTTAATTTTCAAGCTGCTCACCGCCGGTGTACCACACTGTCTAGTATACATCCTACGAGACTTATAATATATATATATATATATATATATATATATATATTATATATATGGCCATGTTATGCGCCGATCTGAGAACTATGTCGGAAGGAAGTGCCTTGACGTGTCTGTCCCTGGAGTTAGACCACCCGGACGCCCAAGGAAGCGATGGCTGGATGTCGTGACACAAGATATGAGAGCCAATAGATTGTCCACTGAGGATGTTAAAGACCGTGCAAAGTGGAGTAGGCTTAGTCGGAAGGCAGACCCTGGCAAAGCCGGGACTAATGCCAAGAAGAAGAAGAAGATATATATAATATATATATATATATATATATATATATATATATATATATATATGTGTGTGTGGATTAAATTCATCAGGAAATATATTATAATCTAGAATGTTACATAACAAAACATAACGTTATATCATTTTAGTTTTATTAAATATAATATAATTCAATTTTTGCTAATTCCTTAAGAATGTACGTGGTAATCTCTACTTATGAAAATAATTTCCTTTCTTATTACCACGAAATGCAAGTGTTGATACAGCGACAGAATTGTGTGGATAAGCGCCCATTATATCGTGCTTGTATGAACATAATGAAACTCTACTTTTCTAGGAAAAGATCGTAATGTCTTTTATTAATTTTAATAGTCTTTTGAAATTAGTTCTTTGATGATTGTGTATAAAATACTCTTAGATAGGTAAGGTTGTTTGGAAAAGAAGTGCGATCTATTTATATTATATATTATATATTATAATAATTGTAGCTACACAAAATTCGAAAGTATAAAAATTCAATACTGACAATTTTTTAGTACTCCTATATTGATACTATATGTCTTGATAATAATTTGCAAATAAATCATAACATATCTAACCAATCACTCGTATATTAAAATCAGTTGTACTTAATTTTTACATAATATATTAAAAAATAATTACTAAAGCTTTATTAATTATAAGCTTAAAATTAATTATTATTAAATTATTATTATTAAAGCTAATAATTAATAATAAATACTCTTCTAGAACTAATAAAAATAATTTTAGTTATGACTTTTTATTCAGCCTCTGATATATGCGATACAGATTATTATCTGGTGACAAGACAATCCGTTCTCACGAATTGGAAACATGTGGGAAACTCTACACCATATTTTTTTTTATCTCTGATGGTTGTGGGTTCAATCCCCCTTTAGAGAAATTATTAACAAGAAAATTTCTTGGGGTGAGCTGTTGATTTTCTGAGAGATTGGAGTGTCTTGGCACTCTCTTAGCCCTCTGCCTACCCCGCTATATAAAGAGTAAAGCTCAAAAAAAATATTATTTTTATAGGTTATACAATCGACACAAATAATATAATAGCACAATGTTTACTTACTTAAGGTATCAATAAATCTATTAAATATGAGTATTGTAATTCATGGATGAAATACCGATAAACGGGTTCGTTAAACTCTATTTGAAATTCGGTTCAAACTTTAAGCTTATGTTGAAAACCTCTAACTAACTGCGAGTTATATGCGGTTCGGAATACGCTTTAGTTAACTGATGCTGGAAAATTTATCTCAACGGTTAGTACGAATTGAGGAATTTTCTAATCGATACTTGATTTAAATATCTGCATAGTTATCTTAAATAATATACATGTTATCCTTTTCTTAAAATTTACATAATATACCTGTTATAAAATAATATGAGTACCGCCAACTTTATGTGTGCCTTTGAGGCATTGACCAACAAACTCAACAAGACACAGTATCTCAAATTGAGATTTCAATGAATCGATCGGATAGTGTTACTAAAATTTAATTTAAATTTAATGTACAATAAATTTTCGTTAAATTTAAGTTAAAATTAACATATGCTTTTCTTTACCAATCTTTCATAATTACGTCAAATATAAAAATAAATTACACATGAATAATGAATAATAATGAGTAAATAATAATGAATAATGACTCGTATAATATAATAAAACATTCACTAAATCCACCCTAATACGTACGAATGATTTGTACTTATGGTGAGAAAAATATGGCTGTCTCTCTGCGGTAAGATTATTAATCAAATGCGTTTTAGACGGGAAAATATGATTTTCCTTTTAGGTAACTCGTTTCAGTGTTTGAGTGGCGTTTTCTTGAAAAATATTTTTAGAAATATATTTGCTGCTTTTAACGATTTGTTTCTTTTGCTCTACATTCTTACTAATGAAAGAAACGCAAATGAAAAATGGTAGTTGTAATTATATTTTTGAATACGAAAGAAATACTCGTAATTGCGCAGTTTTATGAGTTCGTGGGAATTTGAAGTAAATGAAATGACTATATATGTATATGTGTGTCATAATCACAGTTGTACGGTTCGTTTTGTTTTACCACATAGACTGAAAAAAAAAATATTTTTGTGCCTTAAAACACAATAAGCATATCAGTTCACTATTAAGATTCGAAACCTTCGTGTAGATGGTGGAAAACTGATCATCACTAAATCACGATGATGTCAGATTTTTTTATAGTCCTTAATTTGAAGGCAGTTAGTTGTACCGCTGTTGTATATTTAATATCAGTTTGACCTTAATTAGTATTAGTTAGTTAGTAGATACTAGTGCAAAGAACTTATTAACTTTTAAAATCGAAATCGAAACTTGAAATATATTTAGAAATATTCAACACAAAACTGTTTCGACAAGTAAGTTGACTAAGTAAAGTAGGTAAGGTATATGTTTTTATTCCAAGTTGATAAAAGAAGTATAGCGACTCTATTCTTGAATATTCTACTCTGGCATTATGTTATATTTTGCCAAGAAAAATATATAACTCCTGAAATAAAAATCATCACAAGAAAACTTAGCGTTGAAAATGTTAAGTAATTTTGCTTTTTGATGTAGCTTTGTTTCCTTCTCCACATTGAATCATGTGTCGTTGCTTCGGTTGCGTGCGGGGAATAAATTGCAAATTGAAATAGAACAAACTTTGAACATTAACATGACAAACGGGAGGACACAGGGTTGCGGATTAACATAATTTACACTTATTAGGCGGTGATATATTGTATTATTTTCGTTCTCAATGTTTATTAGTCATATGTTTCAGTGGTGGTTAGCGTGTGATGCCTAAAATGGGAGTCCGAAACCTAAATGATGTGAATGTTAGGTATGTTAACTCGTTAACTACTATGTAGATCGCATTTTTATGAACATTGGTGAAGAAAGATGAGTACTACTTTGAGGAGGTCCTCATATATATGACCTTTATCGATTGTCTTTAAGGTGTATCATTTTCTAATATTACTAATTAATTATAAAAAAAGGCATCATAGTAACGTTAATAGTTGGAAAACGTCTGATGGTATATGCAATAGTTGTGGATGTTTTTATTTCCCATAGCACTAATAACACTTTATAATATGTATAACTGCAAATTGATTCCAATTAATGAGAACGAAACCGTACACTACCTACTACTGCATAAATATATAATATATATAATAATAAATATATATATATATATATATATATATATATATATATATATATATATATATATATATATATATATACAACAATGTACCAATAAAAAGAATAATATATTGAAAATTATATAAGCATATTATCTCGAGGTAAAATTCTTTTTCATATTATTACTACCATCTAATGGTGAGATTAGTTAAGAAATGTCTAGAACTAACTGCCTCGAAGTCCAGAACTGACCGACGTAGACTTAAAAGCATTACGCTCTAAGTCTAACTTGCAGTTTATTTTGTACGAACAATTTAGGTTTAAAATTTCTCTTTGAGCTTCCTTTCTTTTCAAATGCTTAACGAGAAACTAGCTTTTATAATTTTTATACAATTTCTTCCATTATATATATATATATATATATATATATATAATATATATATATATATATATATATATATATATAATTATATATATAATATATATATATATATATATATATATATATATATATTATATATATATAATATATATTATATATATTATATATATATATATATATATATATATATATATATATATATATATCATTATTATCTGATTTATTATCTATACCTATAAAAATCAAGTGCTCGTTCTGATAGACATCGCACGTGTTGTATTCTGTCACTCAACACACAATGTCACAAATCAGGGAACGGAGAGCCTTAACACTGAGTCTCTCTGTCAATCTTGCTGTGTCAAAAAGCATAAAGCTTCTATATGATGGGTAGCTTTCGTAGACGACAAACAAAATTGACTCGGCGTCTAACGCGATGTTTGTTATAGTTAGCCCTGACTAATAATACTAAAATAGTAACATTTTGTTTAGTAGTCATTGTTTTTCAATTTTTTTAAATAAAATTGAGGTTAACAGAAAAAAGTTCTAAAATTAGAAATAAATCTAAGACCAGAACAAATCAGATTTATTAATGACCTCAGTTAACATCGAATATTTATTTATATATTTCATTTATCCTTATGTTTATAAAGAAAGCATACCGCATAACGATTTAACTACTCCTACACCTTATGGTTGCCTGGCAGATATCGCCTATAGCGATAAGGCCGCCTTCTGTACTTTACATTTTATTAATGTCTTCTACGTTTCTTTTGTTTTCTACGTTTTATTTGTGGCGTACAAAAAATAATGTTAATATACATAGATCGGATTACCAATAACCCCGTATAATGTGTAGGACTTTATAGGACGTGTGTTGGTACTATAGAATTACTATGCTGCTTTTAAAGAAAATATATTTTCAAGGAAAATAGATAACAAAATGATTCTATAATTACTATAGTATATTATATATAACTCTTGTCACGCTTTGTACCAGTTTACCAGGGTAGGCAGTGAGATGGGAAGGCGTTCCGTTTTCCGTTTTCCACATAAATTCCAGACACTGCATGTTGACTGGTGAAATTTAACGCCATGCTTTTTAATATTAGTGCGGGCAAACAATTAATTATATACTCTATAACAATTATATACTCTACTTCCTCGAGAAATTCCTCTAGAATCGACGCGTTTAAATTTCTAGTGTATCGAATTCGACTACATAGGGAATATATCTTAGGTTCGTTTTACCTACCCTACTGCATGCCGGATAAATTTTGAAGCTAAAATAAATAATAAGTAATACAGTAATATATTTATTTATAAATTAAATCGCCACATGTTAATGCCACTTATACAACAAAGACAGTCTCTTCGAGCTAGAGGATCCATCTGTCCAAGATGTCCTGGCAAAACTCCAAAAGTGTCTTTTAATTCACCACAGAATAAAATATCTTCTTGTTTGCACCCCAAATCGTTTCAATTTCTTATTTCCAATGGAACTTTTTACTGTCATTTTTTTATCTGGCGCAGAATGGATTATTCTTCTTTTTTTTTTGACATATCTTTAATTGTAACTGTAGGTGCTTCTTCTACGTTACTATTTAATTGAAAAATTAAATCAAATAGTGATTAATTTCCATTAAGTTCAAAATATATGATAATTATTTTTTTTATATGTTTATCCTGATCTATCTCTTTTCTCATTCTTTATACCGTCTAATGTAATCAGCTTCAAAAAAAGGTTACCTGTATATGTGACAATGTATATGATATTTATGTCGATTTAGGCTTTCTAACTACATTTCGTATGTGTATGTATGCTTGTATGTTTGTCCACAAACTTTTCGGACACTTTTCTATTGTTTTTAAAAAATGGGTATAAACAGGTGACATATTAGGTATAAACAGATAAAAGGTAAATAAATTATATCCTTAATTAATAATATTTTTTTTTGAAATCATTTAATTTTAAATATTTGAAATTTATTATGAAAAATATAACGGCTTTTTTATTTTTCCATTTCGTTTGCAACGTTGAATATTTTAAATAAAAAAGTTTCACGGAATAACCTATATCAACATTGCAACTAATTTTGAGCACTCTAAAATATTTTTTTTCACTAATTATTAACATATGGTTGAGTTAATCGGCAATTTTATTCATAAATATTATTTCAAATAAAATAAAAAACAAAAAACTTATGTAAGTGTTACAAAAATCCTCATTTCATTTTAATTACGAGTTTCAGTGTAGCTTTTAATGTAAATTGTTTACAATTTAGAGCACGTCTTAAGTTTTGCAGTTCTAAGTTGTAACTTCATTAGCTAACGCAAATAGGATGCCAACTTTTACTTCGCTTTACGTAACTTCTACTTTTCGGTGATTCCCTATACTCAAAAACTTTTGTCAATCTTTGCAATTATTCTCTTACAAGTTTTTAATATTTCATTATTATTATGAAACTAATGCGGTAATGCGGTATAGTTAAAAATATATAATATAATATATATACATATATAATAACATAATACACTGTATACATTTGTATTAAATGCGTCCGTGACGTAATATAAAAATATCTGAATAACTGAACACGAAATTGTCAAAAGATAGGCGGATAAAGAATACAGTGTCTTAATACAAAATTTTTTGTCTCTCCCACTTAATACGGGAGACTTATGAATAATAAAATAAATTAAAATCTATGGCTAATAATATATATATATATATATATATATATATATATATATATATATATATATATATATATATATATATATATATATATATATATATATATATATATATATACTATTATTTTATCCTTTCTAACATAATCTACTCAAAAAATTCAATCTTAATAAATATGATTTAAATTATATCTAATAAAAAAAAAAGTATATACAAAGTAATGCAATATTTTCGAGATCTAATGCACTCATGTGAAAATTGAGCATCACTTGAGACCTCGCTCTTGCATTGGCTTTCTGCAGGAACATAACTCTTTATTTATTCAAATGTGGATCAATAGGGATTTCATTTCCATGATATACATATATATTAAAGAAGCTTCCCTGTCCTTTCTTGGTTTCTCCCAGTAATGGGTTTGGAGGTCAGATGGCAATCGCTCCACAAAAAACCACTTCGCCACTCATATGGACCGATTGGTCTTAGACCCTGGCAAAAGCCGGGACTAATGCCAGGAAGAAGAAGAAGAAGATTAAAGAAGCTTTTTCAAAATTGCCATACTATGTCACTTGTTTTTTTTAATAAATTAATTATTTTGTATTTAATGTAATCTGAGATTTGTGATACGACGTGTACACTTTATAATGCTTCTATATTAGATCAAATTTATTATCTCTATGCATTTTTTGAGGTAGGCAACAAATTATTTGACTTCCGCCAGTCAACACACCATATCTAGGAAATTGATCGGAAACTTGTACAGTAAATGTCTTAATACTATGTTATTACTGCATATCCTACTATGCGAGAAAAAAACAAAAACTGTCGTCGTCAAAAAAACAAATACAGTCCAGTTGTCCAGTTATACAGTAGTTACAGTAGTCCGTGGTCACTGGTAGACTACTGCAAACTGTTCGAAACGTCGGGTTTCCAAAATATGTCAATTTACGCGATTATTCCGGTTAAACTGTTTTATTTAATATATATAAATATCGCGAATACCAAAGAACTTATTATGAAACTGTCACTGAACTAATAATTCAACATATTTGTAATAATTCTATTGTATTTGGAGCAAAGCAATCACTTAAATATATAAAAATATGCATGGCAAGATCCACATTTAGTGTATTTTACTGTTGTATTTTAAATGCAAGAAAATTCGTATCTGCTAATAACAGGCTTCTCAATAGCAAAAAGAAAGCAGAAATCAATAAACTCTTTACGGTATTGTTGTAGCTGTCTTACAAAGAAGTCGTGATATCCAATTTCTATAACAATACGCTTTACGTTCTTTGTCTTCTCTCAGTTGCAAAAGACATCATTATTTAGTTACGATGGGTTTTATATCAAGATATTCTCTTGCTTGCAGAAAAAAGTGAGTGGGTATCGAACCCATAACCTAGTACGCCATAATACGGTTACAGTCAAACGTTGTCACACAATTAAGATTATTAATATAATAACAATTAATAATATCCTTTAACTTTTAATTAATTTAATTTAACTATTAAATATAATAAATAAGGAATTATTATTAAAATTAACTTTAGTCATACATATGGGGCTCTTATATGGTAAAAGCTTAACGATATTTCTCATCCCTGTGGGTTGCTTTAATTATTATATAGAAGTTATAACTTAGTTTATAGAATTTGTGCACCCTAAGTAGACGGAGCTTCGCAAATTGTAATCTTATTTGGCCAATGTTCATTTAAAATTTAAATTAATTATTTTAGTGTTGACATACACTTATAATACGTGAAAGTATTTTTCTCTAGAAATTTGTAATTTGTCTTTTTAAAAAGGCTGAAAATTTGTTTTATAGACTTTAAAATCTAAGTGAACTTTCTAAGCTTTAACAATGTCACATAGAAGGTGAAGACAGTTTCATTGTAAAGTAAAGTGGTAATAAAATTCTTGTAACCCAATTAGCTTCATCGAGGGTGAATGGTGAAAATTTACCTGTAGCTACATTTTGTATACAAACTAGCGACTCACCCGCGGGTTCGCAAGCTTGAACTGCACTAATATTTTACTAGTAAACTTGAATTATGCCTGTACTGACTTTTATACATCACATTGAATATCGTCGATGTTCTCGGATTTACTCTTATCTACTCTATAAGAGTAAATCCGAGAACGTGTGTCCACGGATTTCATCGCTTCTGATTCCTTGTCGCTTAGAGAAACACCGAGAATTGCTCGTATTGTAATAAAGTAAGGTATGACTACGAAATTCTTTACTTATCAACATTATTTTTCTTTCTATGATATAAAAAATGACGTGTGAGTGATTTCCAGCACTGCTTAGTAGCACTTGAATAGTTTCAAAGAGATTTTTTATCATTATAGTGGGCGAAACAAGTGTTAGGCAAAGCCCCCTTTATAGTTAAAATTTATAAAATGTGTTTAAGTACTTGGTTGACATCGGTAATATATTAAACTAAGATAATACATAATATTATAATATAAAAAGTTCTAGAGATTTCCGTAAGACCGTGTATAAATAAAATTAATAACTGTGTACGACAAGTTGTGTGTAACATGTTTTATTGATTTAATGAAAAAAGTTATTGAAGTAATTTTGTTTTCATAAAACATACCTGAACTGTAAATCAAACTTAATGGTCTTCGCTGCATTTTTATGTCCACACATAAATATTAATGTTTAACTCATATAGATGGTCACGTGTGAGTAAATATTTTTACGAGTTCTTTATAGGTGTACAATAAAAATTGCAATTTTAATATATTAAACTTATTTGAGACTGTAAACAAAATGAAAATGACTACCTACTATATAATGTCATACAACTAAGGAGTTTGTTTGTTTGTACGAGTTTGTTCCAGGAATTACTGGACAAATATTTCGTGACACACTAAATATTAATAATTAATATTAATTGACAAATATGTTGGTGTTCTCCATAGTCCATTTACAGAAGAATTGTAGGCTATATTATATCATGTTGATGGTTTCTATGTATTCCGCAGTTACCTTGTGTACTTAGAAAGTGTCATGTGTCATACACAACTCCTCGTTATATCCATTTGACCAAAAAAATTAATGGATGGCCATTTTGAATTTGCTATAAATATTTTACAATCATATTTATAATATTTTTATTTTTAATTAACACAATATATTTGGAAGATTCATATGATTAATTTTATTAAAGTTTTACTGTCGACATGGTTTTTTTTTCAAATGGGCTAAGAATATTGTCTGTATCTATACAAGAAAAATAATATTATTAAAAGGACCGATAAGATAAAAACAAAAATCGAATAATCGTATGAAAAGGGTGGCTGTCGAAGCATTCATCATCCATTAAATTGCGTATAATAAAGTAAATACAATGCTTGGGCCCATCTGAACTTGACATTGGATAGGGCCAAGTAGATAAGTCTATGTATATAAAATTTTTGTAAATTTAAATCTGTTCCTAGAGAAATTTATTTAAAATTGGTGACCTGATGTGTTTTGTACTGATATTGTGGTAGAAAACTGAAATTAATATTATACTAATTATTCTACAAATGTAAAGTATTTATTAGAAGTACATATTGAAGTTTCATCAAATACTTCGTCTAATAACTACAAAATTTTCAAATTTTTATTACTTTTAAAGTGTTAATCCACACTAAGGATTGCAAAATAAAATATAAAAAAAGTTTATAATTTTTTTATATGTTCATACAACAACAACAACAACAACAAGTCAGACAACTAACCAAAATATAATATTTAGAATAATAGTTGCAATTCTAATAATAAAAATTGATTACTTCAAAAAACTAATTTTATTCACAATGTTTGTTCTCTTGGAAAATATGTTTACACATACATACCGTAAGTATGTCTGGTTCAATATAAACTTGTCATACGTTCAATATTATTATAAAACTTCCAGACTCCTCACAAACTAATCAAAGAATATTGCTTAGGCGGCTTCTATCACGAAATGGTATTATAATAATCTTCAACAAACATTGGGTAATCAAAGTTGTTTTCGACGTAAGTTGATATGTGACTATTATATAGGTAGTATACTATATATATATATATATATATATATATATATATATATATATATATATATATATATATATTATATATATATATATATATATATATATATATATTATATATATATATATATATATATATATATATATATATATATATATATATATATATATATATATATATATATATATACATATAGTATAACTACCTATATAATAGTCACATATCAACTTACGTCGAAAACAACTTTGATTACCCAATGTTTGTTGAAGATTATTATAATACCATTTCGTGATAGAAGCCGCCTAAGCAATATTCTTTGATTAGTTTGTGAGGAGTCTGGAAGTTTTATAATAATATTGAACGTATGACAAGTTTATATTGAACCAGACATACTTACGGTATGTATGTGTAAACATATTTTCCAAGAGAACAAACATTGTGAATAAAATTAGTTTTTTGAAGTAATCAATTTTTATTATTAGAATTGCAACTATTATTCTAAATATTATATTTTGGTTAGTTTTCTGACTTGTTGTTGTTGTTGTTGTTGTATGAACATATAAAAAAATTATAAACTTTTTTTATATTTATTTTGCAATCCTTAGTGTGGATTAACACTTTAAAAGTAATAAAATTTGAAAATTTTGTAGTTATTAGACGAAGTATTTGATGAAACTTCAATATGTACTTCTAATAAATACTTTACATTTGTAGAATAATTAGTATAATATTAATTTCAGTTTTCTACCACAATATCAGTACAAAACACATCAGGTCACCAATTTTAAATAAATTTCTCTAGGAACAGATTTAAATTTACAAAAATTTTATATACATAGACTTATCTACTTGGCCCTATCCAATGTCAAGTTCAGATGGGCCCAAGCATTGTATTTACTTTATTATACGCAATTTAATGGATAATGAATGCTTCGACAACCACCCGGTTCATACGATTATTCGATTTTTGTTTTTGTCTTATCGGTCCTTTTAATAATATTATTTTTCTTGTGTAGATACAGACAATATTCTTAGCCCATTTGAAAAAAAAACCATGTCGACAGTAAAACTTTAATAAAATTAATCATATGAATCTTCCAAATATATTGTGTAAATTAAAAATAAAAATATTATAAATATGATTGTAAAGTATTTATAGCAAATTCAAAATGGCCATCCATTAATTTTTTTGGTCAAATGGATATAACGAGGAGTTGTGTATGACACATGACACTTTTTAAGTACACAAGGTAACTGCGGAATACATAGAAACCATCAACATGATATAATATAGCCTACAATTCTTCTGTAAATGGACTATGGAGAACACCAACATATTTGTCAATTAATATTAATTATTAATATTTAGTGTGTCACGAAATATTTGTCCAGTAATTCCTGCAACAAACTCGTACAAACAAACAAACTCCTTAGTTGTATGACATTATATAGTAGGTAGTCATTTTCATTTTGTTTAGTCTCAAATAAGTTTAATATATTAAAATTGCAATTTTTATTGTACACCTATAAAGAACTCGTAAAAATATTTACTCACACGTGACCATCTATATGAGTTACACATTAATATTTATGTGTGGACATAAAAATGCAGCGAAGACCATTAAGTTTGATTTACAGTTCAGGTATGTTTTATGAAAACAAAATTACTTCAATAACTTTTTTCATTAAATCAATAAAACATGTTACACACAACTTGTCGTACACAGTTATTAATTTTATTTATACACGGTCTTACGGAAATCTCTAGAACTTTTTATATTATAATATTATGTATTATCTTAGTTTAAAATATTGCCGATGTCAACCAAGTACTTAAAAACATTTTATAAATTTTAATGCACACAAACATTTTATAAAATTTAAAACTTCCAGACTCCTCACAAACTAATCAAAGAATATTGCTTAGGCGGCTTCTATCACGAAATGGTATTATAATAATCTTCAACAAACATTGGGTAATCAAAGTTGTTTTCGACGTAAGTTGATATGTGACTATTATATAGGTAGTTATACTATATGTATATATATATATATATATATATATATATATATATATATATATATATATATATATATATATATATATATATATATATATATATATATATATATATATATATATATATATATATATATATATATATATATATATATATATATATATATATATATATATATATATATATATATATATATATATATATATATATATATATATTATATATATATATATATATATATATATATATATAGATATATATATATATATATATATATATATATATATATATATATATATATATATATATATATATATATATATATATATATATATATATATATGCTATGTATTATAGTTAGCTAGCTTCGTAGATCAGGCACATTGGAGCAGAACGTTAAAATTGTTAACGTGAGAGTTGCGAGTTCGACTCGAAAGTATATTTAAATTATTTATATTTTTCTTCTTGTAGATGTTGCGTTGAGTTAGTTCTTGTGGTCCGCTATTCCGGAATGTCTTGAAAATTGGGCCGAGAGTGTGGAACGGAGTGTCTTAACACTAGGTTTTTTCCTATACTGTTGTATACGGGAAAAAGCAGGGAGCTGGATATAGGTAGATAAAATCGAAGATACGGTATTTAAATTTTTTTTATTTCAAAATAACGTAAGCTTGATTGATAGCTTGCTTGATTATTGACTGATTTGATAACGATAATTATTTAATTAATTTTAATGAACGTAATATTAAGATTCACTATAAGTTATTATATAAGGAAAAGTTATGCATTCTGTTAATGATATCCGTCTTCCACGTAAATTATATAATTTTGAAAGCCACGTGTTGCTAGGTTTCAATATCAAAGGGCAAAATAATAAGACAACGCTAATTAATATTCACCGGGCGAGATTAACTTTGGTTTTACAGCCAACTAGTATGGTATATTTGTTTCATATTTTTTACTTACATTATAATTTTTGAGAGACAGTTCTTATGTTTTATTGTTATTAAATAGTCTTCTAGATTAGCTTGATACAAAAATAATATGTTTTTACATTTATTTCATTGATAATAAAAATAAACATTAATCTTTACTTCTATACTAATATTGTAAAGCCTAATAATTCTTTTTTTGGATGCATTATTATCAGAAACTTCAAGTACGTAATGAACAAATATTTTTTTGTTGCATAGACTAATTATTAAGAAAGAAAATATATTATATGGTTACAAAACAAAAAGGTAAAGGATAATGCTACTTTGTCTGATGTCGCATCAAAAATACTTAAGTACATGTATACACATATATTTATTTCCAGAGCGGCGTGAGTAAGAACTATGTTAACATTATAAAAAAATTGTCTAATCTGTCTCATAAATAAAGCAAAAAAACTATTGATAAACACCTAAGTACTCGTACTTTGTGTAATCAGATTGCACAGAAAAAGAAAATAAATATTGTACAAAATATTCGTATAGCTATAAAATTGCATCAAGGCGGCCTTATCACTAAAAGTGCTCTCATTCAGGCAACCAATACAACTACTGGAAGGATCAGAAAAGAGCGGGCATAATGCGGTACCAAGCAACAAAGAAAAAAAAACTAACGAGAAATAAAAATATGTATAAATATTGTTTTTACATTCAATACATAACATATACGTATATATATGTATATATATATATATATATATATATATATATATATATATATATATATATATTATATATATATATATATATATATATATATATATATATATATATATACATATATATACTAATATATACGTATACGTAAAATATTTTAAGTATTAATGATCCACAATCATCTGACTATTGATAGATATTTAATGATTTAAAGATATTTAATTCAAAAGTAATTTATAAGTGTAGTGAGAAAAAGCTGCTTTTGTAGAGAAATAAAATTAGAAGTATAAGGGTCTTTTAAAAGACTTGTATAAAAAAGTGACGACCGGCAATGTCTAGAACCTCTTTTCACCCGCATGCCGCGTCTGTGGCATTTGACGGGACTTGTGGTCCTGTTTCTTATAAAAACTGATTATAAAAATGATATTTTAATATTATGCAGTTTAAAGCAAATATATATAAATAATTTTCTATTTCTTCTGTTAGATAAACAGACCAACAGAGTGGTCGAACTCAGCAACTCCTTGTCTTTTCACAATATTTCCAACATTGGGCGGAAATTGAGCATGGAGTGGCTTGGCACTAGGCTGTCTTTGCCTACTCCCTCCCACTATGCGTAAAAAAGCGTGAAGTTTTAATAATAATTAATTATTTTAAAAACGTTCTTTCTTTCTTTATAAAAGTATAGCTCATATAAGATAAACATTATTTCTGCAGCAGCTGATACAAACATCTTAACAAAACAGAAAAAGAAATAGACTCAATAGCCGTAAAATTCCGCCTTTGAGAGAATTTAAGAGTTCTTCGCGACATGCTACGCCGAGATTCAATAACAAGATACTCTAACATCATTTCTTAGCATCATAACAAACTAGTTTATTATTAAGACTTTTTTATATCAAATTTTGTTTTAGAGCACGTGTTAGAAACTTTAAATCTCTGGGCACGAGTCATCTTTCGCATAAGTAATTGGGTGTTAAGGTTGAAGAACACTACAGTACGTTGATGCTCTAGAAATTTCAAAGAGCTAACTTTTTTCTTATCTTTACGCTGTATACCGCAGCAGGGTAGGTAGCTTGAACTGCAGGTTCTGGGAACCTATTTTTAAGACAATCGGCTAAGTAAAAAGCCTACCATTGTAGAGAAATATATTGAAGTTAATATAGTAACAAATGATTTATTGCACAAACTATAAATATTATAAATAAAATTCAACAAGTGGTGAAGAAACGTCACTCTCTAGATCTTAAATCTCTCTTTTTATCTTTAGATTATAAGGGAAAAAATATTGAAATAAACTAGCATATAAGACAATCGTTTTACTTTATATATTTTTATGCAAGAAACATATACAATGTGTATACAATTTTCAATAAAAGATAGAGTGGTTCGAAAAACCGAACGTAATACAGTTTACTTACGGGCGAAGCCGCGAGCAGGTCTCTAGTATATTAATAATGTAATATTATATATTTTTAAAATTATACAACAATACATATTTATGTCTTCCATGTAATATACTAAGATAGGAGGTTATTTCTAAACACTGATTACATATAAATATAGTTGTAGGTATACTTTGTTGTCGTGGTTGTGGTCTTGTGGTTTCTTTATTCTTGTGGTAGTTAAACAATATGAGATAATGTATCTTTTGATTATTATTCATGAATATTGTGAATCAATTATCACTAAATATTTTTAGTTATAAATATTTTTATCAAGATTTTAATGTAATTAGATATTTACGGATAATATAGAAATATAATATATTATATACACATAGTACGTTTTTTTTTATTTATGTTGTATTCTTTATATAACTTTTAAAAAGCATAGATTTTATAACCGCAAAACTAACTGGTAGTAGATTTGTCTGTAAAAAATAGCTTATGATTAACATTTAATACAGAAAAAATACAATTTAATTATATATAATTAAATTAATAAATACCGAGGACTATCGTAGCACAGCCTCTGCCTGTAAACGCAACGGTTTGTGGGTTTAATTGCCACTCAGGGAGAATGACATATTTGTATTTTCTTTGGCAACAAGGCAAAGCACGGCGTTGAGTTCCGCCACATAATACGCAAGGCCTCGAAAGGCGGAAAGCGGGGAACGGAGTGTCGTTAAGACACTAGTTTCCTTGAGCCTACGGTTCCCTCTGGCTATCCTGCTACGTGCTTAATAAATAAATAATAAATACCTTTTCATGTGTTCATAAAATACTGTTACAATAAAGCTATCAAACATACCTCTGATTGGGCAAAATATTCTTACATATTAAATAATGCGGAAAATCTCTTACGCGTATAATGGCCTCGTTACATTCCGCCAAAAGAAATAAATCAACTTCGTTGTGATATATTTACGTGATTCAATATTTACTTGATCATACATATTTCATTTTATAGTCGTTTCCAGTACATTAACATTATTGAATGCTTTTACTTTACATACTAATATTGTTACGGTGGATGTTTAAAATTGCATTATTGTTCTTAAAGAAATAATGGTGATATTTTTTATTTTGTTTCAGATAAATTGAGACTTTTATAAGTTTTAATAAGAAAAGGTTATAAATTTGAAAAGAAATTAGTAAGGATATTGTATGATTGATTGCAAATGTAAAAATAACTTCATGTTTAAATATGATTCATTTTGAGTTGCGGAACTCAACGCCGTACTCTGTCTTATCGAACCAATAACTATCCCATTTAAAATAAGACGCCGTCCACTACGTCACTAAGTTCTTATATTCTAGAGTAAATAAATGTTTACAATCCACATTACGTATTTTTCTAGCTAATATCTAATGTATTTTGAAATTCGCTATTATAAAATGTCTTCTATTTTCAAATGATTTTGCATAAGTCAAATGAATACGATAGCTCCATTCAAGCAACCTTTTAAAGTCATGTTAAAAGACTGTACGTTTGATATATGGGTAGAGGTAGAAGGTCTTAACAAATCCGCATTTAGCTATTAACTGATTACATCATAAGATTACGTTGCCGTATTAAAAGGTTTTTGCTTTTCAATTATTTCTTGGTCTTATATTATTGTTCACACTCTTGTATTCTTCTTCTGTCAAATGTGAGACACGAGTAAATTGATATATTAAAAAAAATCATAATTAAACAATGGCTTCACGCTTTATCCCGCATATAGCAGGGTAGGCAGACCGTAGAGGGAACCTAGTGTTAAAATACTCCGTTCTCCATTTTCCGCCCAATTATTGAGATATTCCATGTAGGGAAACTCAACCGCCCGCTTTATCTTGTTACCAGAGCCAGGAAATTAAAATTATTCATTTCCACTAGTGAGAATCGAAAAATCATATTTTCTAAAAATCATATATCATCTATAAAAAAATATTTAAATCTATATATATATATAGATTTAATAAGTATATATATATATATATATATATATATATATATATATATATATATATATATATATATATATATATATATATATATATATATATATATATATATATATATATATATATATATACTTATTAAATCATCTATAAAAAATATTTAATCTATATATATATATATATATATATATATAGATTAATAAGTATATATATATATATATATATATATATATATATATATATATATATATATATATATATATATATATATATATATATATATATATATATATATATAAAAATATACACAGCGAATCCGCAGGTATATTTTATTCTGAAAGGCGTTGGTTAGAGTTAATCTATGTTATTAACTCGTATGTAGGTTAAAGTGGGGCTTTAAGTCAGCTACTTCTATCTTGTTTTGTTAGAAGATTTTTATACAAACTCGTGAAGCTTTTTGTTTTTACTTACTCGTACTATAAAGCTCGCTCTTAGTGCCAGTTTTAAACTTTGAAATTTTTCAACACGTATAAATTTATATGTGTTAATAATATTTAATTTACACGCCTCAAAATATAATTTCATTAAAATTATACAAATACAAATATTGTTGCACTAAAAAATT